>CM039681.1:91041003-91401003 GCA_022537955.1 Schmidtea mediterranea | reverse complement strand
TAGTGCTTCTCTTTCAGTCACAGAGTAATTCTTTTCATGTTTCTTGAACGTTCGACTGTAATATCCAATGACTCGTTCTCTTTTCTCGTCATCCCATTGTCCTAAGACTGCTCCCGATGCATATCCACTTGCGTCAGTTGCTAACAAAAACGGTTTCTTGAAATCTGGGTGTACGAGTATTGGTGCTGATATCAGTTTATCTCTGAGTGTTTCAAATGCTGTTTGTTGTTCCTCTTCCCATATAAACGGGGTATCTTTTTTGGTTAATTCTTGTATTGGTTTCGCAATAGTTGCATAATTCTTGATGAACTTTCGATAGTATCCACATAAGCCTAAAAATTCTTGCACTTGTGTGACTGTCTTTGGTGCAGGGCAATTCTTTATCTTTTCGATGTTTCTTGGATCTGGTTCTTTGCCTTTTGCTGACACAATATGTCCTAAGAAGGTAACTTTTTCTTTTGCCCAATCACATTTTGATGGTTTTAATTTTAATTTCCATTGTCTCAGTCGAACAAATACATTACGGATGTCTTTTAAATGTTGCTCAAAGGTGCTGGAATAAATTAACAAATCATCAATATATACCATACATTGTTTGATGCCGTGGGTTACGAAGTTCATACATCTCTGGAATGAAGCTGGTGCGTTAGTTAGTCCAAAAGGCATTTTCTTGAATTGGTATAAATCTTTTCCAATTGTAAAGGCAGTTTTCTCTCTGTCCTCCTCTTTGACTTTTATCTGCCAATAACCACTTTTTAAATCTAGCGATGTAAAATAAGCTGCTCCGTGTAACATTTGTAACATTTCATTTATATCCGGTAACGGGTATGTATCCCGTTTTGTTACTGCGTTGAGTCGTCGGTAGTCTATACAGAACCGTTGTGTTCCGTCTTTTTTCTTTACCATGACCACTGGGAATTGCCATGGCGAGCAACTTGGTTCGATTACTCCTGTGTCTAACATCTTTTGCACTTCTTTTTCTGCTTCTGGTTTTTGAGCTTCTGCCAATCGATATGGCCGTAGTGTTATTGGGGTATCATCCGTTAATGGTATCGTATGTTGCGTTACATCGCTTGTACCGAGATCTAAGTCAGATGCTGCAAATATATCCTTAAATTCCATTAGCAGTTTTTGTAGTTGTTCTTTCTCGTTTTCGTTTAGTAGCTGGCTGTCGATTGTCCATAATTCTTCCTCAGTTCCTTCAGTTTTTGCTGTTGGGAGTTCGATATCCATCATCGGTGTTAATTTTCCCAATCTTTCGTTTTCGTAAATGACTTTATCTTCCTCATCGAAATTTGTAATATTGATTGGAATTTCACTGTTATCGTTTACATATATTATCTCTCTGGCTAATGGCAGTTCTTTCTTTTTCTCAAATTTGTGATTAGGTTCAAAAATCATTTCTCCTCTAGTTTCCTCATTTACTTTCACATAGCAAATCATTTGTGTGCGCCCTGGCACTACTATTTTCTCTGAGCATCTCACCTCTGATTTCAGCATACATATTCGTCCAGTTTTATCTCTCAGCTCCATTGATCCTAGATCTATTATTATCTCCTTTAACAACTCTGGCATGAGATCCGTTCCAATTATACAATCTGCGCTCAATCTCCTGATAACTGCTAAATACGTGTTGATTTTTACATTTTTATATTCGATTATCGACCAGATTTTTCCGATGACCGCTACTGATTCTTTGCTACAAGTTATTACATCCATGTTAGCTTCTTCTATACATGGCCACAATCTTCCTGGTATTTTATCCATTTTTATTGCTGAAATGTTTGCTCCCGTATCAATCATTGCTTTTATCTCTACCCCATTTATTTCTATGGGTACCGTTAATGTTGGTCCAGCTAACGTTTGTAACATAGCTATAGTTCGAGTTTCTGGATCTTGATCCACACTTCTCGATCTTTGGCTGGTTCTTGGTACTAAATCTGCCCAATTTGGTTCGTATGGTACTGGATAAATATTTCGTAATGTTGTTGATCTTGGTGTCGGTACGTGTCTTTCTACTGGCATGTTTCTCTCTACTGATGATGCTGCTTTCTTTAAACATTCATATACTGGCGGTGGATGATTATAATGTCCACTATGTCTTGTCTTTCGATTTTCCCATTGTTTGAGTTGCTCTTGAGTTAGCATCTGTGTTCCTCCTTGGTTTTCATCATTGTCGCTGTTATCACTGCTATCATCTTTGAAATTTATCCATCGTCTCCAGTTGCTCGTTTTCTGTCGCTTCATTCTGGTTTTCTCGGCTTCTAATCTCATTATTGCTTTAAATTTTCGTCCAACTTCTTCATCGGTACCATTCATTTTCGTTAGAATTCCTACCAATCTCTTTATCTTGTGAATATCTTTTGAGTGTCCATGTAATACCATTGTCTTAGCTAAAAACGGTAAGAATCCAATTGCCATTTTCCAGTTGATTTTTCTCTCTCTTTTATAAATATCGAAACATGCTAACATTTGTGTCAAGATCACCCTTACGATTTGAATAATAAGTATTATTCCTAGAATTCCTGCCATCATTTGTCCGAAGATTAAGAATCTTCCCCACATGGCTTTCATCATATTTGCTGTAGCATGTTGAAAATGGTCTGGTGATAGTAACAGTTCGTAGTTGGGTTTCTCTCCATAGTTGTTACCTCCCGTTATCGTCACAATATTAGATAGTATAGCTTGCCTTTGTGCTGGAAATAATAAATGTTCTCTGGCTCGTTCCAGATCTTTCGTTTGGTATATTCCACTCTGTGATATATCAACTGGTTTGAATTCTGCTTCGCTGGCCAATTCTGTTAATCCAAATATTTTTGGCGGCGCTACTATTACTCGAGTTGGGAATTGTAACCAACTTCCATCTCTTATTTCGAATAGTGGTCCATATACATTACTACAACTGAACATATTAGGTACGAATTTCTCAGGATTTATCATCCTTGTTACTGGTTGAGCGAATCTGATTTTTCCTTTGTGCATTATCTCTAATTCGTTTATGCATTTATCTCTGGGGATTGTTGAATTCTCTGGCAGTTTTGCGATTGTCTTTTCACATCTGTATGTGTACATAACTTCTCCAACGATTCTTCCGAAATATCCTTCTTGGAGTGGTAGTAATGGAATTGCATTATCCGGATTTGTGATTGCCATTGCCAATTTTGTTTTTAATATTTCTCTGTTCAAGATACAGTCATTCTTAACTAAATCGTAGTATATTTTCTCTGTTGATGCCAATCCCTTATGATATAAGAAATCCATCTTGTTATTTATATAGAGATATAGTTTCACATCCTTGGGGTCTATTTGCGCTTTTGCGTTCGGTATTGCTGTTCGCGATAAGAATATTCCTTTATAATTAGTACTGGCTACCATTTCGTCACATTTGCTCACCATTCGTCCTTTTATGAATCTCATTCCGATAGTGGTATCGGTTGATATTACTACTGTTGGTGTGACCTCTGATCCGATAGTCGTGGTGATCGTTGGTTTTCCGATTCTTCCGGTTCTCCGTAATTCATCTAATGCACTTTTTTGCGTGTTAGTTTCGGTTTCTCTGTGCACTTGTCCTTGCACTTCATCAAATATTGCACTTTTCAATAAAGTGAGTCTACAAGTTCTGGTATCGGCGTGATATACAATCGTTGACATTCCCGTATTGCATGATCTATCTGTTGCTAGACATTGAGGGTACTTTTTCATTGCTTGCGTGTCTGGGTCAAAATATCCTTGATATTTCTCCAACTTTACTTGATAGCTTTCAATCACTACTACTCCTTTGACTAGTTGATTCAATAGGGTGTACTCTCCTCCTTGACATGTTCCGTCTCCAGCCGTTATTCTTCCCGCAGCGTATACTCGGGTAGTCTTTATTTTTCCTTCCTCGGCTGCTACATTCACTCGTCCAGCTATTGAGATACGTCCTGTCGTGAATCCTTCTTCACATTCGTTCCGCGTTACTGATACTACTGTTGTTTCCGTTCCGGCTTCTATAATTGTTGAATGTGAGTGATGTCCGCAATGAAATGCTACAATTTTCCTTGTTACTGAGCATTCTTTTATTTCCGTTTTAATGAAATCTACTTCTTGATATACGTTATAAGATACTGCGGTTG
This sequence comes from Schmidtea mediterranea, assembly GCA_022537955.1. Classification (NCBI taxonomy): domain Eukaryota; kingdom Metazoa; phylum Platyhelminthes; order Tricladida; family Dugesiidae; genus Schmidtea; species Schmidtea mediterranea. The sequence continues at coordinate 91,396,888 of CM039681.1, read as the reverse complement.
CTGTTGTCTGTAATCTACCGGGATTTGCAGCTTTACACTCTTCCGTTTCTTTTAATGAGTATTTGTCACCAATCTTTATATTATCGCAATCATATACTACAAACGGTTCTACTCCTTTCACGCACATCATCCATATGAGTATTGTGGTAATTATCGCATTCATTCCTTTTCTAGCTGTTTTTGGATCGCTTGCATTAATCGTTGTTTCGAATTCCGTTAATAACTCTTTTAACTTCGCTTGCATCATCTCGGTTTGATCATCTTTACTTACCAAATTTATAAAGGCTTGCCATCCACCTTGAGTCAGGATGAATGGTTCGATTACCTTCCTGATAATGTCTGTTATCGCAAATTCGTATCCGTTTGGGTTGTATCTTGGAGTTCGCTTTCTGTATATCACTATCGTATTGTACATTAGGTAGGCCATTCCTACCAAATATCTGTTTGGGTCATCAGATCGTTTCGTTAAGTGATTTATTATCAACAATAATTCCTCTGGATCTCTGGTTGTGGTTCGTACTTTGTTGTCCATGATTTTATTTATTATTGGCTTTATTGCTGCCCAAAGCTGCTTCGCTTCTGTTCCGATATTATTAAGTTTTAAATTTCTCTTTATTTCTGGATTTGCTAATCCCAGCATATCAGTTATCAATCTATTGATCCACTTTGCTCCTTGTTCTTGGCCTTTTAATTTTCCTTGTAACTGCTTCGTCACTTGACTAAGCTTGTTTAATTTTGTTGTCAATTGATCCATCTGCATTTGTTCTTTAGTTTTCTTTTCTGGAGCTGGTTTATCAATTTTTGGTCGTCCTCTGGATTTCTTTTTCATTGCTGTACCTGTTTCTTTTCGTTTGGGTTGTTCGTCTGTTGTTTCTTTGGACGTTGTAGCTCCTCGTTCATTTATCCAGTTATCCCATTCGTCTCCTGTCGAGCTTCGGCGTCTTCTCTCATTCTTTTTATTTTCCTCCTCGGTATCTGGCTCTATAATTTCGACTGGTTGTCTCTGACCACATACTAGCTCGTCTGGTTCATCTGTTATCAGATCGTTTTCATCTTCTGTCATGAACAAATCTCTTGATTCCGGTATTCTCCTGGTTGTTTCTTCGTCCACAATATCATTTAGATCATTCAGTATCTCTTCATCTCCTGTTGTGATGACGATTACTTCATCCGCTGCAGGTGGAACTTCTGGCGTATTTAGACTTTCCTGTCGTCCTATTGGCGTTTTCGTTTTGATTTCTCTTTTATTGAGTTCTCTACCCGCGATCTTTGCTACAGTTAATATATTGATTAACCCCAATTGCATTTGCGTAACTCCGATTTCGAGATCGTCGTCTAATGATCGTCCTTGGTATTGTAAATGAAATGGCGGTTCATACGGTATTCTCTTTTTCACTTCACTCACTTTGGCAGTGATATAAAATTCTCTTTCGATTGGTTCGAAATCTGGCATCATAATTTTTAAACTATACTTCTCTATTGTTTCGGCTGCCCATTCGGTATGTTTCCATTTTCGGATAATTTCTCGGAATTGCTCTGGGTACCACGCATACATTCTCCGATATTCCTCTATTTCCTTTACAATATTTCGTAGATTCTCTACTCTGTTACAAGAATCGATTATCCATTTTGCTAAATCCGTTACAGTTCGTCTTTGATTCTTTGCTCCAGTTCTCAATATTGCTGCTAATTCCCTGCATTTTTGCGTTTCCGTTAATCGTGTCAATCCTTCCTCCACAGGATCGTCTATATCTGTGGGCAAATATTTTATTCCTGGAATTCGTTTCTCGAGTACGCTGATTCGTGGTCTCGCTTGTTCTTGTTGGATTCGTAATTTCATTTCTCGTTCTGTTTCTACTTCGATTGTAATATATATCGTATCGTCTTTTACAAATTGAGGTGTTACATATTTTTTCAACAGAAATTGTGGTACTCCTCCTGCAACATTTTCAGTGGATTTTGGCTTCTGACTTATCATTGATCTTGGGTCTACTCCCAATTTTTCGCTGTGTCGCTCTTCCCATTTTCCGGGTTTAGCGATTGAAATTGTGACTTTTCGATTAAATGGCCACTCTAACTTGCCGTCATATCTGCCTCTTGCTAATAGAAAATACACTGATAGATATTTTCCTTTTCCTACCCCATCTCCGTTTGGGTATACTCTCAATTTCATCCGATATCCTCCGATTTCTGTATAGAATTGATGGCTTGTAATACCGATGATTTTCTCTTCTTCAGCCGATTTTACTTTTTCAGCCCATCCACCTATTTTCCATGTGTATGGGGCTAATCGAGCTCTATCATTTATTTCCTCGTCTTCCTCTGGCTGCCATTCCATTTCGTTTATCATTTCCTCTGGTAAGTTTTCATATGGTTCATCTTCATATAACTCTAAGGTTGTCTCATTAGCTGCATCTTCTGGCGCTTCTCCTGGTATATATTTTCTCCATTTCGGTTCGGTTCTCTCCATTTTCCATTTCCACTCCTTTGTCTTTTCATCATACACCTTTTTCCATGGTGTAGATCGGCATCTCGAGTCGTCTATCGGTTGTAATTTTGTGCTCAACTTCGCATCTTGTCTCCATAACTGGTAGATGGTTAATATTTGGTCCATTTTTCTTTTCATTTCCTCTTGAAATTCTTGGATCTGTTGTTCCCTTTTTGTTGTATTTTTTCTCTCTGGTTCATCCATGGCTATGATATTAATGGTTTGTCCGTCTTCCCATATACCTAATTCGTATATCGGGGTTCGTTCTCGTGGACTTATTTGCCGTTTGTGGTACATTATTGCTACGTCCTCTACTATGCCATCGTCACTACTTTCGATTATCGGTTGTATAATTTCTCGGTTTATCCGTCGGTATAATTCGTGCATTTGACAATCGAGATCTACCAATATTTCTTTTATTTCATCATTTGGTAGCTTTATTTTTATCTTTATTGGTTCATCTCCTCTCATATCTCTTTGATGTTCTCCGTATTTGGCTATCAACTCATCTGTTCTCTCATTGTCAAATCTCATAATGTCTGTGTCTCGTACAGCTTCTACAAATATTTTCATTGAGATCGGTCTCGTTAATGATAATCGATTAATATATTTTCTAGCCTGGTCTATTGCTTGTTCTGTCATTTTGATCTGGTTTTGTCTCATTATCTTTTGTCTCTCTTTTTCTAATCCAGGTTTTATTTCTTTGGTATACAATATTTGAATTTTCTGCCATATTTCTGCTGTCGTTTCTTCGCTTTCATTTTTGTTTAACGTTACCACATTTATTCCTTTTGGCCATATTAGAGCATCCGCTAGGTGTATATCTCGCTTTATTTTCCTTCCTTGGTAATATAAAGGTTTATTTTTATAACTGGGTCCTAGCTTTTTCACTACCCAATCATACAACTCGTTTGTGCTTTCGCCTCTTGTGGCTATTATCTGTCTTGGTATCTCTGGAAAATCAATAATTACCTGATACTCTTCTCTATCATATTCTTTCAAATTCTCTTGGTACTTTTTTATCATATCTTTCCATGATGCCGTAAATGTACCATTATCTTGTTGATATCCTTTCGCAATCAGTTTCATTATTCTGCTGTATGCGGTTGTATCTCTGAGGTTTAGGAACATTTGATTTCGATCTACTTCTTCTACAATCTCATTGATTTCTTTTAATATCTCGGTTTCATCTTCTCTTGGTACACTCGTTTCCATTTCCTCTAATTCGGATTTTGATTCATCTTTGTATGGTTTATTTTCCTCGCATGACTGAAATATTTCTCCGCCCAGACTGCTTATTTCACTTTCATCTTCGTCTGTTTGATCGTCTGGTATTCGTCTCAGCATATTAATATGTGGTTGTTCCTCTTCTTTCATTATCTTTGTTGGCCCTTTTGTTTGGAACCATATCTCTTTTATTCTGTTCTCGATTTGAGCTTCACTCCACGTGGGCTTTTCTTTTCTGATTCTTGTTTCTATTTTTTGTAGCAGTATCCTCTGGATTCGATTTTTTGTTATTATTGGCTCTGATATCTTTTCTTTTCCTTGTGACGTTGATGCTTCCTGTTCATCTCTCAATTCTGGCTCTTTCGTTTCTTGCGATAGCACTTTCTTTGCCATCACTTCTATTTTTTGATCTAGTGCTTGTTCTTGTTCTAAATGTTTCAGCGCTCCGTCTATTTTTAATATTAGTGCCTTCTTTCTTAGTTCCGCTTTCTCTTGTTTCAGGATTGCTTCTTTTTCTTTTAATTGATCTTCCTCTTGTTCTAGAGCTTCCTCTTGCTTTATTTTCTCAAGTGTACTCTCTGTCTTTTGTGTCATAATTTCTTTTTCGAGTTCATCTATCTCATACACTAATGTTTCCTTGTTTTGATCCTCCGTTATCATCATTTCTGCTCGTTTAATCTCTTGAGTTTCCGGTTCATTCGGTTTCTCCATTATCGTTTCTTTTAACTGTCGACGTCTTTGTTTTTCCTCCTCTGCAAATTCTTTGATGGCCTCTATTTTCTCCATCGTATTTAATTCAACTGTTTTCTCGTTATCAGTTATCATATTTCCTCCCCCTTCGTTCTCAACACACTGCTCCGCAGTGTGAGTTTCATCTGGAACTTCCATTCTCATCATATTAATTCTTTTCGGGGTTTGTTTTCGATTCTCCCATCTTTGCTGGATTTCTTGGGCTTCCTCTGTTTGTAGTCTTTGCCATTCAGCTTGTTGTTGTTCTTGATATTCTCTAGTTCGCAGCTCTTGAATCTCCTCATTGCTTCTCATTACGTTGATTCGTTGTTGTTGTATATTGGTGGGCATTTGTTGCATCATCTCTTTTAATTCTATGGGCATTCGTTGTAGTGTTTCTCGTAGCATGTCTATTTCTTGCATCACGTTAATTTGTGGATTTCCCATAGAGTTGTTTAATCTTGACTGGTTTGGTTCTCTTCTTATGTTACATTGCCTTGCGAAATGTCCTTGTTGTCCACAATTGTAACATGCTTTGTTATTAGGTTGTCTACATATTTTCTCAGTATGCCCTCGTCTACCACATTTTTGACAATTGTACTTCCGGAAACAATTCTCTGACCGATGTCCTATTCTTTGACATGTGGAGCATTTTTCGTTTGTATTTGGATTGTTCCTGAAATTATTATTATAACTTACTTGGTTATTACCTCTATCCTCCGGGTTTCTCGTTGTTGGTGGCTTGAACATCTGCTGTGCTCTTGGAATGAATTGATTCATGGCTGGATTGGTATTGTTGTTTTGATTGTTGGCATTGACTGTTGATGTTGTTGGTTCTGTGGCCAAAACTGCCACTTGATATCCCAGTCCCAGATGGGCTTCACATCTGTTTGCGATTGCTACTGCTTTATCTAATGTTTCTGGTGCTAAGCATCCAAGGTTGGCTCGTATGTCTTCCCTCTTGATTCCTCTTATGAAGACGTCTACCATTTTATCTTCGGGCAAATCATGTTCTCCGAAGGCTTCTTTACACAATTTCTTTAATTCGCATGCGTACACTGCATTTGATTCGTCTCGTCTTTGCTTTCGATGTAGGAAGTCTAATATCTTCCTATTCCCCTTTTTCTCTATTCCGAATATCTTTATTAAGAACTCTTTAATCTCTGTCCACGTTGTCAATTTCGTATCGTCTCTCGCTTCCTCTACGAATACATCTTGTGCGCTCCCTTTCAGATACAAGGGTAGTCGCTCTTTTACCTTTTGATCTGTCCAGTGACAGATATTTTTATACACTTCGAATTCCTTTATAAATGTATCCAATTTGTTGAGACTACCGTCAAACGGTTCTCCTCTAAACTTTTCTCTGAATTCTCCTACTATTGCATTGTTGTTATTTATCATCATGTTTGGGTCCGGAATTGAAGTCGTGTTGGAATTTATGGAATTCGCCATGTTTGAGTTAATGTTTAAGTTTTTTAATCTCTCTTCCTCGTTCTCTGATTCTATTATTGGCAACCGGTTTTCTGTATCGTTTATTTCGTTTTCTTCGCTACTGTTGAATTCAACGTCGGTTAATCCACTATCTGTGCCGGTTCCTGTCGCTGCTGTAATTGATACTCCGGTTTTGGCACTTCTACCGTTGCGAACTTTTTTCTTTTCCTCCGCTTTTAATAAACTCTTTTCGTTATTCTCTTGGCTTTTGCTTCTCGTGTGGTTGCTGATGCTATCAATGTTTACGGTTATTCGTTTACTTGACTGGTTTCTCTTCTCTTGCTTTGGTTGCTTTGAAACTTCTGGTTGCTTGTCTGCTTGTAACTACTCTGACGGTTATTCCAAATTCTTTTCTGCTCGTTTATTCAAGTTTCTTTGTTATCACTTTGCTTTGTCGTTTGCTCTGAAATATTTTCTCCTTTGCTTTACTTTGCACTTGACTTGGATTGCTTTGCTTGACTATCGATTCTCTAAAAATAAATGACACTCCAATATTCTATACTCTATACTAATTTCTCCTCCATTTACCATACTATATACGTTATCATCCCTTGTTCGCATTTATCGTGGTGGTCTTCTTTATCTGACTCACCCCCCTCATTTTAAGTCTATTTTTAATTATCTATGTCTCGTAATAATTATCTATTAATCTCGTATCAATTATCTATATAGTCTTATCAGTTATCTATATAGTCGTATCAATTATCTATATCATAATATTAATAATATAAACCCATCATACTCATACTTTCATTCATTCCATTAATTGTTTTTCCTATGTCCCCCAAAAAATTTATTTACTTAATCCTCAATCGCTGGCGCTCTATGCCCTCTATGATTTCCGTTGGCTCTTCGGCCTTCGGCTTTAACTCTTTTACTGGTCATCTGTGACCTCAATATCTATTCATAATCATATTTCATCTTTACTCATATCATATCTTATCTGGTACTCTATGGCCTCTAGTATCTGTTATTTCTATTGTTAGTATCTGATCATAATCATCCGGCCCTCTATTGCCTCTAGTATCTGATCATAATCATCCAGCCCTCTATTGCCTCTAGTATCTGATCATAATCATCCGGCCCTCTATTGCCTCTAGTATCTGATCATAATCATCCAGCCCTCTATTGCCTCTAGTATCTGATCATAATCATCCGGCCCTCTATTGCCTCTAGTATCTGATCATAATCATCCAGCCCTCTATTGCCTCTAGTATCTGATCATAATCATCCGGCCCTCTATTGCCTCTAGTATCTGATCATAATCATCCAGCCCTCTATTGCCTCTAGTATCTGATCATAATCATCCGGCCCTCTATTGCCTCTAGTATCTGATCATGATCATCCGGCCCTCTATATTATCTCCCATTATTTCATCGGACTTGAGCTCAACAGTGACTTTTGGGTATGTTTGAGGCCTCACACTGACTCTCAAGCCATGGCGTCTTTTGGCCGCGCATTCTTCCGGTTACGCTTTACTCACCGCCATTCGGATATTTGGTACTCGGTGTGGGATCCGGGTTATTGTACCAAACTCCTCGCTGGGCAATAAAAAAACATTCCCTCGGTACTCGGTGTGGGATCCGGGTTGTGTACCTCGAAGAATATAAAAGTATGGAAATGCCTAGACGTTCAATCAAGTTCCAAAAGCGGTTTACTTGATTTCCCGAATAGTGAAAAGAAAAGGAAGTGATCAAAAGTGGGAGCGGAAAATAAACTATCAAATCTCTGCCCGCTCCTTCCATCAGATTTCTCGGCTCAATTCGGCCGCTCTCATCTGGCTTTAGTAGGACATTTTGAGTATGAACCATTTACCGGTTAGTTCACATCTCACCTACCGTTTGGCCCCGATACTCGGTGTGGGATCCGGGTTGTTGTATCGAGTTCCTCCCAGCGAAAAAAGAATCGTTCGATACTCGGTGTGTGATCCGGGTTTTTGTATCGAACGGCTCAGCGTCATCAGTCCCTTGGCTGATAACAACCTGAGCACGACAGTCCGTAGCTGTCCTCTGGTGCCTCACCACCAGCTAGGGAAAAAAGAAGTCATCTCTAGGTACCTTTAATCTAACTATTAATTCTGTTCCGTGCGCACTCTTTCTCTCACCTCTCGGTCTATCTCTTCACACCCCCCTTCAAAATTTGTGGTAATCGCATCAGCAAGCTCCCCAAAAGAGGTGATCAATCTCTCGCCGGTTACTTGCTGACATACGCGACTTGGCCTACCAGTTCCTTTCTCAGTAGGGTTGATCAGGGTTTCCCTTGGGTGAGCGTACTATCATTAGATAGCTCAGGTTTAACCATTTTTCCTCGTCCTATCTCAATATAATATCAATAAATATAATATCAATAAAACAAAAGGAATTATACACTAGGGAAACTCGGTTGTCGAAATTTTTCCGTCCAATATTTTGTGTCTCTGTGCGTGTGTTTTAATTATTTCCCTAATTCGGCTTTCATGTTTTTGGCCTATTACCTTTATTTATCGTTGTCGGGTGGTTTTATTATTTACAAACATTGCATATTTCTTTTATATTCGTCTTATCATCTAATAATAATTCAAGTACTGCATAATACACATTTATTTCATTTCATCATAACAATTCATGGAAAGTAAACCGTTAGTCTTTCCTTTATCTTTCGCTGACATAACATACAGTGCGACTCTTGTGCGCATCCATGACAATAACTCAGGTGTCCGCAAGGTATCACCATTACTCGTGCTTCCTCTGATTTGCACGCATAACATTCCGAATAAGCCTTGGTTTGCTCTTTCATTATTGTTGTAATCTCGTCTTCAATACTTTTGGCTTTTTCCATTAACTTGTGCCTGCTTTTCCCAAATTTGGTTATTTCTAATCTCATGGAAAGAATTTCATATATCCTTTCGGTTGTTATATCTTTATCAATATCCAGTAATTTTATTAATATGCAATGTTCGTCGGAGTACAGGTTTGAAATCGTTGATATATCCTCTTTAGCTCGTTTAATTAATTTTTGTTTGTTGATTAGTTCCTCTAGGTTATCGTTTTCGATGTTTAGGATACCCTTTAGTTTTTCTATAATTTTTGTTGGTTCCATCTAAAATTATTAAATCTCTTTTAATTACCCTTTAAATTTATTTAAATACTAATTAGCTAACTTCATTCAATTTTTAGTCTTTTAATATATTTTGCTTCATTTTATCAACTACTATTTTAATCACTACTCGTTGTAATTTATTCTATTATCGTTGACATCTCTACTTGGTTCTACTGCTTTCCCCCGTAGTTTATCGTTATTCCCTTACTTACCCCATTTCATTTTATCCCGCATTTTGCCCTTTTAATTATGTGTTGTTTGCTTATGCGTCTTGTGAATGTCGTTGGTATCTTACAAGGGTGTTTTGTCGTCAAGTATTGATGGATGTTGAATGCTTTGACGTTGATATCTATGTAACTTTAACATAATTTCATCTCAGTTTGTTTGCTTGGGTTTTTGTACAAGAAGATCATTCAATCCCGGCTGAGCCCCCAAATTTGTATGGTGGGTTACAGGGTTTCATATCTTGCTTGACTTCCTGGCGACCCTAGTAACGCCATACAAAATGTTGCTGATCGCCACTTGGCACCCGTTGCTAGGCAACGTTGGTAATGTGTTCAAGTGGTGGAATGCCCGCAAAAATTGAGTACCATATGCTAGTACTATAGTTGCTCGGACAATCCTCGGGTTCACGAGCTGTCGATAGAAGACCTATGCTCGCTTTACTTGGTCCCCTACGTGGAAATGCGAATTAAATTTAGACTGATAGGTGTAGGTGATTTCGAGTCTACCCCACTATGACTGAATACATGAGAGATGATTTATTTAATGAACAAAAGGACATGCAAGATAAGTTAAGTTGATCGACTTGACGCTTGTGCGGCTCGGCGTCGGGCCCGTTCCTTGCGACCCGGCCGGCGGACGGTTGGTTGGATAGCTGCCGACTTTGAGCTTGGTGCGGCACCATCAGCGACGCGTTGACTTGGCAGTTGGGAAGGGGCGAAGATGAGCGGATACGTTACCGCTTCCCCTTCCCGACAGGCTGCTAAGGCAACTTCTAAGCCCTGATCTGTGTGCGCAGACTCCGATTGAGCTGGCGTTCTTCGGCCCAGCCTTTTTGAGCTGCGGTGAGTCGTTGGTAGAGGATCTTCGTCCGTTTGGGGTCTAAACAGGTCGCCTTGACCTGTTGCACTTCACGAGTTAACTGCAGTATCTGGCTGAGCAGCTCCGCGTTTGCCTGCCGAGCGCGGGCTATCTCGTCTCGCATTAGTTTCAGGGCCGACATTTCTATAAAGAAAAGAATATCAATTTTGTCTAATAAGGAGAACTCTAATTATTTCAAACATGATCATAGCGGAAATCTCATTTAAAACAAAATTCTAAGATGACAATTCATTATAATTTATCATTATCAACATCACTAGACTACAAATGATAGTTACGATTGTATCGGGAGGTTCATGACTCTTCGAGAAATTTCCTGACTCCCTCTTCCGGTGGATAACCGGGAATAATGGGCACTGGTCGTCGGAGGTTGCGTGCCGGTCGTGCCGGGTACGTCTCCGCGAGGCGTCCGACGAGGATGTCCTCTTCAACGTTGGCGAGGTACATTCTCGCCTTCACAACGTGCAAATCGACCTCTTCCTGGATCTTCTCCCACTGCGCAAGGAGACTTCGTGCATGATCGAGGGTCTCCTCGGCAGGGTACTGTTCCTCCTCTGGTCGGTGTGGGTCATCTCCTCTGCCTAGTATTTGCCATAGAGACGGGCACGATCGTTTCGGGCGTGGCTCCTCGAGAGTCATTGACGGGCGCGCTCGTTTCCAGGCTCGGCGCCATTCATCGGCCTCTTGTTTTGAAATCAAATTTGGCAACATGAATTCTTCTGAAATAAGTAAATGTAATATATTCTCTCACTAATTTATAGGGATATTAAATCAACAATCTCGAGTTCATGCAACCTTAAATCATCCGTTGATTCTAGGGGGTACATTGACTGGTTAAATTAGCGTTCAGTGAACTTGATAGCCGAGTTGGAATTGTAAGAATTATGGCGATGAGATGTATGGGTTTGTGTATTCTGGTGATTTCTATAGTTCCTTTATGCTGAAGAAAGGTTATGGGAATAGAATATGTAATGTATATCTATAGATCGTCTGAGTTAGTTGGGTTGGGTTGGACCGGACCGGATTTATGTGTGGAAGAACGTCTGTTTATGTGACCTAGTTATTTGAGATCAAATTCATTTAACATTTCTGCTGTTGGGGGAAAACATACTCGCGTCGGTTATATGCGTTGACGTAATTATTAACAGTTATTGCAATTATTAATGCTTATCGTAATTACCAACGGTTATCGTAATTATTAATGCTTATCGTAATTACCAACAGTTATCGTAATTATTATTGGTTTTCCATCCGTATTTGACTCGTCTAATTATTACTCTAACGGAAATGATTGTTGATATATTTCATTCTTTCTCGCGCTGGTTAATTGTCGGAACGGATGTGTCGGATCGGATGCGTTGGAAACTATTGGCTCTTATCCGGTCACGATATCCGTTCGTGCTTCAATTATTGATAGTTCGTCGCGAATCAAATATGCAAATCTACTAATCGAACTTCACTTTGTCTGTTTCTCTAACAGTTGACGTTGGAATTGTCGTGGATCTAGTTTTGTGCGTTCATTTCTGTTGGGTGGTACTTAAGTTGTCATGGTCGGTACTGTCCTATCGGGGATTTGTGGTTAGGTAATCCGATTTACTTTCTACTGATTAGTTCATTGTCTATGGTTTTGAGGAACTACGCTGTGTGGAGGGTTACTTGCGACAATTATTCGGATGGGGTCGATCGTTGGTGGTTCTCGATGTTACTCATAAATCAGATCGTATTGTGAAAATTAACTGTTGGAATTCATGAAGTCAAAGAATTATAAAACTATAGTATCGCATTAGTCGGTCGATTTAATGGTTGGGAAAATATTTCTTAGATCAATGCAATAAATGTTCTCCGTTTTGTTGTTGATTTTAAAACTTTTCATTTTTATTGGATCACTTCGTGCTGGAATTCATCGATGTTTGGGTTTGGTGATATTTGTATCTTATTTGTGTGGAGATTCAAAAGGTATTGTTATTATTTCAATTAGAAGTACAAACAGATTGCATCGTTTTAATTCTTTAATTTAAACTACCAAACGTTTGACTAATGGAGTATTTCATTAATTCAGCCAACATCTTAGTTTAAAACGTGAATTCATCTTACTTTTTCCCTAATCTATTTTGATTTTTATTGGTGGATTACTTTGTTATTTAGGGGAAATTAGTTTAATTTTCTCGAAATTTATTGGATCAAATTTTCCGATCGATCATCCTGAGTTTTCCTTACTAATTACCTTAGGGTTTTTCCTTATCGTTAATCAATAGATAGGTTAATCAATTTTAATAAACTATTTTCAACGTTTGACTTAATAACTCTAAGTTTTACTTTCCTTTTACACCAGGGTTGTGAGAGTTTTATCAAAGTTTATTTTATCGCTACGCAAGCTGCTTTAATTTTAATCAAGGACTTGATCTAAGTTAAACCCGTGAGTCACGTAAATTCTTTTAGCCATCATTTTATTTACATCCAATTGAATTAAGGAAATATTTACTTTTAATGAAAACTTATTAACTTGATAGATAAAAGCAGTTTAAGGGACTCACTGAGTTGCTTACAATATTTTATTTTCAAATGTAATTTACCGTACTACTAATTAAATTATTTTCCAATATTAGTTCAATTCACCGAATGATAGATTTATAATTAGTTTACTTTTACTCTATTATTTAATTCAATCAAAAAATTATTTGTAGCTAATTTTATTTTTATCCGTAACTTAATTTAATTTACTCTATGAGATAATTGTAATTAATTTATTTTTAAATCCATAATTTAATTTAATTCTAATCAATTTATTTTGTTTTTTAATCCATGAGGTAATTTAAGTTAATGATAATTATTTCGAAAATAAATTCAATTTAGTACACCAATGATCAAATTAATTCAAATTGTTAATTCAGGTTAACTCTATCAACGACTTTAGTTTAGTTTATCCCCGTACCTTTTCCCTTTAATAGATCCTAGGCGCATTTGTGTTTACATTATATTTATTGAGTGCCCACTGGACTACTCGGTGTGATAAGTTTAAGCCGTGTGTAATCTGATTTTAGGTCGATTTTTCTGAATTGAGAAACGAGGAAGCAGCCAGAGACTTCTTCCTTATTCCTCGCTTCAGCTATAGGGATAAATATTTACGTTACGACCGCTGCGTTGCGCACGCTGAGTCTTCACGGGTGCATATCATTGGCGATTGTCCACGCTCTTACATGCATCTGCACTATGTTGATTTTACTATCTTGCGTGATGTGTCGGCTGTGGGCCGGAAAAATTTCGACATAAAAATTTATAAAAGCATATAGAATAAGTTAGATATATGTAGAACAATTTAGATATATTAATAATATTTATTAATTATACAACAATTCAACAAAATTACCCTTCATTGACCAAAATAACAAATATCATCATATTGCATCCAAATAACATAAAACAAAATGCCACTCCCCCCACGTCGTCGCCAAGCAGAGCTCTAAGAGATGCTATGGACGGGACGTGGAAAGAGGGTTCCACTATAAACAATGCTCACCTAAAAATGAGTTCCTGAAAAATTCAAAGTAAAATTGAATAATCTTCGAATAACGTCTAAAATGGTTTTAAAGTTTTTAAAATAGTCCTAACAATTTCAAAAAATGGTTAGTTCTCAAAAATGGTTTTTGGTTTTTTAAGGTTAACTTTAATGTGAAAATGGATCAGTATATATACCTATTTGTGTGACGTGTGAAATTTGATGCAGTAAAACAAAATTCGACCTTGTTATTTTCTAGCAAATTCTATTATTTATTTTTATTATTTTTCGATTTATTTTTATAATTTTTTATTTAGAATCTTTATTGAATTATTGCTAATTCAAATTTTTCGATTTAAATTTCACTTTAATGAACTTTAATTGATTTTTTCAATTTCGTCGAATTTGTCGTGTTTTCATGTTGTATTTGTGTAAATATCGTGCGGATCTTGGTGCATTTTGTTAATATTTTAATTTTATTTTTATGTTTGTTATTTTATATTTAATTCTTTTATTTCTCAGATTTTATCGGGTTTACTTGGTGCTTTTCAGGTTTATTTTAAGTTTCGTGTTGTATCTGCGTGTGTGTTTCTGATCCATTTAAACATTTTTCAAGGCCATTTACGTTCTGGCCCAACAATATCCTAGAAATAATAAGTAAAACTCTAATTACTGAGCGAATACGAGCATCAGTAAATCGATATCGTAAGGATAAATTGTCGAAAGATAATGACAGCGTAAATTTTCAACTCGAAAAATTAAATGAGTCTTAACAAGCTAACCCTAATAACGACATAAAAATCTGGACCAAGTAAATTTAATAGTTGTGGTATTTCCAAAAACTAGAGTAAGAGTCCCAATAACAATGAGCCAAACGATCTTACTACTTGAGTATATTATAAAGAGATTTGCAGACTTAACTTAATTAAGAAATGAATCAAATACCGGTTAAATAAGGTATGAATGAGAAATCTAGAGGATTTAGTGAAATAGAAATAAGACAAATAATTATATTAAGGGTTGACAATACAGCTAAATAATAAAAACCCTGAATTCATCCGAAAAGGAGGAAATATTGGATAACAGGGTGACCAGTATTTATATCCACACCAAAAATGGACCACAAATTCCCCAGGATGATTGACCCCGATGAGAATTAATATTGTCATATAAGATAATTTGACGGTAAAGGAACGCACAAAATATCAGTATTAAATATATTTTAGCGAAACTTTAGTTAATAACTTGGAATGTAAATAAATAATTTTAGAGGACTCTAGCTACGAGAGAACGTGCGCTGAAACCTCATCTAAGACGTCTGTCACCGGTAAGGAAACTAGTAGAATTAATGTAGTGATAGTAGACCCTACTAAAATCAATAGTTGCCGAGTATCAACCGCGCCAGAATTATCTAATAAATAAATAATAATAATTGATTTATATAGTAATAATATTCAACGAAATAAAATGAATTCAAACAAAGCGACTAAGACCAACATTTTTATCCACCATCTTTATGCATATACGCAAACTCTTCGTTGACGCAGACACTGCCATCAATAGAGGTCCACCTTCCGAGACCCTAAGCCGTATCGCCGGCATTAGATGGTTGCTGAGTAAACTGTCAATCTGCTTTAAGAGAATACCCCGAGAAAATGGATATTTGTTAAATGAAACACTTTCGGATAGAGAACGGTGGTCTCATCCCCGTCGAACTCACGAACCACTATAAGAGTAAGCCCTGTGAGATCGAAATGATAAACAGGATACCGATATAATATCCAAATTGCCGAACATGAGAGAATTTTAAATATGAGTTTAACTACCACGTAAACAATCTCCCCGAGAAAAAGAAAAATCACGAGAAATTCCAGCCAGATAAAAAATAAATAATGGTAACGGCCACTACACAACAAACACACAGAACAATATCCTCGCACACAGCATAAAAACACTGTCGACGATTCAATTTAAAGGAAAATCAATATCCAGAAATTTGAATCGTTAGGATCTTTAATTGCAGGGCACAAAACTAAATCTAACTACAATTATTGTCACTGAATGCCACACCTTCACCGCATGACGTGACACTAATTAGAGATATAAATACCCAAACACTACTACAATGATCATTTATTCACAAATATGTATTACCCTAACGAGGAGATAAATCATGAACGACCCGATAACAATCATGGAAATTCTAGCCGCGGAGCCCGGAAAGATCTGGACGGTAAGCATTGAGCGATATTAAACTTATTTTAATGTTTGCTTATATGAAGACTATGTGACCAATATAGTGATATGATGAGTATCAATCGCCAGCTGTCCCAGTGCGAACAACCTTCCCAACATGCAAAGACAAAATTAAACCTGATAAAAATATTATGCTTCTAATTAATAAATCTATTTACTGCGTTTATATGACTTACTTGGAACAAAATAAATATATAAACTCCTCCTGGATTCATGCTCGTGTTACGCCGGATTCGCGAAGTCACGGATAGATTACTCCATTTCTTTGAGCCGAGATTTCGTTGAGTTTCAGCCAAACTTCATGCTAGATCAACCTGTCTTAGTTCGTTTCATGACGAAAAGAGTAAAACAAATTGACCAAAGAAAGGATAATCAAAAATTACAGTAAGATGAAAATACAATTGGAACTAAATCTTTCGTGAAGAGTACCAAGTAACGTAAACGTGTCACACATTAGAAGCGACCTTCAACCAACTTTAACCGTACTCAGAGAAAAGAAAATTTCCACCTAATTTTTCAGGCAATTCTTGGATTGACGCATCTCGTGTCACAGTGCGATTTCCCTCATGATCGGCAGCCAGATATTGACAGGCCTTATGGGACGCGGGATTCTCAATCTCGCCGGTAAGGGAATCCCGTGAGGGCGCACAAAGAAACGACGGAGAAGCAGACCTCCCTTTTGTGGCCATCAAAAGAGAGCCCGGGCGCAATCCAGCCCGAGAGATCCGAGGGCAAGTGGAGTTCTTACTAGCGCGCTTAGAGGAGCACCAGCGCCAGACAAACAGACAAGTAGACAGGGCTAGGCGACATCTGGCCGAGATCAACAAGGCAATATCAACGTGAAGCATCCCCAGCACGGACGGGTACGCCCCTCCGTATAACGTATCCTTTAAACTCGACGACCCGAACTTGTACGAGGAATCGGAAGCAATGAACGTGGTGATTCCACGAAGAATATTGACCAGAGAGATGAGAGACGAGGATAGATGTCCCCACCATGACCAAGAACACCCATACACTCGCGAGATCCCAAGGCAATTCAGAGGCCGAAGCCGTGCGAGACACGATTAACATAAGTGTAAATTGTAAATAAAGCATTGAATTTTCATTGTTATTCTCTTATTTCTTATTCATAAAAATTAATAAATAGGGTTATAGTACACTTAGAATCAGATTTGTTTAAAATTAAAAGATAGAAACCTGGCGAGTGAAATTTTGTAAAGAAGGAGTTTAACGTTTTATTTCATTTTGCAGATACGGAACCCCACGGAATTCTACGAGGCGAATTAGACAAAGCCCAAAGATTAAACCGCGAGATGCACCAACAGATTGTACAACTGACGACCGAGATTCAACGTATCAAATCCAGCTGGGTAGAGCCGAAGAAGGTGAAGGCTTTATATCAGAAAATGGCCGCCGCTCAATGGGGTTGGGCCGAAGAAAAACAATTGAACCAGAGTCAAAAAACCCAGATCCGCGGATTAGAAGTAGTTTTATCTGCGTGCTAGGAGGGCAATGTAGTAACTTAATAGTTGGTTTTTGCTCCAGCCTAATTGGCCTACAAGGAAGCACATCGAACACCAAACCTGCGAAAAAACCGCCCCGTCATCGACCTGGCCGGAACGAGCGTGCCAAGCGCCGAGCCGCTCAACCAGCCGAATAGGACATTTTTTTGTGTTATCTCAATAAATATTATGTTGTTCATATTGTTATCCTAAATTACGATTTGTAATGCCAAGATTTAGACAGTATAAATACGAATCAACACGAGAATTATTCCACGTCACAAGACAAACCAATATATGAAGATGGGACGAGAATAAGCAAAAGCGCACGCAGACCTTCTATCGGTAGTGCGTTGAATCCACTCTGAGGTCGGGCCAGAATAGTTATTTCATAACGCTCACCTTTGGCGACCTCAAAACCAATGGTTACATTTCCAACGTTGCTCAGCAACGGGTAGCCACTGGGGGCAAGAAATAATTATGTGTGGGGTCAAGGTCACACTAACCAGAACCCCACACATTTATGAAAGATGTCTGGTGAATTTTCAGACCTTTGATAACTAACTCAAAATTATTATCCATATCTTGTAGAAATTTACTTTTAGATTATTGAATTATACTGTACAACATTGTTTTAGTTTGTTTATATTGATAAATTAAGGCAGTGCTCCCAACCTTTCATCGCCGCGGACCGATAAACGTTTAATAATTTTATCGCGGCCCAATGAGTGTGGGCGCTAATGATTACATTTTAGGTATTTTGATTTAATAATTTTAATTTAATTGTATTTAAATGTGCCATCAAAGTAAAATGCAATAACCAAAAAACATGAAAGTAAAGTGATTAAAAATTTTAATTCATTAATACACTAAATCAATGAGAGCTTGTTTCATTGCAAGAAAACGGTTGCATCTGGGTTGAGATAGAATAACATGACACCCGAAATGTGTTGCCTATGTTCAGTTTATCCGTTGTTTTGTTTGGGTTGCAGTGACTGTTTTACACAGATCGGTTGTCGAAAATAGCGATAGGGATTTAAATGCCTTGCTCATATTAGTAAATATTTTCATTTGGTATTAATTTTCATAATTTTAATTAACACGTGCCAATTAAATAGATAATCAATTCATTTTAATCACGAGATAACATTTGATTCAGAATATTGAGAATTTCATAATAGTGTTAAGTTTGCTAGCGAAAAAGTAATTATGTATCCAAATGTTACCTAGACTATACTAGATAAGTTCTAAGAAGCCACCAAATACTATGAGCTTTATCAATACAATACCTTAAATCATTACATTTTAAAGCATGAATCCATAAATTCAAAATATGACAGAAAAACAAAATTAAAATTTATTTAATATTCAAAAATCCTTCTAAATTTTCAAATATTTCTCAGATATGAACATTTCTCCTTATCTTTCTTTGGATAATCTATAAAATTGATTTTCGTATTTCATTCACCAATTGATGTTTTTGTCAATTTTGAGAATTCTAAAAGTAAAAAACCATATTTGACTTACATATGCAGATATACATACACTTTACCAGAAAATACAAAACATTTTTTATATTTTGTTATGAAGCATTCTGTTAAGACAAACTATTTTGCGCAGTTAATATAAATAATTTTTGAAATATAAATGATTACTTTGCAAAAGGAAATCTGAATACGTATTAAAAAGAAAATAAGCTTAACCATTTAAAGGAAAATAACCTGTGGTAGGAAAGACAACTTCTATGTCGTCAAGGCATAGAATCATAAAACCATTTTTAATTTTTTGAACTTTGTACATAATATAAACATGACACCATATTAATATTCACGTTTTATGAAGTCAGGAAAATTTGGCAAAATAGATTTTTGTATAAAATGTCAAAAAATCAACTAAAAAGTTAGTATTTTACGACTGTCTCAACGTTTTTAAAAATTTATCATAATCCTTCGTAATTAAATATAAAGAAATTCACAATAATGCGTTAATAAAATTTTGAAAATTATCCATAATGAAAACTTGTAATTATTAACTCATTGAAGCAAAAAAAACTGAAACATGCATTAATGACATACTAAAATAAAAACATTTTTATGTCCCTTGATCACTTTCGTATAAACATTTTGTTCCCTAAAAATAGACAAATTATTAAGACCAATTTATTTACTCAAACCGAATATCTTTTATTCCAATTTACCACTAAAACTCAAACAATACAATATAATTGAAAACTTTCCAATAATCTTTTCCAACAACATTTTATAAAATTTCGAAACAAACTGCTAACAAATATTGTTAGCTAATTAAATTTTCATAAAAAATGATTAGTGAAATTTATAAGTGCTCTTAAGGTTTTTATTCTCTTAAAACTCTCGTTAATGGATGCTTAAGGAAATTTGAAAATTTTTATTAATAACCAATTACATTATTGAATTAAGTCGACTTTAAAAAATCTAACTATAAAAACAATTTTTTAAACTCACTAAACATTGTTTCTTACATTCTCTTAAAATTAAAATATCAAATAAAATATGCGTGCTCAATGCTATGAAATATTACGCAAAATCACTTAGGGATTATCAACTAAAGACCTGGAACTTCGCAAAAGGAACAAATGGGGACACTAAGGAGAGTGGTTTAAGTGCTTAGGACATCCCCATCGACATTTGTCGTTAAAATATAATACATAATGGATTAATGATTTTTTAAAAAAAATTTCTATTACCTTTTTTATATACTAAATATGGTGAGCACGTTTCATGTCCCCTATATTTTCTATTTGATCATTTTAATTGTGTATACATGTTTTAACTATTTTTCAAGCAATATTGAATACTACATATAATGTTGAAATTAAATTCTGCCTATTGCAAATAAATTTCTATTTTTGGAGGGATGGGTGCTCTTGGAAAGGGACAAACGAGTGGGATCAAAAATTGCTTAGTTTGGGGGGACGTCCTTAAAAGTCATTAGTTAAGAAATTACTTTGAAAAGGGCATTTTATTAATATTTTTATAATATGTGACCTAATTGAAATTTTTCAAAAAAAGTTAATTATAGTACCTTTGATCGATCTGAAATTTTTAAAGAATTCTTTGTTCTCGAAGTCGAATTTATCTGCAAAATTTCAGCTCGATTCAATCACGTAAAGCGGATTAATTTGCTGTTGCAAGATTTGTATGTCCCATGTTAACATTCAAAGTGTAGTTAATAGTAAAAATTATACTAAACAAACATTATCCTAATATTGTGCTAGCTATAATAGATAGTCGACGCGTTAAATGATTAAATCAAATATAAGATCATTGAAATTTTATTTGTTTTTGGAACCACCAATTAAAATCCCATACAAAAGTTTTGCCACAAATGCGCGATTAATAAACGCTATTTGTGCAAAATAATTAATAACTGAATTTTTTTATTTGCAATTTGAATTTTATGTTAGTCAATATTATTCAAAAGAAAATGTTTCCGAACTTGTCAAAATACAATCAATAATTTGAAAACTGGTAAAAAAAATTATATTTCGTTGGGCATCAATATTAATTGCAAATACCTGTGAAAATCATAAAAGGAGAACTTCGTACATTCACATTTTAAATACATCTTACTCAAATTAGAAACATAAAATAATGTTTAACATTGCATGATTATAAAAAGATTGAAAAGTTTTCAACTTCGTTATATATTTAACGAGATGTTTTGTTAGAGGAATACTGCTAAAAAACACAAAAAGGATGACACCAAATAAGTCTCTTTACACATTAATAATGAATACAGTTTATTCCTGATGTTGTGAATCAGACACAACAAATAAAAATTAAACACCTCGATCAAATAATAAAGGGATAATTAAACCAATTTTAGTTGAATAAAATTATGACTAGATAAGTTAAAAACATGTAAAATCAAACATAAAAATGTTATGTACGTATATCAGAACATAACTGCAAATGTAAAACTAAATGAGTTTAATTTAAGTTAATAAATTAAAATAGATATAAATTAAATGGTTTCTTAACTATTAAGTGTTTGATTTAACCGTAATTTTAGTGATCTATATAGTAACGAATTTTGATTAATTGAAATTTCCAATAGATAAATACTATTGAATAAATTTCTAAAAAATTAAATCAATTCAAATTTCCGAACCAATTTCCTTTTGGTACTATTAAAAATAAATCACATGCTACTTTCACCAAATTGAAATACAGATATCCAAAATTCATTCGAAATCATAAAATATTGATTATTTTGCATATACAATGAATAGATGATATTTTACACAAATCATTTGATACCACAAATACCCCTCAAATAAATAAAGATCAAAAATATGTATTAAAATAACAGAAATTAATCAATAGTTGATGTTGAAACTGCAACTGTTAACATATCCGTCAACAAAAACTAGACAAAATGCAAATTATCACTCGAACTAAATAGTAAATTATGATTAACCATAAAAATTTTAAATATATAAATGTTAGAATGGATTTCAAAAAAATATCACATTAACTGTCAAAGTTTCTATACAAAAGTGCTATAAAAGTGAAAATAAGAAATATAAAGTAACCGACAATAAACTGTTACAAAAAAGATTTAAAAATCTATAACACTCCCACCGAGGCTTGACGCATTTCGAAAATTATAAAAATCAAGAAAATACAGAACATAAAAAATTATTTTACTAGTAATACCAGAATTCATATAATTTTCTGTATAAAATCGGGATATACAGGCGTCAGTGAAAACTTAACCAAAAAATACAGAAAATGGAAAAATTAAATCATTAAAAGCACATCTCGATTTTGACAGTCTAGACATTTAATTGATAATATTTTTTCGAACCTTACAAATTAATAAAATCAATAATTTGAAAAAACTGGTAAAAATTTCCAAAATTTAATTATATTTACATCAACATAACAACACTGACAGATAAATTCTCAACCACTATACTTAAAAACGTTAAAAGTGCAAATTTTGTGTTTAAACAGCCTCGTGGAGCAGATTCCAATCAACGTACACTTAAAATAGAAAATTAAAATCAATCAATAAATTATAAAAATGCAGTAAAAACCACTAAAAATAAAATAATAGAAAATAGTACAAACCTTATAAAATGTGAAATAAAGCAAATTTTAAAAATAAATTACATTTAATATGGCTCAGGTCTCGAGGTAGAACGCTTTGGTCCTCTCATTGGCCCTCCTTCGTTTCTAGGATTTGAATTCCTTGGAACTGTCCTGTTATTAGATCTTCCTCCATTAAAACCACGCCCACGATCTTGTTTGTGAACTTCAATAGCGTTTTCGGCTTTAGGTTCCTAAGCAAAATTAATGTTATTGAGTGAAAATCAATATTACTTGGCAACGATTACACGATTCACGCCACGAAAAATTATTATTGTTGCATTTTGCACAAATCCAATCGGGCCCACGATTATTACGATCGTTATTTCTATTATTACCATTATTATTGTTGCTGCGGAAATCACGCTGTTTAAATCCACCATCCTCGCGTTTTTGCCAATCATACGAATCATTTTCATAATCATTGTTTCGGGATATACTTTCAATTTTGTATTGATTTCCACCACCGCGTCTATCCATGCCTCCATTATTTTGGCCACTTGAAGGTGGAGCTAATATTGGTCTTTCAGCATTAGTAGCAATACGCACTTCAATACGACGGCCATTGAAATCATGATCTAGAAATCCATTAATAATATTAGCGATTTTATAAGTTTACCTTTAAAATAAGCAACAGCATTTGTAGCTGAAGAATTGCTATCATAAGTAACTAACGCATCTCCTTTAGGAACACCTCGATCTTTAAAAATCCAAATCATAGGCATTCCAGATTTAGAATTCAACTAATTTGAGATAAATATTTACCAAATATAAAATTATTACTTTAATAGAACCAGATTTACTGAATTGATTTTTAAGCATTTCATGATCTAAGTTCTGTGGCAAATTACTTACATAAACTGTATTCAAACGCAATGCTCCATCTAAAAAATATGAAAAAAATAAATAAATTATACATGGGTTTTAGTAACCTTCATTTTGATTACCCAATTGTAATCTATTATGATGATTACCACCTGATATGTTTAATCAAATTATAAATAATATCAAAAATACCATTATTCGAATTGTAATTGTCCCTCTCACTAAACAAAAAAATAAAATTTAAATAATTTCACAATATTAAAGTATTAAATACCTATTACTAAGTTGACCGCGTTGTGCTGACATCATGCCCTGAAAAGCCATATTCATGGCATCAGATCCTCCATACATATCTAATGTATATTAAAATAATTGTTACTGTATTAACATACTTTGCATTTGAGCACCTTGTAAAGATTGAGCCAATAAAGGATTCATCCCACCATAAGAATTCATCTGCTGTATTTGATTGGCATCCCCTAAAATAAATATTATATGAAACACGTTTTTTAGTAAGGATTTTCATACACACACCCCCAAAAGAAGGAATAATGGGATTTCCGTTTGCTCCAAACATTTGTTGCTGCATTTGAATTGGCAACTGCGATGTCATTTGATTTTGAGACATATTAAATCCTTGTAACTGTTGGCTCATGCCTTGTTGCATAAGCATTGGATTAATTTGATTCATATTTAGAGCATTCGGAGTAGTTTGAAAATTATTTTGTAACGATTGGTCGAAGACGGGATATCCAATAGGTTGGGAATTTTGAATAAAACCACTCATGGCACCAGGATTGCTCGAAGAAATATTTTGTGGATTAAAACCTAGTCCTTGCATTATTGCGTTTTGAGTTGCCAAATCAGTTGATGAACCAAAAGGAAATGATGTATTAGAAGTAGTTTGCATAAATATTTATCAATAAATAAGAAAAATGGCTGACGTAATAATGGCTACTTTAATTGTAAAATTTAAACAAATCAAGTTGTCAATTATACTATAATTTATAATCTCACAAACATTCTCCATAATGATTATTTTTATTTTCGACTTTGTAAAATTAATTGTAAAATTACTTGACTTCAGATAAAAGTTGACTTCTGATTCGAAAAATGTTTTAAATTAGTTATATTTTAAATAAAAATAATTAATAATATAAGTCACTTGAAAAGGCAGTGCCGAAAATTTTTGAATATCAATAAAACATCGATATCATTATTAATCCATAGTCAAATAATAAAAAATTATTCATGTTGAAAAATGAAAAGCAATCAGAGGTGAAAACCAAAAAAAACTTCTTTTAATAAATTTAATATTTTAATTTTGAGTAAATTAGGAAATTATTAAAATTATATTTTTTATAACATTTGGAATACATAATCGAATTAATGAAAATAATTGTGGATATCTGTGTTTTAATTTGAAAACTATTAGTTGGTTTCAGGGTGTAGATATTTTTGGAAACTATATGGTTTTTACTAAAACAACCCCTTACAAATATTTTCGCTTACCATTCGACGTTAAAACTATGTTCAAGTTGGTGGATCGTCCGCAAAAAGTGAGCTATATTACTAATGCTATAATTGGCCGACGATTCATAGGTCCAACGAGCTGCCGATAGGACGCCTGTGGTCGATTTCGATATTAAGGTCCCATTATTATCCTATTCCATTCTAATATTATTCTATACTGGTCTATCACTAATCATTATATCCATTTCCGTAGTCCTCCTTCTCGCAGCTTGTGTTATTGATTATTCTATGACCTGTTCACTTTTCGTGATGTTAAATATTTTTATTCATATTAGTATTATAACTATTATGATCCTGTCGGGCCAGGACTGGATTTTGTTTAAATGAATTGGACATAGCACGCAAATATAGCAATGCAGATTTAAAATCAGACCTGTTGGGCCAGAACAGAGTTTTTTTTGAATGAATCGGTAACCACACGCAAAAACAGCATGCAGATTTAAAATCAGACCCATAAACATAAATTAACCATGCTAAAATACGAGAAAGAAACAATCAAAATATAAAATCAAAAAACATAAAAATAAACTAAAATAATAACAAAGTGCAACAAGATCCGCACGAAATAAACACAGAAATAATACGAGAACATGAAAATTTGACCGAAATTTGACAATTTACCAAAAAAAGCGAAAGTCCACGAAAATGGAACTAAAATTAAAAAATTTGAATTGGAAACAATTCGATGAAAAAAGTCAAAAATAAAATTGTCAAATTAAATCAGAAAAATAGAAAAAGTAGAATTAAAATATAGTAGAAAATCACAAGGTCAAATTTTGTTTTACCACATCAAATTTAACATGCAAGGTTAGGGTCGTACAATAGGTATATATACCGATTCATTTTCACAGAATTTTAATCAATTAGGAAAATTAGGAAAATCCAGTCAGCTGTCAATAAATCGAAATTATGGAAACAAATTTCCATCAAAATGATTAAATCGATAGAAAGACGACCCGGCATTTTTCTAAAAATGCCAATAAAGAAATTAAACCGAAATCTGTGTGCAATATTTCCTCACCTATCCTAGAACGGAGACACACTGGCATGCGACCTTTAGTGTCAGTGTGTGTGCAGACTGACAGCTCAATTTTTTTTCTAATTCCGAGATGTGCACACCCAATTAGATATAAGGAGCTACGGATCCGAGATAGTCATTTCAATCGTAATCATGTCAAAAACCTCACGTTGTAGATAATGATATCGATAATACTGAATACACATACAGTTTAGATGATGCAAACATTAATGAAATACTGCAAAACTTCCGAAAGACAGTCAGATTTTTTAGAAAATCGCCAGTAAGAAACGACATATTGCAACGATATGTTGAAAATAAAGAGGGTAAAAAACTTAAACTTATATTGGACTGTAGAACCAGGTGGAACTCCCTTATACCTATGATGGAGAGATTAGTTCTACTTCAAGTTTGCATAAAACATGCATTGGAAGAAATAGGGCGTGACGATTTATACAATGAAAAAGACTTTAATATTTTAGCAAATTTAATTGAAATATTAAAGCCGACAGAATTGGCAGTAAAAGATTTAAGCAAACATACTTCAACCTTACTCACTGCGGAAGGAGTATTGACATTTTTATTTACTCAAATGAAACAAAACAACCCTGCATTGGGGAAAAAATTTTATAATTCTTTGAAAATAAGAATTTCAGAAAGGCGAAATAAAGAATTAATAACTTTGTATAAATTCTTACAAAGTGGAACTTTTCCACAACCAGGCTTGATGAAACTTCCATATTCGACTAAGGCGCCGACTTTGTCCCTAGCAACGATGTTAGCTGCAAGATTTGAGCCTAATCCACCATTTGCTGAAGAAAATATTGAGGAAAGTGAAGTTGAACCAATAGCATCTGGATCGGCTACTTTAGTACAACGATTGCAGCAATCAATTTCTGCAGTCTTGCAGGATTCAAAGGAATGTGCCAATGATGGCAATTTTGAGTTATCCTTCCAAAAAGAGTTGAAAATGTTTGGTGTTACTAAGCAAAAATCGAAAACGGTCCAAAACTTATTCAATGCTCTGGCATCGATTCAACCCACATCAACAGACAGTGAGAGAGTCTTTTTGATAGCCGGTAATTTTTGTACCAAATTACGTTCATCCATGAAATTTGAGCTTTTGGACTCATTAATTTTTCTAAAATATTATTATATTAAAAAACTAAATCCATAATTATAAATTATGTTACTTTTCTTTTTCTATTTTTGATGTATAATTAAATAATGAAGTTATATTAATTTTCAATTTTTTTATATAATTCTTAAATAAAAATAATTATTTAAAAATAATATTGCTTAATTTTGAATATTGTTTGTAGTTTTGTTTATTTTCCTTGATTTACAGCTCCAAATGTATGTTTTATTGTATATTTAAAGGAACTTTTTTTATATTTAAAAAAACCGGTTAAAACCGGTTTTCACTTTCAAAAAACCGAAAACCGGGGGTTTGAAATTCTTCGGTTTTTTGGATGCAATATGGAGTAGCAATCAACATTGTTCAAGAAATGAATAACGATCATTTGTATTACAATTACAATTTTCCGTTTTGATTTTTGCTTGTCTTATTAAGAATATAAATTAATAGGAATAAAGAGTTAGGTGAGAACAAAAATCAATTTTACTGACCCAAGAACGGATAAACAAAACAAATACTATTTATGAATTGATATATAAATTAATGCCGAGTTTACATTGTAGATATGGAGCCTTATCAAATCCTACAGTGGGAATTAGTCCATGCCCGAAAAATAAACGCCGGATTTCACAAGCAGATCCTGCAAATGACAAAGGAAATTCAACAAATCAAGGCCACCTGGGTGAAGCTTGGTAAAGTGAAGAGGATTTACCAAAAGATGACTTCCGCACAGAAGGGTTGGGCTGAGGAAAAACAGCTCAACTAGAACGAAAAAAACCCAAATCCGAGGCCTAGAGGTGGCGTTATCGGCATGTCAAGAGGGCACGGCGGTAACCTACCCTTTAGTATTCGCCCCAGCACAATTGGCCTACAGAGATACGGCGGCCGCCACGAAGCCCGCAACCAAGCCAATCAAACATCGGCCGGGAAAATCTGAGCGTGCTAAGCGTCGTGCCTCTCAAATGAAAGACTAATAATGCGGTTGATATTTTCTGGCTCTTTTATTTAATAAATATTCTTAATTGACTTTATAAATATGCCTTGTGCTAAAAACAAAATTGATGACTTCAAATCAGAAACACATTAGGGAAGGAATTCAATAGTACTAGCTAAATCAGTGAGGGACCAAGAAAAGAAAGCGTACGCAAACCTTCTAACGGTAGTGCGTTGAACCCATGTTGAGGTCGGGCCAGAGTAGTTCCTGTGTGGCGCTCACCTTTGGCGATCTCAAAACCAATGGTTACATTACCAAAGTTGCCTAGCAACGGGTAACCATTGGGGGGCGAAGAAATATTTGTATTTGGGGTCAAGGTTACGCAAACCGTAAACCCCACAGACCCATAAACATCAAATAAACAACCTTGAAATGGGAGGAAAATGTAGTTAAATATAAAATCAAAAACATAAAAATAAATCAAAATAATCACAGATATGCTCCAAGATCAGCACAAAATTAACATAAAAATAACAATATAACATAAAGATTTGACCGAAAAATGAACAATTCATAAAAGTTATCAAATAACGAATAAAATGGAATATTTTCAATAAGAAATATCTTATTAAAAAATTTAATAAAATAAATTGTTCGTTTTATTACAGAAATTGACAAAAATAAGAATTAGATATTACAGTTAAAATCAAGTCAAATTTTGTATAAATGCATCAAAAAGAACACACAAGGTTAGGGTCACAAAAAAGGTATATATACCAATTCGTTTTCACAGAATTTAATCACTTGTGAGCAATCATTTTTCTCGTAAAAAGCTCAGATGTTTTTTATCAGAAAAATTTGTATTGTATAGCAAAGCTTCAGGAACAAACGTCTCGAACCACTATCAACAAAACGGTATCGGATAATTATCGAAGTTAGGACGAATGAATGCTATGAATTTGGTAAAGAAACAATGTATTTTTGAAAGCAATTATATGAGTTCGAGTAAATTTCATTCATAATATGTCGAAATTTTTTCGGCCCATAGTCACACATATTGCAAGTCATTAAAATTTCACATAACTATCGAGTGGTGTAAGTGCGGTTCATCGCCTATAGCTCGTGCCCACGAGGGTCTAGTCGTGCGTAACGACGGACTCGAACGTCAAATAATTTTATCCTATAGGGCAGTGGGAAGATCGGGACTAGTCTTTTGACTGGCTCCCTTTCACCTATCTCCAAAAAATTCGACTTAAATTACATATTGGTTAAACTTATCACACTGAGTAGTCCAGTAGACACTTATAAAATTGTTGGGGTTAACAAAATGCACAAAAGTAAAAATGGAAATCAATAAAAAGATTGATATTCGAAATAATAATTAAAAAGGCAAAATCAATTAAAATTTTAAAATAAATATTTATCGGGGGAAACGGGTATGGGCGGATGCCAAATGACGAGACAAATCCAAATATAATAAAATTAATTCGATTTGGGGGTCTCCCGGAATGAAATATTTAATGAAAATAGAAATTAATTAAAAATTAATTGGCTAATGGGAAACACGAGCTAATGGGAAGTCCGAACCACACAGAAAACCCGAATAGTGTCAGAAACCCGGAACGTCAACAAATTTTCTAATTACGGAAAACGAAATTGGTTGACGAAGGAAACACGGGATAAAAGAGAAACCCGCCACCAAAATAATTATTGTAAACAAATGAAAACCACGGAAGCCCAGAAATAACTAATTTAGTTTTGGACAGAGAGATGTCAAAAATGCCAAAGCCAGTTTAGTTTGCGGGTAACTTGATTTGTGAGATGAGTATAAAAAGGAATAGCAAATCAACAAAATTGCCAGTTGGTCGAAGAGAATATTTCAGAGAGCGGAGCGAAGGAGGTAATAAACTTAAAGATAAATCAACCAGTCAAACAAATTGCGTACCAGACAGGGACATATCCCTTTGGAAGACGTATCCCTACGCATTGAATTTTGTGAAATCGTGCAGAATAATTGTGTAAAGTATTGTGAATTGAATCGATTTTTGTGAAAATTGTGAATAAAGTTGTGATATATAAATTGGAAATATATCTTATTGTTTTGGGTTGATGAAATCGATTAAAGAAGGACACCAAGGAGTCAGACCTAAGCACTGACATTCTATATAAAAACGTAACAAAATATAACATCATCATATGTATTCTTTAAGGCCAAATCTTGGATAAAGGGACAGGGGATTATCGAGATCGATGCAACGGTCAAAAATTTATTAATATTTTTTTTAATCTAAAGTAAAATAAATCTGTATAATCATAAAAGGACCATTTCAAATTAATACCTCCACTAAATCCAGAGAAAAATTTAAGGACTTAATCAAGACGACCCTGAGTAAAATTCAATATTAAATAGGCATATTAAATTGATTAGTAAGAAAACCTAATAATGAATTTTAAATTAAAGAAAACTAGATAGATTTCAGAGATCTGGTAAAAATAAACTTGATTTTAAAAATCAATTTATTAAGTAAAATGATTGCCGAAGCTATTGAAAAGATTAAATAATAAATTGGAACTTCAATCAAAAAATCAATTTAAAAATCAATTTATTAAGTAAAATGATTGCCAAAGCTATTGAAAATATTAAATAATAAATTGAAATTTCAATCAAAAGTTAAATTTAATTAAATGAGTTCAAATAAATAATAGAACTAAACAACCTGAGATCATATCGTGAAAACGTCAGATAGCTCGAACCTAAATAATCACCCGAGACTTAGCTAAAGTAACGAAATAGATTTAGTAATACAATCATTCAAAGTCCCATCAAGAGTGTAAGGATATGAGACATTTTTTAATAGTTGTCGGACACAGATAGCATCAATCGATCCAAGTAGGAACCAAAATCATAGGATACTGGTAATTGAACTTTAAAATATTTTCGTCGCATGATAATTGCCCACTCTAGCAGAGACAAAATTCGATCGATATAATGCCCTTTAAAAATCAAATTAGCTATATCATCCCGTTCTTTAAAGCGTCTAAAATCTGATGGAAAAAAATGTTTGAATTATGATACATAA
This sequence comes from Schmidtea mediterranea, assembly GCA_022537955.1. Lineage (NCBI taxonomy): Eukaryota > Metazoa > Platyhelminthes > Tricladida > Dugesiidae > Schmidtea > Schmidtea mediterranea. The sequence continues at coordinate 91,365,851 of CM039681.1, read as the reverse complement.
TTTAGGAGGTCGAAGAGAATTAAATTTATTTTGTAACTACCACAAATCAGAGAATATTGAACGGATGACCGATGTTTTTATCTGATTAGATACTTCTAGCTAAGTACCCTGTCAAGTTCGAGTTCGATTAATCCATCAGTGCTGACTGGAAGGCAAATGGATGAGTCTAAAGGAAAAGAAAATTTATTACCGATCATCAATTACATTCGCATACCTAAATGATGGATAAATGGTGAAATTTCCCAAGTGCGAGTTTGAATGGTCAGATTTTCCATTTAGAATCTCCACTGGTTTTATACATCTTACTAATTCCTTAAAATAAAGGCGAATAATTCACCCAAACTATTCCAATTTCGAATGGTCGTGAAGTGACAAAATCAAAATTTACCACGATAATTATACCTAACCAATAAACAAACATAATTAGTATTGATAACCAGAAACGCCAATGTAAATAAATACGACGAATAAGACAAGCCACCCACGCAGTCCTAGTCATACAGTGGAATGATCATTACACTATGCGTTTGGACTGAAATTACATAATTAAACGGACGCCCGATTTGTTAAACATTAAATTCAATCAAATACGATCTACGGACATTCCCAAGAAGAATTATTCAGTGTTTAGTAAACACGCTCACAGTCATTCAATTAAAAAAATGGTATAAATGCACGACTGTAATACAACTCCATCAAAAATATTTCAAATGTCAGATAATACAATTAACCAAAATAATAGAGGTGCGAACCAAAAACGAGTCAAATCCAGCCTATCCGTGGTGGAAGCCGACCCAGACTACGACCAGACAGATCATGGGTAAAGTAATTAGAAATTTTTATCTAAATTCATATAACCAAATAATTAAATTGAAAATTTGTAGAACCTATACCTTATTGATCATCATAGGAGAATTGTATTTTGATTTATGCTTTTGTTGGCGTACTGGGTAGAATTATTTTTTTTGTTTTAACCTACTCTCACTTATTTTTATCTATCCCTTCAACCAACTCTTGCCTCTGCTAGGGTAATTCCTATCTTCCCCAGACGCCCCTTTCTCATTTATTTATAGAAATATCAAAATTTATTAGAAAATTAACCAAAATTATAAAAACTCGATTTTATAATTACAACGCTTACAAAAGGAAAAAACAATAAAAAATAAAATAAAATATAATCAAGTCATAAATTTATTTTTTCATTTTTATTTTAATTGACAAAATTCAATTCAGTTTCTAACAAAATCAGCTTTCATTCGTCGATGTCGACGGGGAATCTCCGTTTTCGACTAAAATTTAATTCGCTGAATCCGACTTGGGGAACCGAGAGGCAGAGCTCGTCCCCAAAATCGTCCGTCCAATGGCTGATAGAAGTTGAGGACTTTCGATTTTCGTCGGCCACCGATGTGGGAATTGAGATGAGAGGTGTATTTATCTGAATTCGTAGTTCATCCGTTTCATCGGCACTGATTAGGGTTGCATTTCCTTCGGATTTCGCTGTTGTCTGCGGATTTTCGTCCGATTTGATGAATTGTGGATGTTGCTCAGCGACTAGTATTGCCGCTTCTTCCAGCACCTGCGCTGCGTTGCTCAACAATGTTAATCCCTCGGCTCAGCGTCGCTCACGACGGCGGCGATTTTTACTGGGATGATGCTTTTTGTTGGTCCTGACCGGACTAGGCAGACACCGAAAGGTGGTTGGCGACAAGGCAGCACATCAACATTCCCCAAATTAACGGTGGAAATTGAATACTGCCAAGCCATCTTCCACGACATTATGATATGCATAAATAATTTAAATTAGGGGGACCTGTCGCGGATACTAAAAAGTATCGCGACCATCCATGATCAAAAAAACAATTAAATCGAAATTTCAAAATATATTTAACATAAAAATCAACAAAAATACTTACAGCTAAAGTTCAAAATAATTTCAAATTTCAAAAATTTTATAAGTTTTAAAGGTTAAAAATTGGTTAACTATTATGAAAATGGCTATTGTATTTATACTGTTTTCGTGCGTGTGTGCGACCAATCAGAGTATTTTGAGCCTTTTTCGGCTATTTTTCGGGGGTTTTTATTGTTTTAATTTAATTTTAAATATTTTATTTTTCTCCTTATTTTTCTCTATTATTTGATATTGTTTTCTCAATATTTCGTAAATTTTTACTTTTTATTGTTTAACCATTCTTTTTGATTGTTTTTCTTTTTACCCTTTGTTATTTAAATTTTTGGTCGACGCTTCCGCCTATGTATTTTCTAAACCTTCTTTTGCAAGGTTTTGGCGGTTTTATATTTTTACTTCATTTTTCTATGTATATTGCGTGCGAAATTTATTAATTATTTGTTTTAATTAATTATGTTATTTTTTATTTTATTTTATTTAATGTTTTTATTATATTTTTAATTACTGTTTGCGGTGCGTGCTTGTGTTATAATAGCCATTCTCATAATTTTTCAACATGACTTTTCATAGTCATTTTATTTTGTTTTAATGATGGCTTATAGCCCAACACTTTTAACTAAACGTGTTCGTATAATCTTGCCTCACATAGGATCAAACCCAATCGACTTCGAGTGGTCCGACGATTCCCGAATCACTTTGACGGTTCCAGGTCGAACTGCTGCCCAGTATCGCCAAGCACTCTGGAATCGCGGCTATACATTGTTCACCTATGAAAGTAAGGAATGACCTTACCGAAACACACGACAAGACGATGAGGTTGAAATTACAAGTCTCGCCATAAAACGAGAACCGGGTCGAAATTTGGCTAGAGAGATCAGGCATCAAGCTGAAGTCGCATTGCAACATCTAGAGTATATGAAGAGAAAATTCTGCTGGCAAGCCAACATGCAGAGGAGACGGCTTGCTAGAATAAATGCCGAAATCGCAAGCGGCAAGATACCCAGCACGGAAATGTTTGCTCCAGAGTAAGGTATATCATTCAATTTCGACGACCCAGCTCTACTCAAATCAGAAGCTCCGACACATCTGGCGTTACCGAAGCGCATATTGCAGCTCGATTTATTGGAAAACTTGCAAACGCAAACGCGAGATGATCACGCGTATTCTCGACGGCCTTTGTTACGAAGACCCACGAACAAGAAACTCGACAAACTTGCAAACAGATGATCCGGATTTGTAGTGTATGGATTTGTCAGAAAATAAATGTTTTCTTTGTTTGACTAAAGTTTGATTTTGCGATAACGATCCTCCAACAACTTGTAGAAAAATGATTAATTAAAATATTAAATTACTGATTTTCATAAAAACATAAAAAATTTTTGCTATTAAGTAAACGATCTCCTTAATGCATTATAACAAGGGTATCAGAGGTTATTAAATTAACGATTTAATTTTTTATATTGAAATAACATGGATTATATAAATTGAATTAACATTCTATAAATATTATGATAAAATAAAGTTGTGCTAATTAAATTAATGTTCTCTATAAAATAGTATGATGAAATAAAATACGATTTTGGCCGTAGATTTCTTGTAATAAGTGAAAAGGAATTTTTATGTAATAACACCAACCCAATCGTTAACGCAAAATGTTGCTAATATAACGGTTTAATAAATTTAATTTAAATTTAGCTATGGAGGGGATCTAATCAATCGGCAAGGAACTGAAGAAGCTGCGCCATGAGAACGCGGATCTACAACAGGAACGACTGCAATTATGTCAAGAAGTCTAACGAATTAAAGCCACCTGAATCGAGCCAGCGAGAATGAAAAAACTGTATCAGCGCCTCACCATGGCCCAACAGGGGTGGAAGAATGAGAAATTGCTAAATCAGGCTCAACGAACCCAGATCCGAGGACTTGAGGTAGCATTGTTATTCGTACCCATTGGTATTCGCCCCGGCACAGCTAGCATACCGAGACCAAAACCGTCCCGATGAACCAAAGAAGCAATCGCAGCCTCATTCAAGGCCGGGTAGAGTCGAAAGAGAGCGTAGGTGGATTCAACGAACAAACGTTAAAAATGACATAGTACAGTTCTAATAAAAATGTGTAATATTATAATAAATGTTTGGTATTAAAATTTTGTTCTCTTTGAAGGAGTTCAGTGTTAGATGACGAAGGACAACCATTGATACATTCGTACTCTCAAAATACTATAGAACAGGGCCTAGTAAATATTGCGTCAATATTCATGTTGAAAAATAATCCCAAAAAAGCCAACAATCAAATTCCAAACAAAATCTCAAACCAAATCCAAAACTAAATTCTTGTGCTAGACAATATCTAACTGTGCAATTTATTATTATCCTTGTGTATAAACAATATTACTTCTTTTTATGTGTGATTTGTTATTTATGTATTAACGATATTATTCTGTTATGTTTATTATCTGTTATGTAGTGGAATATATTTTTTTATAAAACTTTTACAAATATTAAATACAAGGGTAAAATCATTATTATTATTATTGTTAAAATCATCATTATTATTATTGTTGGGCCAGAACACAAACGGCCTTGAAAATTGTTTAAATGTATCAGTAATATAGAACAAAACCCAGCACCAAGATAACTTAAAATACAACATACAACATCAACTAAACACTCTAAAATTTGAGAGAACATAAATAAATATTAAATCAAAAAACACAAAAGTAAAATAAAATAAATACAAAATGCATCAAGAACCGCACGAAATTTACATAAAAAATAACATAATAACAAGAAAATTTGACCAAAAAACGACAAGTTATATAAAAGTAAAAATTAATGAATTAAATGAGTGAAAATAAAATATTTTTGGCTGAATAAATCTAATTAAAAATTTAATAAAAATTAAATTTAGATAACACAAATGAAATGAATTCAACAAAAGGCATGACGGAAATCAACGAAATTATCAAAATAACCAGGAAACAACCACAAATAAAACTAGAACCACGATTTTGATGCTGATTATGTACGGAGTTACTAAAAGGGCCGTGACAAACGGAATGCGGACAGAGATTGTGCACCGAGTGCATAATAAACCGAACATCAAACCGTTCAAAGATATGTCCTGACTATGGAAGTACTAAAATACTAATATTAATATATCAAAAAATAAGGAAAAATATATAAAAAATTATAAAAATAAAATAAATTAATAAAATAAATTAATAAAATAATTTATAAACCCGAAAAATCGTGAAAAATCGCCCATTGGTTGCACACAGGCACAAAAACACTATATATACGGCAGTCATTTTCATAATTTCTAACCGAATTTTAACAGACTTAGAAAATTTTAGTCCGGCAGAAAATTTTTAGAAAATTTGTAGAAATTTTTAGACTAGCAGTGAATCATTCTTAGACCAAATTTTGTATGCCAATTTATGCCAATTTTTCAAATCTGGTTGCATGACTGTGGATTGTAAGTACTGTTATTTTTTGTGTAAATATATATTTCGGAGTTAAAGTTTTGATTTTATTCTGGATGGTCGTGGAATCTTTTGATGCCACTGACGTAAAAGAATAAATGGACAACAGTAGAAAATACAAAGAAAAATATGGTAGAAGATGAATTCAACAAAAGGCATGACGGAAATCAACGAAATTATCAAAATAACCAGGAAACAACCACAAATAAAACTAGAACCACGATTTTGATGCTGATTATGTACGGAGTTACTAAAAGGGCCGTGACAAACGGAATGCGGACAGAGATTGTGCACCGAGTGCATAATAAACCGAACATCAAACCGTTCAAAGATATGTCCTGACTATGGAAGTACTAAAATAGAATCCCTTAAAGAAACTCAAGAAGACCGAGCAACCACCAAAGAAATATAGTTTCAAGGTCAAATTTGTTTTATCGCAATAAAAATAACACGCAAGGTTAAAATCAAATTATAGGTATATATACTGATGTGTTTTGACTAATTAAAACCTTAATTTGCACACTTTTTTACAGTCTTACTTTGCAATATTATTTTCAACTATCTTGAAACATTATTTTCAAATCATTAATCTGCAGTTATATTATTGTTGGGCTCAGAGCCAAAATTAAAACAAATTTACAAAACCAATTTAAACAAAAAGGTGAAAATTGTAAAAGTTAAAACAAAAAAAAATTTAATGTCGTTTGGAAATTGTCAATATGGCTGGTGTAACATAAGCACGCACCGCAAGAAGAGACCAAAAATAAAATAAACATTAATTAAAACAAATTAAAAATATAACAAAAATTAAATAAAACAAATAATTAATTAAAATCCGGAAAAAACCTACAGATGCAAAAAAAACATACGAAAAATAAAATAAACTGCCAAAACCTTGCAAAATAAGGTTTAGAAAAAACACAGGCAGAAGAGGCGACCAGAAAACAAAATATTGGGGTTAAAAAATAATATTATGGAAAAATAATAAAAATAAAATTCAACATTGTAATATTAATATATCAAAAAATAAGGAAAAATATATAAAAAATTATAAAAATAAAATAAATTAATAAAATAAATTAATAAAATAATTTATAAACCCGAAAAATCGTGAAAAATCGCCCATTGGTTGCACACAGGCACAAAAACACTATATATACGGCAGTCATTTTCATAATTTCTAACCGAATTTTAACAGACTTAGAAAATTTTAGTCCGGCAGAAAATTTTTAGAAAATTTGTAGAAATTTTTAGACTAGCAGTGAATCATTCTTAGACCAAATTTTGTATGCCAATTTATGCCAATTTTTCAAATCTGGTTGCATGACTGTGGATTGTAAGTACTGTTATTTTTTGTGTAAATATATATTTCGGAGTTAAAGTTTTGATTTTATTCTGGATGGTCGTGGAATCTTTTGATGCCACTGACAAGTCCCCTAAAATCTTATTTATAATAAGTATTTCAATAGCAGTTCATGGGACGGATCTCGGGCCGGCTGGTGGTTGAAAACCTCTAGTTGAACTCGCGGGTCATGCCTCGTGGACGCCTCGGCAGTCCGCAGTCGGGTCTGGCAATATGCACAGGACCGCTACGCAGGGCGCCGTTGTACAACTCGAAGCGGCTGCTGAAAAGTGGCCGGAGCGAGTAGAAAATAAAATTCGGGAAGTGCGACTATAGTTAAGTGGGATTAAAGTTTTGTAGGGGAAATTTAAAATATTTACGGAAAATTAATGAAAAATCAAGTAGGGAAGGATAGGATAGTATAGGAATGTAAATTTGAAAGTATCTTTTCCAAAAGTTGAATGATATAATCTGACAGAAGGGAGAAGTGTTTCTTAAAGTGACCGCAGAGGGTTGTAATTACTTAAAATCATGGGAAACGTACCGGGAATTAAGGAATTGTTGATCAAATTTTTAATATAGGGAAAGATAAAGGTAAACTAGGACAAATGTAGTCGATACCGGGATTAAACTAATAAAATAGGCAATTTACCAAAAAATAAGGGAGGAACGCTGCCCAAATTTTTGAAGGATACATTTATAAATAACGCGTAAAGATGACAAATAAGTATGGAAATTGTAGGAATAGACGAGTAAGGACCAGGATATAGAAAAAGAAAGACGTAAGACCTTCCATCGGCAGTCCAGAACCCGAAAGTGAAAATATCATGAGGAGTAGTTCTAGAAATGGAGCTCACCTGCTCATGAATTTTCAACCTCTATGTACAATACTAACATGGAAATCACCATGGGTACATAGGAGGGATAGAATAATAATCTTGCTGGCGTTTAGGGGTAGATGCACAAAAACCCTAGAAAAAATAAATAAAAACCAACCCCATTCGCCAACATGATTTTTGGGGGCTCAGCCGGGATTTGAAAGCAATGCCAATTGGAAAGATGCAAACCCAGGGATGTTTAAAAATAACAGAGAGTTTTAGCAATGAACCCGCAGCCAATAGTCGAGTAAAAACTATGCCGATAAGATCGAAATAAGGATAACATGAACCTGGAAAGAAATTGCGAGAATGGCAAAATACCAAAAGTTAAATCATTAGAATAAATATGTCGGGACGACATTTTAAAAATCGATAGGGGACGACCGAACAAAACGCTACAATAATAGTATTACATGCAACTCTTAAAAAATTGAATAATAATGTTAATAAAAGTAACAAAGTGGTAAAAGTATCGATAATTAAAAATGGGAATAATAATAATAATAATAATAATAATAATAATAATAATAATAATAGTAGTAATAATTGTAATAATGGTAATGGTAATAATAATAATAATAATAATAATAATAATAATAATAATAATAATAATAATAATAATAATAATAATAATAATAATAATAATAATAATAATAATAATTATAATAGTAATGATGGTAATAATAGTGATAATAATCATAATGATAGATATAGTAATAATGGTAATAAAAACTGTATTAAAAATTATTTTTGAGCTTTTGTTTTATGATAAAATTATTACATTGCACGCAAATATGTATAAAGTAATAAAGCATGGATAGGTAAACTGAATGATTGATGAAAATTAGGAATGATGAGGTAGAAGCATGGTATGATAAATGTATATAAAATAGGATGATTGAAGGGTATGGAGTTTGATGAAGTAAAAATATGGAGTGAGAATGTGGAATGATTGGGTTTAAACAAAAAATTAAAATAGCAGACAAAAATATATTAAAAGACAACTATAACAATAAGAATTAAACTGACGTGAAAATAATAGCAATAAAAACGATAAATAGAGGAAAATAGTTATTAGGAGTAAACGGATGACGGAATAGAAAGACAGCGAAAAATATCACAGAAAAATGAATTTCAACAACAGTAAAAATAGAAATATCAAAATGAAATGAAAGAGAATGAATAGAGTCAATAATGATATGTGAAAAATAAGATGCAACTAATAACTTCATAACCCGAAAGTTGAGTAACGAAAAATACAAAATGAATAAATATCGAAACAATGAATAACATCATCGATAAACAAATGGCGATAATAGAAAACAAAAAATCGAAAAATAAAAGGGGTAAAACCACTAATCATACCAAAAGAAAAAATACAGAGATAACGAATAACAGTAGAATGAGAAAATTAACGTCATTTAAGACATACAATTGTAAACTACAACCCAAAAACAGCAATTAATCGCATTATGAAAGACTTATATATGAGTAAAAAGGAATAAAACATCAATGAAGGACAAATAAAAATTGGAGCGAATAAAATCAAACACAGTAAAGAGAAAGAATTGAAGAGCGCAAAACAGTTGAATGAATGCAGAGACAATGTCAATAAATTGAAAGTTATGCGGAACTAGCAAATGAAGATCAAAGCCATAGAAACAATTAGAAACATCATGGATAAATTATAACGTGAGAATGACAGAAAATAATCGAAAAATAAAATCTACACAACGAATAGCACCCGATACGCACAATAAGGATGATAATGGTCGGTATTCAAACTGATATTGTTAAAATATATAACTAACAGCATAAAAGTCAAAAGTAAATTACAATAGTGAATGTACAAAGTAAAATGATAAAATAAAATACAAGACAATAAAAGTGTCAATGAGGGAATATAAAGATAACAAAACAAAAACAATAAAATGAAGGGTAATGGCAGTGAATTGCGACAAAATACCGAAAGTCGAAGTGTTTAAACAATAAACACAAATAACATTGAATAATTGAGGAACGAGAACAGTGAATAATATAACAAATGAATATAGAAAATAAAGAATGGCAATCAGAAGGAAATTGAATATCGACCAACAAAATAAAAAGAGAATGAATAAAAATCATTGAATAATATACAAAATAATAAATAGCGTGAAAGTAAATATGATAACCACTAATAGTGGCAAATGTAAAAAGAAAACTGATGCTTGAAAATAGCGAAAAGCACCGACATTGACTTTGAAAATACTCGGCAAAATTTGAATAACAGTAGGGTAAATTAACATTCAGTGACAGTAGAGAACAACAAAATTACAAAATAAAATAGATATACATCAAAGAGGGAGCATTGAAATGAAACTAATAAGATAATGAATAACACCAAAATGGTAAGAATGTGTCGAAGGAGGTTGACCAATACAGAGGCTAAAAAGCAATACCAGTAATAGACCAAAAATTAATAAATAAATTAATTAATATCGAAAAGGGTGAAATAAAAATACTAACTATAATTAATAGCAAGTTTGAGAAATTGAACGGGGGATAACATATTTGAATTTTATAATAACGGGTAATTAATAATATCAAAAAATCATAAATTGAAATCGGAAAATATTGAAAAGAGGAGGTATGTGAAAGGACAACCAGTGAGAACGTAGACTAAATATCCAGGGTACAGAGAAATAGTAAATAAAGCCGACCTAAATAAGCAATATCACGCGATAGAACAACAAGTCAAACAAATAATAAGCGCGGTTAAAGATGAGATTCATAAAGGAGTAGAATACACACACGAATGTTGTATTGGTCAAATAAAGTGAGAACATAAGTGGTTATGCTCCCCTGTGGTCACTTCAATACTGTCGATAATGTGCGGAGACAATAAAAACTTGTTTACTTTGTAAAAATAACATTGACGAAAAGTAGTCGAGTATTATGATTAAATGAAGTTGAATTAATAAAAATCTAGCAGTTGACCCTTCCTGCGCCTATATCTCTATATATAAAATATGAATATTTATATGTAAAATTAGAAAAGTGATGAATGGAAAAAGTTAAAAAAAAAAAATGAAAGTGTCCCGATCATCCAGAGTAAAGTTCAAAAATGGGGTAAAATACTTTTGAGCTACCCTTGGGTAGTCCGTCTGAAGCCAAATCGGGAGGGGATAACCGATCACCAAGAGGAGAAGTATAGGACGACCTTCCGGATAGGTTGGCCAAGTTGAAAAACTACTGTGGTAAGGCTGATCCCCTTACCGTTGCATTAGTGGATCAATGAAGCCGTTTTTGTATTTCAAATTTGGGGGGTAGGCGAAGAATTCCCGAGGAGGCAGAATGAAAAGCGCGCGTGTAAAGAATAACCAAAAGAATAAACAAAGAAAATAAGAAAGGACAACAACAAAGAAATGATTAACGAGATCGAATGAAGGATAGATAAAACCTGAAAGAACAGAACGATCACGAAGCCGGTAGGAAAATGTATTAACAAACCGATGATTTTCGATCCGTATTAAGGAGACGAATCTTAATCGTAATAATGGCCAAGTCGAATGTGAGGGACAGGTATTAACGGAACCTGATCTCAACTCGGATTAACGAAACGTGTGCTAACAACAGAACTTAGTCCATTCACATTACTTCAGCTGAGACTGACTTCGTATTACAGAACATTAGTCCATTCGCATTACTTCAGCATAGTCTGACTTCGCATTAATAGAACATAGTTCTATCGTATTAGGTTAGAACAGTCTCGATTCGTAATAATAGGACATAGTCCGAACGTGTAAATGAGCAGAGTCTCAAATCGTACTAAAGGAGCATAGGTCTCAGTGAAGTAACGGAGCATAGTTTTGACTATGTTAAAGAGCGTAGTTCTCAAATAAAGGAAATGATCAAAGGAAAAACAGTTGAAGAAATCGAAGAAATTAGTGAAACAAAGAATAAGAAAATACCCGTGCACGAAGAATCGAATATATTGTGTAAAAGCTATAGCAGATAACGATGTTAAAGATAAAAGATTAAGAAAACGAAAAAAGATGTAACCGATGATAATTATTGACACGAGATAACGGAAAACGGAAAACATAAAATAAGAAAACGAAATAATAAGACAAAAAGACGAGAGTGGAGCAAATCAGATGAGGTTAAAACCAAAAGTGAAATAGATAAAATTGTTGGGTTTTGGATTATTTCAAGTCGGTTCTCTCTGACTCCTGGTGTTCTTTAAATTAAAACAATGAACGACCCAACGTATATTGAAACAACAGGTTCACAATTTATTATCACGCTACAATGACCAATCAAAGTTTATACGATTCTCTGCTCGGCGCTGATGCTTTGCAAACAAACAATATTCACCTTTTGATCCTTTAGTTCTGTTGACTCTCGTTTTCCTCGGTTTCTGTTTGGTTTGATCCCTTTTCGCCTTTCCGTATTCTTAATTCTATTTCTTCTTTTCCCTACTTCCCTAATTCGTTTACCACTTTTCCTACAGTCTGATTCTTCGAACCCTAGCTGAGGCAGAATGCCGATTTTCTCTGATTTTCCCTTTGCTTATATACTCCTCGAAATCAGGATGACAAATGGTTATTGCCGAGCCAATCTTTCGTTTGACATTTTCTCCTACGTGTTTGCTTCGGCTGTCATCCATAATGGTCCAACGAATCCAGATAATTAATGGCCCTACCGGTCTTCCTACGCGTGCTATCTTCTCCTTACTCTTTTCCCATTAATCATTGTGTCAAGCTAATGGGCCCAAATCTTCCTTTTGTTTGCCTTTCTTCTTGTTTACCCAGCTCAGGTTTCCTTCATCTCTCGGGTTCTCCATTGGCTCGGGTTTCCCATTAGCTCGGGTTTTCCATTATCCAATTAATTAATTAATTAACGTTTTCTGTTTTCATACATTTGAATGTTTTTCAACCCTTTCTAACCCTTTTCTGATAAATCCCTAACCGTCATCTTGTTGACCATTAGCTAATCTATAACTGTCCCGTTTTTCCCATTCGATTTCGATGATTTTTCCATTTATTGATTTTTCTCGGATTTCCGGATTCTCGCCTTTCGTAATTGCTTTTTGCATTTTCTAATACTGTTTCCATCGCACTTTCCTTTACTATTAATTCTGTGCACGATCCCGCTTTTATTTGCCTTTTTTCTTCGTTTACTTTCCATTTGAATTATTATCCTAAATTTTATTTAAATTTTTAATTTTAATTTACAGACCTCAACAAAATGATAAAGGATAAAGAAAAGAAGGGGAAAATAAAACTACATAAGGACAAATAAAAGGGAATGCGAAGCGTATTACGAATAAAAATAAAATATGGGGAGTGATAGAATTTGGGAAACGACGTGGTCAAACGAATTGTTAAAAATAAATAATTATTACGACTATATAGATAATTGTTACTACCCCACATAGATAATTAAAAATCGACGCAAAACAAAATCAAAGAGATAAAGAATAATGAAGGGAATTATAATGAAAAATGTGACGAAGCCTGGGGAATACGCATTATTATAAGTACGAGTAATATAACCGAGATAATTCTGAGAAACAGACAATATGGGAATCCTGAGGAACGAGTATAAGTTAATATCGATAAAAAGACAAATGAGTAAAGAAAATCTAGATGAAATAAAAGATGTTTAAACGCAATTATAAAATAAAAACTGTTGGTTGGAATTAAAATTAATAACGCAAGAAAAACGAACAGTAAAATGCTATGCTATGTAATCATTGTAATGTACGATTCATAGATGTTTAATAAACAGTGGAGAGGTGATATTTTTCTATTCAGGTAAATCAATCAAACAAGACAACAATTCAGTGTCGACAACAACCAAGCCAACAATTCAGTATCGATAGTAACAAAGAGATTAACCCTGTATCGACAGCAACCAAGCGAACAATCCAGTATCGATAACAAGTAAGTCAATAATCCAGTAACAACAATAAACCAGTCAATCAAAAAATAAAGCAGCAAGACGAGATTCGTAAACGACGATGAATAACGAGAATTCTGAGAAATATTGTGAGTACTACCAAAGACCAGGCCACAGATCTAGTAAATATCATGAGCAAATAGAATGTTGGAATTGTGGAAAATTAGGACATACCGCAACAAGATGTAGAATACCCAAAATAAGTTTCCAATGTTAGCAAGAGAATCACCTCCCAGCTGCATATCGAACAAGAAGAAATCATGATCAAAATAACAACACCAAAACGCCAGAAAGCAAGTCAACCGAGATGCAAAATGAGATAAATATCCCTACAAGAATGTGTAGCTATTTGGCCGATAACCAACCACACATGGAAATCAATCAACAATCGGAAATAAATGTACTACAAGGTATATCAACGAAACAACAGATAAAATGTGATCCAATAAAATATCAGCAAGACTGGAACACGTTGAAGATTACCGAAGCATTAGAAGCAGAAAAACGGTATAGTGAGATGGGAACATTTCAAGCATGTATAGAAGAGGAACGTTGGAGAAGAAGGAAAGAGGAGTTGTTGAAAGCTGACATAATAAAATTAACGACCAATGATAGCCAAGTAAAAAGATTAACGAAATGTGGGAAAAACGAATAAATGGGGTACTAAGAATCAATATGATGCGAGCAATTACAAATAAGGAACCAAACATACAAAGAATTCCACAAACAAGGATTGAAATCGAGATAATCGAAAGAATGGAAAACGTGAATTTGAATAATGGAGATCACAACAAACCGACATCGGAAAGTGATGTAAATAGAAATATTGAAACAAGAAATCAATTCGGAAATGCAATGTTTCAAAAGAATTGTAAATCACTAATAAACGAGGAAAATGAAAAGAAAGCGAACACCAATGAAGATTATACAAAACGAATAAACGAAACTACTGAAATCAGAAGAATAAACCGAACCAGGAAAGACAGAAGGAGTGAAGGAAAATTCAAACAAGGATATAAAACTTATGATAACGCTATCAGATACTGTAATAAATGCCGATGACAAAGTCACAATGAAAGCGAATGTTATAGAAAGAAGAACTGTAAAAAGAACTGTAAATCACTAATAAACGAGGAAAATGAAAAGAAAGCGAACACCAATGAAGATTATACAAAACGAATAAACGAAACTACTGAAATCAGAAGAATAAACCGAACCAGGAAAGACAGAAGGAGTGAAGGAAAATTCAAACAAGGATATAAAACTTATGATAACGCTATCAGATACTGTAATAAATGCCGACGACAAAGTCACAATGAAAGCGAATGTTATAGAAAGAAGATAAGTCCGACTTATGAAAGAAATCGATACACCAAAAATCAACACTATCGCGCAAAGTTATGTTATGAATGCAGTGAAGTAGGACATTTAGCAAACAGCTGCCCAAATACGAAAGATAAATTGGGAAATCAACTCCAGAGAAATAATGGAGAACAGAGCAATCAAATGTATGTAAAGAGAAGAATGTATCAGTCAGAGATAAGGAAGTACCAACCAACGGTAATAACAAGGCAACAATATACGAATAAAGAAGAGCAAAAGAACGGACCAAACAATCAACTGGAAATAAGCTCATACGCAGTATTGAAAAGACAATGTATCGAACAAATTAGGATAATAAGGGAATTGATTGTAAAAGTAACTAAACAGGATCAAAAAATTTTAAGTGGAAGCAAGTAGCAGAAAACAAATCAAGAGAGAGTAAAACACTAATGACAACAGTACTCAGACTAAAAGAAGAGGTAATTTTAGCAGAATTAAAAATAAACGAAATGAAGGAGGAGCAAGATAAACATGAGATATTGATTAGATGTACAGAATTGGTAGAGATGAGGAAGATTAAAAGTAATATAGAGAATAAAATGGAGATAAACAGCGAAGTGTAGACGAAAAACTCAAAAAGATATGTATATAATTAAAAGTAGTATCGATGTATATGTAGAATTTGATGTATAAGTGGATAAAATAAAAGCAGCAAAACAAAAATAGGTGTATATTTAGAAATTAATGTAAATATTACTAAGTATCAATAAATATGTAGTTTAAAAAAAAATAGGGATGAAGCAGTTTTAACCAGAGGTAGAATGTTAAAAACATATAAAAATTTGATAAGAAAAATCAATGTCGAGGACGACATTTTTGCGAAGACCGAGGAAGATACGCCTAACGATGAAGACAATGACAATCAACAATAAAACAACGACGAAAAGGAAACAAATAAAAGAAAGAAATCGGCAAGGAAAAGAAAGCTAACGGATGTAACAACAATAAAAACTATAGAAACAACAAAAACGAAAACAAAAAGACGAAATATGGAAAACGCACTGTATGCCTACCGTAAATAGAAATAAATTTGAAAAATAATATTCCGACGTTACCAATGATACCAACAACTTGGAGATTAACCTTAGCTCAACTGCGAGTAACAATCAATAAGAGAGAAAGAGAAAGTATACGAATAAATATAGCAAATGAATATAACAAATATCAACGGTCAGACAATAAATCAAATATGCATAGCAAGAATTGAACTAGATAAATAACCTATCGTAATATGGAAGTGACTATGTATGAGAAAAATGTCATCAGAAAAAAAAGTATTACAATATCACTTCTGCGAACTCAAAAAGGATCATCGAAATAAAACAAATAACCTAACTTCAAAAACAAAATATTACGTATGTGACGAACAGGACGATGATAAAAATGCAATAACAAGATAACCAATCGTAGAAAACAACGAAAACAACCAAATAAATATGTATGTATATGTATATATATATATGTGTGTATATATATCACGAACTTAAAAAAAAAAAAAAACTCAACGACAAAAAGTGAAACAAACGAATCAACAAAAATGGAAACGATCAAACAGGAAAATTAACTGAGAAAACAAAAGCGGTGTAATGAGGTGGTTCAGAAAGTCAGAACCTCTCCTAAATTATAACGAATATAGATAAAGGGAATATGAGTATATAATGTATAAAATATATGTATAAAAGTATTATAAAGCGTTATGTATAGTATATAACCCCTCCAAAAATTTTGTTAACGTTTAAAATTAGATGAGAAAGTGAATAATGAGTATAAAAATTAAGATAAATGAATCAAAACGATCAGGAAGGCGTAAACGTTCACGGAGATGTGGAAACGGCATAGAATTATGTTAACGAGTACAGTAAACCAAGTTCAAAACAATGAGCTGACAGCCAAATGATGCTGTAAAATATGAATTGAAGAACAACATTGAAGAACAACAGAGAAGAATTATTAGAATGGGAAGATAAATTGAAACGCTAAAAACACAGAATCAGTAACAAAGAAACGAACTGCAAGGGCGAACGCAACCGGTAGAAGTAGATCAGCAAGAGGAATGGACCGATTGGCTACTGAATCAAGTAGAAGAAACACAAGAACCGGATTCGTCTTGTAGCGTAAAAAAAAATGTACTTGTGTAGAAAGATTAACTGTAGAAATGTAGAAAAATAAAAAAAAAATTTCAAAATCAAAAATTTGTAAAATTCGATATATAAAAATAAAAATAAATCAAAAATACGTAAAAGAATAAATGGACAACAGTAGAAAATACAAAGAAAAATATGGTAGAAGATGAATTCAACAAAAGGCATGACGGAAATCAACGAAATTATCAAAATAACCAGGAAACAACCACAAATAAAACTAGAACCACGATTTTGATGCTGATTATGTACGGAGTTACTAAAAGGGCCGTGACAAACGGAATGCGGACAGAGATTGTGCACCGAGTGCATAATAAACCGAACATCAAACCGTTCAAAGATATGTCCTGACTATGGAAGTACTAAAATAGAATCCCTTAAAGAAACTCAAGAAGACCGAGCAACCACCAAAGAAATATTATCCATGAGAATAAAATGCCAAAACGAACCGTGCAAGTGAAAAGGGACAATCAAAGACACAAATGACCATATGGACAAATGTAATTATAAAAGAAAACCATGTGAAAGATGTCAAAAACCAGTAACAAAAGGTGAGAAAAGTGTCTGTGAAGAAGAGAGAATAAAATGTGAACACCTAAACATGACCGAAATGCGAAAACAAATACAACAAGAACATGCGAATATAGAGGAGGAAAAGGTCGGTGGCAAATTCAGACGAATATGTCCAACTCAATGTGGGTAATAGAAGAAGTAGAGCTAAAATAGCATTGGGAAAGATGCAGCAGAAAGACCGCTACGCAGGGCGCCGTTGTACAACTCGAAGCGGCTGCTGAAAAGTGGCCGGAGCGAGTAGAAAATAAAATTCGGGAAGTGCGACTATAGTTAAGTGGGATTAAAGTTTTGTAGGGGAAATTTAAAATATTTACGGAAAATTAATGAAAAATCAAGTAGGGAAGGATAGGATAGTATAGGAATGTAAATTTGAAAGTATCTTTTCCAAAAGTTGAATGATATAATCTGACAGAAGGGAGAAGTGTTTCTTAAAGTGACCGCAGAGGGTTGTAATTACTTAAAATCATGGGAAACGTACCGGGAATTAAGGAATTGTTGATCAAATTTTTAATATAGGGAAAGATAAAGGTAAACTAGGACAAATGTAGTCGATACCGGGATTAAACTAATAAAATAGGCAATTTACCAAAAAATAAGGGAGGAACGCTGCCCAAATTTTTGAAGGATACATTTATAAATAACGCGTAAAGATGACAAATAAGTATGGAAATTGTAGGAATAGACGAGTAAGGACCAGGATATAGAAAAAGAAAGACGTAAGACCTTCCATCGGCAGTCCAGAACCCGAAAGTGAAAATATCATGAGGAGTAGTTCTAGAAATGGAGCTCACCTGCTCATGAATTTTCAACCTCTATGTACAATACTAACATGGAAATCACCATGGGTACATAGGAGGGATAGAATAATAATCTTGCTGGCGTTTAGGGGTAGATGCACAAAAACCCTAGAAAAAATAAATAAAAACCAACCCCATTCGCCAACATTATTTTAGTTTGTGTGCATTGACGCACGATTTAGAATGTAGGTGTACGGATGAATGCAATACGAATTTATTGATCAATTTGATTAAATGGCTTGTGATGAAGCGCGTGAATAACGTTTATGCTGATGAACTTTAGATTAATATGCGAGATATGATATGCCGAATAAACTATCTTATGCATTCGAAGCTTTTACCCAATTTATCTGGTAATATTTATTTATTTCTTTTTCGGCCCACAGCCAAAACAAATTGCAAGTTAGTAAAATTACACATAATTATCGGGCGATAGGTTTACAGGCAATAGAAAAATCATCAATACGAACAACGACAAAAAGGACTATGAGAATAGACGTAATGATAAATGGTATAACAGTATCGATTAACATTTGAAGAAGATAGAAGAATATTGGGACCAAAAAATCGAAATCGAGCACAGGTCTTCTATCGGTAGCTCGTTGGACCCATGGATCGTTCGGTTAATTATAGCATTAGCTATAGCGCTCACTTTTTGCGGACGATTCACCCACTCGAACACAGTTCCAACGTTGCTTAGCAAAAGATATTTGTATGGGGTTGCCTGGGTAACAATCTTAGAGTTTCAAAATCTCAACACCCAGAAACCCACCATTATTATTATTATAATTATTATTAAGATTATTATTATTATTTTTATTAAAAATATTGTACCGGAAATTAAATTTTTGAAATATATATAATCGTGTGAGAGTATTGAATTTCAAATATATTAATTTTTACTATAATAATTTTAAAAATATATTAAATTTTAGGGCGTGACATAAAAATAAAATAGTATTTTCCTGAAAACTATAATAAAAAATAGTATATATACTGATCTAAAAACCAGTATATTCGCCCAAAAATTAGCAAACTAACCCATTCTTCTGGAGGTAATCTCAGGGAGAAACTAAACAGGAACAGAGTTCAACACAAATTTTTTGAACAAAATATAAAACACGCATATATAACATTTAACACAAACATAAATTGCACGCACCGATTATTCAAATTGTTAATTGCATTTTTGATATAAACAAAATTTTTGAAGTTCTTTAATTGGAATTGTAATTTTTGATTTAATAGAATTTATAATATCAAATTCGTCTTTTTGTTTATCGAATATATATATATATATATATATATATATATATATATATATTGATACCAGTGATATCAGTTTAATGTGTGGAATAACTAAATAACCATCTAGACAAGTAGGCAATTAAGGAACCAGAAAAGTAATAAGACCAGCAGACGCCTTCTAACGGCAGCTCGCTGAACCCAATATGAGGCCGGGACTTAGCAGTTCTGTAGTCAGAGCTCACGTTTGGCGGTTGCATTTCCAAATTTCCTAGCAACGGGTAATCATTGGCGGGCAAAAAAGCTTGTATGTAAAGGGGTCAAGGTTAAAAACAACTAACCCCACAATACTTATTATTGGTATTGGTATTATAATTGCTATTGTTATATGTACTGTTTCTTATCAATCGTTTCTGCTATTATTATTATTATTATTACTTTTATCATTATTATTATTGTTGGGCCAAGACCGAGTTTGTTTAAATGAATCGGAAATATTATTATCTTTTTCCGACGGCTTTCTAATTGAACTGTTGCAACGATTTCCTCGCTACCCTTTTCCTTTCTTTGTCCATAAGATCTATTAGTGTTCACATTGTATTTAATGAGTGCCCACTGAACTATTCAGTGTTAGTGATTTTGAGCCGATTGTTGTTTAAATTTTTATGTAAATTTTAGCGAAATGGGGTGCATATCGATTGAGCCAAAAGATCCACTCTCGAGCTACCTTCTTTCGCTATTTAGTTCTATGATTTGACTTCCTGGCCCATCATTACGCACGACTAGGCCTCTCACGGACATGTATTTTAGGCGGAGAAACCGCACTTACTTAGTTCTATTAATGCTTTGAATTTGATTACTTGCGACATGTTTTGGCTGTGGGCGGAAAATAAATAAATAAATAATATCAATTTAAGCGAATCCAAGTTTCATTCAGGTAAAATATTCGATGTGAGAACATATATTCTTCATTAAAATTCTTCATTTCATATTTTCATCATAAATTTTCATAAATAAAATCAATTCTAATCTGATTTCATATACGCACTAATCAATTCGCTAAAAAAAGCTACTGAAAATATTACTGAAAAGTAAGACTACAAATTGACGCTGCACACTAACACTGAAAAAATCAGTCTAACCACCTGCACACTATTACTGAAAAAATCAGTCTGAAAATTTGTGAAAACACATCAGCATATATACCTATAATTTGACCCTAACCTTGCGTGTTAATTTTATCGCGACAAAACAAAATTTGACGTTTAAATTATTTGTGTTATCTAAATCTAATTTGTATTATTTTCTTAATTTTAATCGGCAATTTATTTCTTCAATTTTTAATTGAATTTCTTCAACCAAAAATATTTTCTTTTAATTAGTTTTATTCATTACTTTTCAACTTTCAAATAAATTACCGACTTTCGGTCAAATTTTAATATTATTATGTTATTTTTTATGTAAATTTTGTGAGGTTCTTGATGTATTATGCATTTATTTTATTTTACTTTTGTGTTTTTTGATTTTATATTTATTTAAGTTCTCTCAAATTTTAGGGTGTTTAGTTGATGTTGTATATTGTATTTTAAGTTATCTTGGTGCTGGGTATTCGTGTTAATTAACTGTAGGGTTTTTATATAGAAAGTCGGTGCTTAGGTCTGACTCCTTGGTGTCCTTCTTTAATCGATTTAATTAACCCAAAACAATAAGATTTTTTCCAATTTTTATATCACAACTTTCACAAAAATCGATTCTATTCATAATACTCTACACAATTACTCTGCACGATTTCACAAAATTCAATGCATAGGGATACGTCTTCCAAAAGGATATGTCCCTGTCTGGTGCGCAAAAATTTAATTTGTTAGGCTGATTGATTTATCTTTAAGTTTATTACCTCCTTTGCTCCGCTCTCTAAAATATTCTCTTCGACCAACTGGCAATTTTGTTGATCTGCTATTCCTTTTTATACTGTTGGGCCAGAACACAAACGGCCTTGTAAATGTTTAAATGGATCGGTAACACACATGCAAATATAACATGCAGATTTAAAATCGAACCTATTAAAACATCAATTAACCCTACCAAAAATATGAGAGAGAAAACAATCAAATATGAAATTATAAAAAACACAAAATAAATTAAAATAATAACAAAGCGCAACAAGATCCGCACGAAATAAATACAAACATAACACGAAAACCCACAATTTGACCAAAATTTGACAATTTACCAAAAAAATACAAAATTTCATGAAAATGAAATAAAAATCAAATAATTGAATTAGAAATAAAGAGAAATTGTCAAGAGAAATTGTCAAATAAAATCTCAAAATAATAAAATTAAAGATTAGAATATACCAGAAAATTCCAAGGTCAAATTTTGTTTTATTAAATCAAAAAGAACACGCAAGGTTAGGGTCGTACAATATGTATATATACCGATTCATTTTTACACAATTTTAATCGTTTTACTCGTTAAGCAGTTTTTCAAAAACTTGAACGTTATTTTGAATCTTTGTTAAATTACGATGTAAGTGAGATTTTTATTCGAAACTCTCTCCAAAAAATAATCACCAACAACAAATTGCAATCATTTATTAAAAAATAAACCCATAAATAAAGGAGACGTTTCAGCATGGTTCTTTTCTGGCCAACCGATGTCCACTACGAGTCGACCCTGAAAGAATAAATGCTATTAAAATAGAAAGAATCTAATTATCCGCTAATACCTGTGATTATAGTATTTCTCCACCAGAATAATCCGCTGATCCAAGCCAAGCGAGTGTGAATCTATGAATAAATTGATAAATTAAATGTTGTAGATAGATTAAAATGCCTACCAGATAATAAGATGCGACATTTAACTCTACGAAAATCAATAAAGCCCATCGCTTGCATATGACGTATTACAAGCATAATTGTAGGCACACCCTAAGTGCAGGTGGCATATCCATATGCAATGCCAGAGACTGCCGTAAATTGTAAATCAGCGTGACATTAACCAATACACACCCATCCAAATCGCACACTATCCAGATAAATGTCACAGCCAACTTGGATCTTAAGCTCTCAGGCCCGACACTGCATAATCGCACTTAAAATGCGCACACCATTTAGATGATACGCACATGCGTTAGACAGTGGATTCTGTAGTGAATGACCTTTACGAGACACACTCATCGAGTAGACCAAGTCCACATAGTGTGCCGATAATCGTACGCATGCTCATTGAATACCCGAGCTACATAAGGAACATTGACAAGCTGGAACTGACAGAAAATAATTTTTTGGGAGAATCTAAAAATGTATCACCAATCAAACCAAATAAATGAAGTCAAGACGGCCAGGCTACCCGATGAGGATATAGAGCTGGATCCAGAATCCCGAACTTCAGGTAAATTTCGTGTTGTCGTTTGAATTTCGCTATTAATCCATACGAGCATTAAATATGAGGTTCGCCGCGACAATCCCAACGCTAAAATGCCGAGAACCATAAGGAGATACCAAAACCTAAAACACGATACTGAGAGGACTAATAATTTATATGAACTAGATGTCTAAAATCCATAAAAATTGATTTGATCTGTATTATTCTGGAATATTATCTATGAGTCGATAGACGGAGTTTGATTTCGTTTTATTATTTGATAAGCATTTTCGGACCAATTACTGATCAATAGACGAAGTTTGATTTTCTTTTATTTTTATTTAATAAGTATTTTTATTAATTATTATTCCATAGAGGGAGTTCGATTTTATTTCATTTCCTAAGTATTTTTTTTGTTTTAATTATTATTCAATAGATAGAGTTTGACATTATTTCAGTTAATAAGTATTCGTATTAATGGTTATCCGATACACGAAGGTTGATTTTAAGTTCATTTAATAAGTATTATTATTAGTTATATTATGATAACTGAATGTTTGATTTATAATTACTTTTAATAAGCATGTTATTAATTCATTATTCGATAGACGAATATTGATTCCTAATTTCCTCTAAGGAGTATTATTATCGATTATCATTTGATAAATGAATTTTGGTTAATTTTTTTTGTTTCATTTAATAAGTATTTTTTTATTAGTTATTTAGTGATAGATAAATTTTGAATTCTAATTCCATTTAATAAGTATTTTTCGTTAGTTGGTATTTGATGAACGGAATTATGATTAGTAATGTTGGGCCAGAACGTAAGCGGCCTTGAGAATGTTTAAATGGATCAGAAACACACATGCAAACATAACATGCAGATTTAAATAAATCAGGAAACACCAATTAAACCCTATAAAATCTGAGAAATAAAAGAATTAAATATAAATTAATAAACACAAAAATAAATTAAAATATTAACAAAATGCACCAAGATCCGCACGATACCTACACAAATACAACAAGAAAACACAACAAATTCGACGAAATTGAAAAAACCAATTAAAGTTCATTAAAGTGAAATTTAAATCGAAAAATGTGAATTAGCAATAATTCAATAAAAATTCTAAATAAAAAATTATAAAAATAAATCAAAAAATATCAAAATTAAAGAATATTTTCACATTCAACTTAACCATTTTTGAAAATCTAAACTGTTTTTCGAATCTAACCATTTTTACTAGTTCTTAAAAATCTTAAACTATTTTCGAGACTATTTTTGAAAGCGTTTAGTTTTATTCAGAATTTACTTTCAGCACATTTAGGTGAGAATTATTTATGGTGGAACCCTTTTTCCACGTCGCGTCCGTAGCATCTCTATAGAGCTCTGCTTGGCGACGACGTGGGGAGAGTGGCATTTTATGTTATGTTATTTTGATGCAATATGATGATATTTGTTATTTTGGTCGATGAAGGTTAATTTTGTTGAATTGTTGTATAATTAATAAATATTATGAATATGCCTAAATTGTTTCACAAATATATTTATTTTATGAATTAAAATGTCGAAATTTTTCCGGCCCACAGCCAACACATAACGCAAGAAAGTAAAATCTACACAGTACAGAGGCATGTAAGTGCGTGGAAAATCGCCAATGATATGTACCCGTGAAGACTCAGCGTGAGCAACGCGGCGGTCGTAACGTCAATATTTATCCCTATAGCTGAAGCGAGAAATAAGGAAGAAGTCTCTAGCTGCTTCCTCGTTTCTCAATTCAGAAAAATCGACCTAAATTTATATTACATACGGCTTAAACTTATCACACCGAGTAGTCCAGTGGGCACTCAATAAATATAATGTAAACACAAATGCGTCTAGGATCTATTAAAGGGAGAAGGTACGGGGATAAATTAAATTGAAGTCGTTGATGTAACTAACCTGAATTAATAATTTGAATTAATTTGATCATTGGTATCCTAAATTGAATTTATTTCGAAATAACTATAAAAATCATTAAATTAAATTACCTTATGGATTAAAAATAGATTGATTAATTACAATTACCTCATTGCTCAAGTAAAATTACATTATGGATTTAAAAACAAATTAATTACAATTATCTCATAGATTAAATTAAGTTAGATTATGGATTAAAAGCAAATTGATTATAACTATCTCATTGAGTAAAGAAAATTAAATTACGGATTAAAAGTAAATTTAGTTACAAATATCTCTTTGATTAAATTAAATAATGGAGTAAAAGTAAACTGGTTATAAATATATCATTCAGTAAATTGAACTAATTTGTTATTAGGTAAGAACAGGTAAACCATTAATTAAATTACTACAATTCATTTTATAAAATTATAAGTAATTCAACAATGTCTCCTAAATTAATTTGATCCATTGATCTAAATAATTACTAAGTAAAAATAGCGTTTTGATTTAATTTATACTAATGAAAATAATCATCGAAAGCATTTCGAGCAATTATAGATTTGAACTGAATTAACCCATCGTTTAAAAAACTAAAGTAATCCAGTGTTAGTAAAGTAAAATTTTGATCATGAAATTCTTTGGGTAAAGAGGAAGTCAAATTAGTTTAAAGATCCAAACCTATTAAAATGAAAATAAAGTCGTTTAGTTTTAAAATAAGTTAACAGTAAAGAAACCCTTTCAAAGTACTTGGTTAGGAAAATTGGAGTGGCTTGCAGATAAAAATTAATACATCCAACATGGGTTAAGACTAGGTAAATCCCCACTTATTGATAAAGTGACCCGCTAATCAAGCTGAAGTAATGTGTGGAGAAAGTAGGGCGAAACTACGATTAAAATCAAATTACTAAAATTGATAACTACCTGCGGCATAGGATTGAAACGATACAATAGGTAAATTAAGATCAGGTACCAAATTAAATCAAAACCGAACGTGTTTAGTAATTAAAATAATCACAATATCTTCCCCACCTCTCATGTAATTCAGCGATGTTCAGCATAAAAATCCAAAGAAAATCGATTAACCTTAGAATGAAATTTGAATAGTCTAGATAAGGTCAGAACAAATCAAAACTATAAAATACGAATAAAATGAATGAGAATCTATTGCATGGAAATCCCCACGAATAAATCAACCGTTAGTATAAAACTCCCTTAGTAACTGCCAGTTATAAGTCTACACTAAATCGATCAGAATTCGAATAACGTGAATCGGAGAACAGCATCCAGATAAGCGCCATGAATAATTTCCCAAACGCGATAACTGGATTGAAGTAAAATCATAAACCACTCGATAGGTAAAATAAAACTCACTATCTCCATAGAGTAATCCGTGAATCCATGTCACAGCCGCACTGACTCCCATAGTATAAAGATCACCCAAATGTACCAAACTAGATTCGAATAATTAACTCCAAGTTTCGTCCTCTAAAAAGATAAATGATTTAGATTCAAATAATAAATTAATAAACCTGAATTGAAATTCATAGTAAATCCGTTATAATCAAATACCCGGCACAAAGGGCGAACGGATGTCGCCATTAGAAATACACGGATTCCGAAGTCTTGCCGAATGTCGACGGCAAACATCCTGTTTGACATTAACGGATGACGAATGCGTCAACAATTAGTCCACTTGGATAAATAATAAAATAATGTAGATGCGAGTAAATCATTCCAATTTGGTTAATAATTGAATGCACTAGTAATTACTCCAATTCGAGAAATAAATAGCCTCATAAGTGCGCAGATAATCGTTACAATTTGGCAAACAATTAAAATTATTAACACACAAAAGACCATAGATAATCCTGACCATACAGTAGGGGAACCGAGTACAGATCAATAAGACCCTGCTGTACGATAAACGCGGATAGATTTCCTTTCTTTTTTAATGGTAACATATTAAAGGACGAACGACCTAAATCCAGCATAGAGAAACCACAGAAAGCACCCGAACGCACCAACCTATACATCTCACCCCCACGATTCTTGTGATTCCAGTTCAAATATCAAGTTCCCGAACGTTAACTTAATCAATTGATGTACCCCCTGAAATTAACTAGCAATTTAATTATATGAGCCTACGACTATTGATTAAACGTTCATATACTAGTAATTAGTGTGAGAGTGTATTATATTAAATCATTTCAGAAGAACTCATGCTCCCAAACTGGATTTCAAAACAAGAGGCCGATGAATGGCGCCGAGCCTGGAAACGTGCGCGCCCGTCAATGACTCTTGAGGAGCCACGCCCAAAACGACCATGCCCAACTCTGTGGCAAATCTTAGGCCGAGGGGATGACCCCCGCCGACCAGAGGAGGAACAGTACCCTGCCGAGGAAACCCTCGATCACGCGCGAAGTCTCCTCGCGCAATGGGAGAAGATCCAGGAAGAGGTCGATCTACAGGTTGTGAAGGCGAGGATGTACCTCGCCAACGTTGAAGAGGACATCCTCGTCGGGCGCATCGCGGAGACGTATCCGGCTCGACCGGCACGCAACACTCGACGACCAGTGCCCATCATCCCCGGTTACTCCCCGGAAGAAGGAGTCAGGAAGTTCCTTGGAGAGTCATGAACCTCCAAACACAATCGTAACTGACATTTTTATCCTAGTGATGTTATTAATGATAAATTATAATGAGTTGTTCATCTTAAAACTTTTGTTTTAAATAAATTTCCCTTCTTAACTATGTTTGGAATAAGCAGAATTCTCCTCATTATATAAAGTTAATCTGAGTATTTTTTCCTTATAGTAATGTCGGTCCTGAAGCTAATGCAGAGCGAACTAGACCGCGCGAGGCAGACAAATGCAGAGCTACTCAGTCAAATACTACAATTAACTCGCGAGGTGCAGCAGGTCAAGGCGACCTGTTTAGACCTCAAACGGACGAAGATACTCTATCAACGACTCACCGCAGCTCAAAAGGGCTGGGCCGAAGAACGCCAGCTCAATCGGAGTCTGCGCACACAGATCAGGGGCTTAGAAGTTGCCCTAGCAGCCTGTCGGGAAGGGGAAGCGGTAACGTATCCGCTCATCTTCGCCCCTTCCCAACTTCCGAGTCAACGTGCCGTTGATGGCGTCACGCCAAGCCAACAGTCGCCAACCATTCAACCAACCATCCGCCGGCCGGGACGTAAGGAACGGGCCCGACGCCGAGCCGCACAAGCGTCAAGTCGATCAACTTAACTTATCATTGATATGCATGTCCTTTGTTCGTTAAATAAATCAGCTCTCATGTATTCAGTCATAGTGGGTTAGACTCGAACTCATCTACGCTAATTAGTCTACATGCAATTCAAATTTCCATGTAAGGGACCAAGCAAAGCGAGCATAGGTCTTCTATCGACAGCTCGTGAACCCGAGGATTGTCCGAGCAATTATAGTATTAGCAGTAACACTCAATTTTTGCGGGCAATCCACCACTTGAACACATTACCAACGTTGCCTAGCAACGGGTGCCAAGTGGCGATCAGCATCTTTTTGTATGGCGTTACTGGGACAACTATGAAGATAAGCAAGATATGAAACCCTGTAACCCACCAGTAATGTTACTCAGTAGGGATTTTTGGGAATAATAATTTTAGTCGGTAGACTAAATCGCGGTTCACTTAACAAGTATATATTTTTTAACGCTACCTAATACCCGATGAAGGAATTTTTGACGTTAACTTCGTTAAATGAACTTTATTTTTTATTTTCTCTACGATAAACAAATTTTCGATTTAAAATCGGGCTCGACGAGTATTTTTTCGTGAAGGTTAATTGATAACCCGATTCTTGATTTAACTTTTCATTCAACGAGTTAAGTATCATCGACAAATAGCCAACTTAGTTAAACTAAGTAAGACCTAAGGGATTTCAGGCGAAGAACACGATATTTATCAGCCAGAGAATTGGAATGATCAATTTAATTAAATCTTGTTTAGGAGAATCGAGAGTCATTATTCGATTTCCCGCACAGGCCGCTGATCGATGGCGACAGGCCATGTGGAATGCGGGCTTCACCGTATCCCAGCCAAGAAAATTCCGATCGGATGTACTACGGCAAGTAAACGACGTTGAGCTGCCATTCGTGGCGATAAAGCGAGAATCGGGCCGAACCCCTGCCCAGGATATTCGCGAACATGCGGTGTTCCTTCTCGCCAGTCTCGAGGATCAACAGCGCCGGATCGATCTTCAGGCAGCCAGAGCCAGACTATATCTCGCGAACGTGGAGGAGGATATTGTCACCGGCATAATTGCGAGTACTGACAATTACGCACCATCGCCCCACTCCTTTTTCAACCGGGTGGATGAGCATTTGAACTTGAATTCTCAAAACCTCAATGTTGCTGTGCCCCAGAGGACCCTTCCCAGCCTCAGGAGAAGGACAGAGAGACTCGTTTTTGTGTATCGGGAGCACCCTTATACTCAGCCGGCCCCTTAAGAATGCGATAATGGGTATCACCGAACCCCTCATTTTCACTTACGGCTCGATTACAGACTACGAAAATTTTTCGATAACATTTAGTGAAATTAAAATTAACTTTGAATAAATAATTAGTTGATTTTCCACCTTTTCATTTTTCCAAATTGGTTCACTAATGTTAATACTTGTATGATCAATTAAATAACTTAAGATTTGTAGACCAGAGTTAATTTCATTGTTTACAGATATGGAACCACTGAAAATTCTGCAGAAGGAATTGGAGCACGCGCGAAAAATCAACAAAAATTTCTACGAGCAAATCGTCCAGTTGTCAAAAGAAATCCAGCAAACAAAAGCCGCCTGGATAGAACCAAAGAAAGCAAAGTTGCTTTATCAAAGACTCACAGCAGCACAAAAGGGCTGGACGGAAGAGAGGCAATTAAATCAAAGCATGAGGACCCAGATAAAGGGGATAGAAGTAGCAATGTCAGCCTGCCAAGAAGGAGCGGCAGTGACATATCCCCTCGTCTTTGCCCCTGCCCAACTGGCCTACCGAGAGGCAACAACAGGTCCAAAGACTACACCGAAGGCTAGCGGTTACCAACCCGGACGTAAAGAGCAGGCTAAACGCCGAGCCGCTCGAATCTCAGCCAACACCTGATTGACACTCCAAAATTTTGTTGTTGCGATCATAAAATACATGTCTTGTTGTCATTTAACTATTGTATGGAGTCGAACCCCGTGAAGTAACACTCGGAAGAGATAGGAGAATAAGGGGACCCAAAAAATCGAAAGCGAGCACAGGTCTTCTATCGACAGCTCGTTGGACCCAGAGATCGTTCGGTCAATTATAGCATTAGGGATAGCGCTCACTTTTTGCGGTCGATCTACCCACTCGAACACAGTTCCAACGTTGATTAGCAGCGGGTGCCGAGTGGTAAGCGAATGATATTTATATGGGGTTGTCTGGGTAACAACCATATAGTTTAAATATCACCACCCAGTAACCCACCAATACTCATTTCACAAATCAAGTCACCCGCAAACTAAATTGGTTTTGACATTTTTGACATCTCTCTGTCCAAAACCAAATTAGCTATTTCTGGGCTCCCGGGGTTTTCATTTGTTTACAATAATTCTTTTGTCGGAGGGTTACCCTTTTATCCCGTGTTTTCTTCGTCAACCAATTTCGTTTTCCGTAATTAGAAAATTTGTTGACGTTCCGGGTTTTTGACACTATTCGGGTTTTCTGTGTGGCTCGGACTTCCAATTAGCTCGTGTTTCCCATTAGCCAATTAATTTTTAATTAATTTCTATTTTCATTAAATATTTCATTCCGGGAGACCCCCAAATCGAATTAATTTTATTATATTTGGATTTGTCTCGTCATTTGGCATCCGCCCATACCCGTTTCCCCCGATAAATATTTATTTTAAAATTTTAATTGATTTTGCCTTTTTAATTATTATTTCGAATATCAATGTTTTTATTGATTTTTCATTTAACTTTTCTGAATTTTTTTAACCCCAACATAACTGATACATTTAAACAATTCTCAAGGCCGTTTATTTTCTGACCCAAAAATATATCGGGGTTCCCGTACAGCCCCATATAAAATATGTGTACTAACCATGTGGCACTCCTGGAAATGTGTTCAAGCCGGTGATAATTGCTCAGATGTACCTTGGATTCAACAATTAATAGTTTGAAGGTCTATGCTCTGACTGGTTTATTATTTGCCTAGGGTTCATGAACATTAATTATTATACAACTAAAATTTTATTTGTGTGAAACAAAAATTACAGAAATGGTGGGTTACAGGGTTTCGATCCTTGCTTATCCTCAAAGTTGCCATAGTAACGCCATACGAAATGATTCTAGCTGCCACTTGGCACCCGTTGCTAGGCAACGTTGGTAATGTGTTCAAGTGGTGGATTGTCCGCAAAAATTGAGTATTATCGCTAGTACTGTAGTTGCTCGGACAACCCTTGGGTTCACGAGCTGTCGATAGAAGACCTATGCTCGCTTAGCTCTGTCCCATGTGTAAGAGAATCCATGATTGAATGTGGAGAGATGGTTAGAAATCATGATGCAAGTGTTCCTATTAACACCTGTACGTACGTGCATTTAGGAAAGAATTTAACTACAATTAATTTATTGAAATCGACATAATGAATATTTATTGTGAGTTAATGGGGTGGATTTGCTGCTCGGCGTCGAGCACGCTCTTTGCGTCCCGGCCGACGATTATTTGATTGAGTGGTGGACTGATCTACTGGTTGAGGATTCTTCTGCGCCATCTGGGACGGGGCGAAGACGAGCGGGTAGGTGACTGCTTCCCCCCTCCCGACAAACTGCTAAGGCGACTTCTAATCCTCGGATTTGAGTGCGCAGGCTCTGATTGAGCTGTCGCTCTTCTGCCCAGCCTATCTGTGCCGCCGTGATTCGGTGGTAAACCGCTTTCGTTTTTGCTGGATCTGACCATGTTGCCCTTATCTACTGTACCTCTTTGGTCATCTGGAGTATTTGATGGAGGAGATCCGCATTTGTGTTCCGTGCGCGATCTAATTCAGCTTGTAGAATTTGATTGGTGGACATAACTACAATGACAATATCGTTAAATTTTTCTAATGGTTTACATAGTTTGTATTTATAACTATCATAAACATAATCATTGAAACGGATCTATTCAGGCAAACGATTAAACGAAAATGACAAGCCAGAAAATATTTATTAAAAGGAAAAACGAAACTAAATCACAATTGTGGTTAGTGTTTTCGGAATCGCTGTTTTCCGTGGCACGGTTTCTTTGAGTCCTTCTGCGGGGTAACTACTGGGTAGGGGCGTCGGGTATCGCGGACTGGGCGAGGCGGGTAGGCTTCTGCAATCCGCCCGGCGAGGATGTCTTCTTCTACATTGGCGAGATACATCCTCGCCTTGACCACTTGTAGATCCACCTGTTCCTGCACCCGTTCCCATTGGGTGAGGAGATTCCGCGCATTGATATATGTCTCCGCTGCAGGATATTGTTGTCCGGCGAGTCCACACGGGTCGCTGTTTAGGCCCAGTAACCTCCAAGTAGTGGGGTACGGCCACTGTTGTTGAATTTCCTGGAAGATTTCCGCCCTTGGGGGTGATTCTTTTCGAAATTGCTCATCGGTCATTGGAGTGTCGTTCCATTTGAGCGGCATATTCTTTTCTAAAAATGCATCAAGGTCAACTACTTGCGTATAGGGGTGAAAAGTAGTTTATTTAATTTGTTCGCTCGATTGTCGTATTAGGCTCACTAATGACTAGGGTGTTGCCATTGGGCTTATCAAAATTCAAACTTATCGAATTTAAATTTATTGCTTTTGATTTTGATTGTAACTTGTTGTGAACCTACTGGGGCCGTCTACCTATGAGTGTTAGGCGTGCTATACCTCGTTAACTATATCTTCTCATGACATTCCTACGTATTTTTCTAAAGATTTTCGTGATCTGTAAGCGAAATCGACACACTCGTTGAGTTATGGGCCTTCAGGGTTTTAACAGTAGATCAGTTGTAGTCTAACAGCTTGGCATTGCGTATAGTTGTACACGGTTGTTAATTTGTTAATCGTCGTTAAAACAGGGACAACCTTGATGGTTATTACCTCAGACTTTCACTCTAGTAATTTAAGCATAGGAAACTGTGGGAGATCACCGTATGAGTTTGGGTTTCGAATAAAATCTATAATTATGTCTACCTCTAGCGTACGCGGAATATTGACTATTGTAGGCATGTGGGTTTATTTAATTTTCGTCAAATCTACGAATGACCATTGAAATGTCGCTACAAATAATTTAGTGTTTACATGCGAACGGCGATGTTTGGATCTATGTCCGGTGTTTATGTCAATTCAACCATTTAGAATTTACGAGCGAACGGCGATGTTTGGATCTATGTCCGGTGTTTATTTGATACTTGCCAGCGCATGGCGATAATGAATTTTCGTAGGTTTATCCGGTGTTTACATTATTCTGATTTCAATTTCAGGGTTTATCGATTTATCTATTTACTGGAATTTAATTTTACAATTGTGTTGTAGCGATTTGGTAGGTTGGTATTTCGTTTGATTGGATATATTTTATCAACGCATTTAGGACAATCCTTACTCGGCTCTATGGCGGATCTCGCATGTGGAACTATATCATTGGATTTTATTTGGTATTTTTTGGATTTAATTTGTCGTCGTCGGTAAGCATAACTCTATGACTGTTTGATTTGTGTAATATTAATATAACCTTTTGGTTGTTTCTCTGATTTACCTGTTAACCTGAATTTTGGTCGTTTTTATTTGTGTAGATTTTATCTTAACCTATTTTTAAGTGACAACCTATTCTTTATGTTGGATCCATGAATTTATATTTATTGACAGAAAATTTTGTTTTTTAAATCAATACATTTCATTACTTTTATTACTATACGTTTTAATCTATAATTACTTTAATTTAGTCCAATTATGTAGATTGTCATTACTCGAATCACTTATTATTACCTTAACATTCATTAAACTGTTAAATTACTTTGGGCGATGGACTACTTTGTCTTGATAAATTACTTGAAAATCTTTAATTAATGCATCAAAACTATACTCCAATTTTATTCAAATATGTACTGAATTGTTGTCGAGCATTGTTTTGCTTTTAGATTACCCAATGAATTAATTCACCGTTAATGAATCTACATTATTTAGTTTTAATCTACAGGTTACGAAAAGGGAAAATGTTATTTGTTACTCAATGAGTTTCGTTAATTGTGCTTATTAATTGGTTTAATTAATAATCATTTTACTTTTAATCAATAATTTATGATAACCTAATTTAATGAATCGCTTAATTTTACCCAATAATTGTTTTAGTTTTAAATTATAATACTTTCATGTATTAATTTAATTTTTCTTCGTCTTTAATCAATAACTACTTTACTTAATTTAACTGAATCAATAAATTTAACGATTTTTCAGTAATTTTATCTAATTTATTCCAAAATATTAATCTAAATTAGCCATATCAACGAATTCAATTTAGTTTATTCCCGTACCTTTTCCCTTTAATAGGCCTTAAGCGCATATTGTGTTTATATTATATTTACTGAGTGCCCACTGGACTACTCGGTGTGATGATTTTGAGCCGTATGTAAGATAAATTTAGGTCGATTTTACAGAAAGGAGAAACGAGGAAGCAGCCAGAGACTTCTTCCTTATTTATTGTTTCATCTATAGGGATAATAGTGACGTTACGACCTCTGCGTTCCGCACGCTGAGTCTTCACGGGTACATATCATTGGCGATTTTCCACGCTCTTACACAAATCTGTACTATGTAGATTTTGCTTTCTTGCGTTATGTGTTGGCTGTGGGCCGGAAAAATTTCGACAAAATTATTTATTTATTAAACATAGAAAACAGTTTATCAATGTTAATAATATTTATTAATTATAAACAAATAAACATAATTACCATCCATGTCAATCCATAAAAATAAAAATCGCATAATATTGCATATAATAAAAATTACCTCTCCCCATACGCCGACATCCAAGCAGAGCTCTACCGAGGTTGCAAGGATGTGACGTGGAGAGAGGGTTCCAAAATGAATATTTCTCACCTAAAAATAAAATTTCACAGGTACTTTGAAAAATGGTTTTAAAACGGTTTTATGGTTCTAAAATTGGTTAAGTTTAATGTGAAAATGGATCAGTATTTATACCTATTTTCTGTCCCTAACCTCGCATGTTAAATTTGATGCAGTAAAACAAAATTCGACCTTGTTATTTTCTAGTGAATTCTATTCTTTAATTTTATTATTTTTTGATTTATTTTAATAATTTTTCATTTAGAATTTTTATTGAATTATTACTAATTCAAATTTTTTGATTTAAGTTTCATTTTCATGAACTTTTATTAATTTTTCAATTTTGTCGAATTTGTTGTGTTTTCTTGTTATATTTGTGTTGGTATCGTGCGGATCCTGGTGCGTTTCGTTATTATTTTAATTTATTTTTATGTTTATTATTTTATATTTAATTCTCTTTTTTCTCATATTTGATAGGGTTTAATTGATGTTTCAATAGGTTTATTTAAATTGCATGTTATATTTGCGTGTGTGTTACTGATCCATTTAAACATTCCTCAAGGCCGTTTACGTTCTGGCCCAACAGAAAATTACAAAAAATAATCATGTAAAGTTATTAGTCAGGATTAGTAGTACAAACTTGCAAAAATCGCTTCAATACACGCGCATCTCTTTTCTGGCGCTTTCGGATTTGTTCAATCTTTCCTGGTTTTTCTTCTCCACTTGTTTATCAGTGTTGATTCGCACTGTTGGGATATTAAATATTCGTCGATGGATAGGTCTCTCAATCCGACTCCTCGTGCTCAATAATCAATAAGACAAAATCCCAACAAAGAAATCTTTATTCACAAATATTCACCACAAGATACAATTGTTTACTTCTCGTAAACACCCGAAGGGTATCACGAAATAAGTCACTGCAATCGGATTAACTTCTTTATCTCGTTTCTCCAACTCGTTAGATTTTCCTCTTCGACCAACTGGCAACTTATTTTTTCGACAGTTCCTTTTATAATTTTTGGGTTCCCATTAATTTGGATTAGTTCTAGGGAAACAATTTTTCCCATTCAGAAAATTTATTGCCAATTTTCCTAATTCCGGGAAACCCATTAGGCTGACGTTCAGCTCGGTGGCCCTTGATTAATGGGTTCATCGGTAAATAATTTAATTAATTTGTTTTTGGGCTCCCGACCCTTCAATATACATTATCTCAATCTAATGGTATTTATTCGTCTTCAAAATCAAATTTGTCACCGGTTGCACTTTTTCCCCCGAATAATATTGATTTTTACTTTTTTCAAAATTTTAATTAATTTTAATTGATTTTGAAAATTTGATTATTTTTTTATTCATGTTTTCTTATAACCTCAACAGCACCATCGAAACGTTGCTTTGAGCTGTTATTGGTTGAGGAAGGGCTATGGCCAACGGATTCAAAATTTGACTTTGCTAAAAAATCGCATAATAATTGGTGGGCTTTGATAAGCAACAACCTAATATTCACGCAAGCATTTACTACAGAATTCTTACCAATGGTGGGTTTCTGGGTTTTGATTTTTTGAAACTATATGGTTGTTACCCAGACAACCCCATACAAATATTCCTTCGCTTACCACTCGGCACCCGTTGCTAAGCAACGTTGGAACTGTGTTCGAGTGGGTGGATCGTCCGCAAAAAGTGAGCGCTATTGCTAATGCTATAATTGACCGAACGATCCATGGGTCCAACGAGCTGCCAATAGAAGGCCTATGCTCGCTTTTCGATTTTTAGGTCCCATTATTTTACTATCTCTTTCAAATGTTAACCCATATTCTCATATCATTTATCATTGCGTCTATTCCCATTGTCCTTCTTATCGTTGTTCGTATCAATGATTTTGTTTATGGCCTGTAAACCTTTCGTTATGTTAAATATCCATACAGTATCTCTCTTACCCTTATTCCTATTATAACTACAATGTTCCCATTATTCTTGCTAGCCTTATCATTGATACTATTATATGTATTACCTAACCCATTATTACTGCTATTGCTATTATTATCCTTATTGTTACCATTCCTATTATATTTATTATTATTACCATCATTATCATTATTACTATTATTATAATTATTATTATTATTATTATTATTATTATTATTATTATTATTATGATTATTATTATTATTATTATTATTATTAGTATTATTATTATTATGATTATTATTATTATTATGATTATTATTATTATGATTATTATTATTATTATTATTATTATTATTATTATTATTATTATTATTATTATTATTATTATTATTATTATTATTATTATTATTATTATTATTATTATTATTATTATTATTATTATTATTATTATTATTATTATTATCAAATGTTGTGTAGGGATTCGTCCTTATTCCTCAGCTTTATAAAAATATTTTACTTATATAAAAATTTAGCCTTACTCCGTCCTTATTCTACAGTTTTCGATAAAGTATTTTCATTAATTCGAAAAAATTGACCAGTATTCCTCCCTTATTTTACAGTTTTATCCAGTTATCCTATCAATTATTGAGCCGTATTCTACTTTTACTTTGCTATTTTTGATAATTATTTTAATTGATTCGGAAAATTTTAGCAGCGTACCGCCCTTGTTTTCCAGTTTTATACTAATATTATACCAACAATTGAACAACATTCCACTTTTACTTT
Source organism: Schmidtea mediterranea (assembly GCA_022537955.1). Classification (NCBI taxonomy): domain Eukaryota; kingdom Metazoa; phylum Platyhelminthes; order Tricladida; family Dugesiidae; genus Schmidtea; species Schmidtea mediterranea. The sequence continues at coordinate 91,328,087 of CM039681.1, read as the reverse complement.
ACTATTTTTCGATAAGTATTTTAATTAATTCGGAAAATTTGAGCAGCGTTCCGCCCTTATTTTACAGTTTTACGATAAACGTTTTAATTATTTCCAAAAATTTGCGCAGCGTTCTGCCCATATTTTCCGTCTCAATTCAACATAATTTATTTACTTCTTATATATTATTTAAAACATGATTTTCCGTAATTTTGGTCGTTCGGATTAATCTTTTTCCGATGGCTATTCATTTTAACTGTTGCAACGATTTCGCTATTTTCCCCGCTACCCTTTCCCTCTCTTTGTACTTATGATCTATTTATGTTCATATTATAGTTAGTGAGTGCCCACTGGACTACTCGGTGTTAGTGATTTTGAGCCGATTGTTGTTTAAAATTTTATGTCAATTTTATCGAAATTGAGTGCAAGAAAGTTGAGCCAAAAGACCCACTCTCAAGCTACTCTCTTTCGCTATTTAGGTTCAATGATTTGACGTTCGAGTTCCTGCGTTACGCACGCCGGAACCCTCACGGGCACAAGCTATAGGCAGAGGAACCGCACTTACACAGCTTGGTAATTATGTTTTAGTTTAATAGCTTGCATGTTGTGTGGCTGTGGGCCAGGAAAAAGGAAATAAATAAATGTTACCATTCCGATCGGGTAAAAGCTTCGATGCAATAAAGATTATTGGCTGTAATTATTTATTTGGCATGACACATATCACATCAGAAGTTCGTGGCATCGCTTCATCACCATACATTTAATCAATAAACTCATGAACCGTTCATTCATATCTCAATAGATTCATAAAAGGCATGCGTATGGCTTCAAAATTGGTCACACAATTCATTAATCATTCATCCATCTCGCTTCATACAGCGAAAAATAAAATTGAAAATCAAGCTTTAAATCAATACTGAAAAAATAAGATTAAGATCTGTCAAAACATATCAGTATATATACCTATAATTTGACCTTAACCTTGCGTGTTATTTTTATTGTGATTAAACAAATTTGACCTTGAAATTATTTGTGTTATCTAAATTAAATTTTTATTAATTTCTTAATTTAAATTGGTAATTTATTTTTTAACATTTTTAATTAAATTTATTCAACCAAAAATATTTCATTTTTATTCATTTAATTCATTAATTTTTACTTTTATATAAATGGTCATTTTATAGTCAAATTTTCTTGTTATTATGTTATTTATTATGTAAATTTCGTGCGGTTCTTGATGCATTTTGTATTTATTTTATTTTACTTTTATGTTTTTTGATTTTATATTTATTTATATTCTCTCAGATTTTAAAGTGTTTGGTAGATGTTGTATATTGTATTTTAAGTTATCTTGGTGCTGGGTTTTTGTGCTGTATTACTGATGCATTTAAACAATTTTCAAGGCCGTTTGTGTTCTGGCCCAACATAAAACACTCCGGGGCCCGTAAAATTGCGACCCGCAATTTCTAAAAGATTTAAGCTATGAACTATACGGAATTTAAATTTTTCATTCAATTGGGTCTACGAGCTACAGGGTCGTGACCTCAAAACCCACATGCCTAAAAATAATCATACAGTATACATCAATATATGGATTACAAGATGAAGTGAAAGAGGACATACAGTCCGGTTATGATCACACATAAAGAATAGTTAATTGTCTAAGAATCGTTGGTTCATTGTTAATCATGAGTTCAATATTCTGTCACTTAGATGTTCATCTCGCAAATGTCTTGGTATTCTTTGGTTTCTGATTGATTTGTTTCTATAGCAGGTTCTGATTTTTGACGATTTGGTATCTGTTGTGGGATTTGGCTTTGAGATTTTGTTTAGTCTGAAGAATTGACTTTATTTGATATAGGACTGAATAGATGCCGATTGTTTAGAAGATTGGCATGCGTAGTGAATCTCAGATAACAGAATAGTAAGAATGTTTCGTTCAAGACTCCATTTTTGATGGCGTATTTGGGGTTGTGAATAGATATTCTTGCTTTTGGTTGTTGACTTTTTAGCATCTTGAAACTGGGTAGAGTTCAACTGGGTTCTGTGGATAGATGACTCGTTATCATATTATCTCGTCTCGATTGTTTAATGATAATTGATCGGTTCGGGATTATTCATGATTCTTTGAGGTTGGTTTGGGTTTCGTCTTTTTAGTTATCGATTAGGGCTATTTGTTCTCGATTTTCGGTTCTTTTCTGTTATTTTGTAGGGTTTCTAAAGAACATCCATGATTATTTGAATATGATTTCCTTGATGGGTGTTTCCTTTTCTATTGACTTTCGGATTTGATTTTCTCGAGTTCTGGGGATTTGAACGGTTTTCTTGTTTTAATCTTTTGGGCATTGGGTAAATTAGGAGTTGATCCGTCCGTAATTGGTATCCTTTGGGTTTCTTCATATCTCGACATATTTGCTACAGGTAATGTTTGCATCGTTTGATTGGTTGTGGGGTTTTTCTACATCTTTCTAAGGGATGCTAGGTTATATATATATGGGCTTATTACTGCTATCTTCCTTTTCATCGCCAATATCATGCTATTTTCGCTTTCCTTGTTTTTATGACAATTATGGGTTTGTGATGATTATTTACGATTGCTTGATTATTTACAACAATTTCGAGCTATTTTAATAGGACTTGTTATCATTCCTCTTGATTTTAGGTAGTTGTTTGACTTTCTGTTTCTCTTCTTTTTTTTATCTCTGTTGCTTTTATTATCACATCTGGTTTCTCATTTCTGTGATTGATATTAACTTTATTTTTGCCATCGCTTATCTTCTTTGTTTGCCTTTACTACAATTTGTAAGATTCTTTCGGTACTCCATTTTGATCAAGTGCATTTTGTCGATCAACATCATCATTTTTTGTCGTTTCTTCGCATTGTCTTCTGTAATCTCTCTTTATTGATTCGATTTGTCTTTCTTGTTATCTGATTTTTGATTGTTGAGTTGTTTTTTATTCATATCCGGTGTTGAACTTCAGTCTTGTTTGGAATTATTATTTCGTGATATTCATTTTTTGTCTCGTTTGGTCGCTGTTGGTTGTTATTCTTGCTCTATTCCTTGCTTTAATTTTGAGTCTCTTCCTTCCCTTTTCATATTAATTTAGTTTTGTATATTGAGCTTCACTGGTTCTAATTCATTGTCCTTTTCGTTTGTCCGTTTACTCAATGACCACAAATTTTGTTTCTCAGTTATCTACCCTTTGTTGTTATTCGTCAGTTTCTCATTACTTGATTAAGTTTTTCTTCAAATTATTTTTCATCGTCTTTTTCATTGACTGACTTAATATTTCATTCATTTCTTTATTGCTTCCGTTTTGTGTTGGTAATTTCCTTACTATTTTTCTGCTTTATCTTTGTTATCGTTGTTTATCATTTTCGTCTTTCATCTGATTGTATTGAATTTTCCAAGTTTTAATTTGCTCTCCAAGTCTACTCTTGTCTCTGATTTCCTCGATGACTTCAGTACCTCTTAATCGGTTTATTTTAATTTCTGATCCTGATCTGATCCTTGGTTTAAACTCGTCTATCTCTGTTTGTACATTTAGTTTTCGGATGTTGGCCATCGTCGCTACAACTAAGCTTTACTGCTTGATATATTTGATTGGCTTCCATTTGATTCGTTTCTCCATTTTAACGTATTATCGCATCACTTGTCTTTCTCATTCCGCTTTATTCTTTGTCACATCGTCTGATTTTTAATTTGTTTTCGCTCCTCGACTATAATATTTATATACTACTTTTATATATTATCTGATATTATTATACTCATTCCATATAATATTTATATACTACTTTTATACATTACTATATAAACATATCTATTATATACATTATATACACACTCCTGACTATTTATTACTTCATCGTCTCCAAAGGGTCTACGCGCAAAGTGCGTGTCCCTTCGCATCTCTCGTCTGTTACTCGATATATATCGAACTCGCTTGGCCACTTGAGTGGTGCTGTTAGTGACGGTGGTTGTCTTATTTCCTTGTATGGTACCGAATTTTGCTTTTTATTACTATCTCGGTTTTCTCCCTCTTCGTTATCATCTTCTTTTTTCCTGTCTTTGTCTTCATCGTCCTTTTTGTCCTGGTCTTTATTACATCGGTCCTTCTCAATTCTTTTGTCTTCTACATTTATTTCTTTGATTATATCTTCATACATCTTGATTATCATTTTTCTTCCATTTCTAATGTCGTCAATTTCTTGTTTTCTACCGCTAGATTTTCGTTGTATCCGGTGCCATTCTCCTACCAAGGTTTCTAATTCTTCTTTTCTCGACCCTATTCTCTCAGGCTCTCTTTTATTGTCCGTGAATTTTATTTCTCCTCTCTTTAACAAAGCTTTTATCGTATTTGGTAATGCATACTCGGAATTTATTGCTCTTTTTAGTAATATATTTTCTTTGCTTTCGAATTTGTTTACGTCTATGATTTCGTTATCGGATTTTCTTTTTCTCCAATTGATCAGTTTTGCTGCTGCTTGATCGTATCCCCTCTCGATTGCTTCAAGGAGTGGGTTTAAATTTTGTCCTAATATTTCGATGTCTTCTTGAATTGCATTTATCGTAAAGAACTCTATTGCACTTGCTTCTCGCGACATCATAATATAATTTAACATCGTTTTTCCTTTATTGTCCTTCTCATTTAGAGTTGATCCTGTTTTTAATAACTCCCTCAGGGTTTTCGTTGACATATCTCTTGAAAATGCAATCATCATGGGTGTTTGTCCTTTCTCATTTCTGATATTTGTTTGTTGTCCACATTGGTTCATTGCCTCGATAATTTCCATCGTTTGTTCTTCGTTTTCGCTTTCTATGGCATGATGTAGTGGTGTATTACCCGCTATGTCCATTATTGTGAATAATATTGGCATTCTTTTCTTTAAGATGCTGATTTCTGTTGTTGACTTTGAGCCTTTTGCGTAATTCGTGATTATCTTTGTTACTCCTTCTAATATCTCGGTGGTATTCTTGTTTCTGGTCCATTTCGGCATTATTTCTTTAGTTATTTTGATTATTCTTTCCATCTGTTTCCAGTAATTCAATCTAGCATCTTGGATTTCGTTATATTCTCGTTTCTGTCTCGCCTGATTACTATAATATTTTGATTCTGTCTCTTTGCTGTTTGTGGCTCTAGTAACTTGTTTCGTCATGTCTAATAGGTTATTCTGCTTTCTAGTTGTTATGTTTTTTCCTGGTTCGTAGCTTGATTTGATACTTGTGTCATTCGCTGGCTTTATTCTGGTGTTATTATTGATCTCCTCTGGTTTCCTATTACTTCCTCTCATTAGTCCCACTGTTCCGGATGGGTTCTGAGTCTGTTTATTTGGACAATTCCGATCTAAGTGTCCCCATTTTAGACCGTTAAAACATATTCCGCGTCTTTTGTGACAAATGTTATTTACGTGACCTCTCTTCCCGCATTGTTGGCATATTTGATGTCGATAGCAGTCGTTCTCTGCGTGTCCGGATTTTTGACATGTTTTACAATATTCTCTGATATTTACTTCGTTAGCTTTCGTATTGATTGTCCAGGTACTTTCTTTGTTCGTTGTGGTTTTCCTAGTCGTGTTTTGTTGTGCATATTCATGCTGTATTGTAATTTTCCTTTCCACATTTGTTGTTTTGCTGAGTTCTTCAATTACGTCTTCTTTGGTCTCAATAATCAATTCGCTAACTGTTTTTGATCTGTCTTGCATATTCAGATTTCTCGTTTGTTGCTTTTGGGTTCTCTTTTCGATTAGTTCTCCCTCTGAAATATTATTAGCCATTAAATTATCTATCGCCTCTTGTTCGATTGACGTCCCTCCTATTTCTATATTGTCTCCTATTGTTTGTATAGGTTTTGACTCTACGTTTATTTGAAGTTCCTCTTTCTTGACCTTTTCATTATTGTTTATCCCTTGTTGTAACATGCTTATTTTCGCTTTCCTTATCAGTTCTCTTTTCGATTTTTGTAGTAGTACCCTCTGATTTTGATATTTTGTTTTTTGTTTTTCTGATATATTTTTATCGATGTTTTTGCTGCTTTTTCGTCGTCTATCGTTCTCTTCTATGGTGAACTCTTGTATTATCTTTATTTGTTCTTTGATGCTCAATTCTTGCTCTGTTTTTATTTTGTCCTCTTGAGTTTCATCTTTCTTAATTACTTCGCTTTCTTTATCGTTATTTATTGTCATATCATCCTCGCTGTTGACAACACACTGCTCCGCAGTGTAATTTTCCTTTCCACATTTGTTGTTTTGCTGAGTTCTTCAATTACGTCTTCTTTGGTCTCAATAATCAATTCGCTAACTGTTTTTGATCTGTCTGCATATTCAGATTTCTCGTTTGTTGCTTTTGGGTTCTCTTTTCGATTAGTTCTCCCTCTGATCTGTCTTGCATATTCAGATTTCTCGTTTGTTGCTTTTGGGTTCTCTTTTTGATTAGTTCTCCCTCTGAAATATTATTAGCCATTAAAATATCTATCGCCTCTTGTTCGATTGACGTCCCTCCTATTTCTATATTGTCTCCTATTGTTTGTATAGGTTTTGACTCTACGTTTATTTGAAGTTCCTCTTTCTTGACCTTTTCATTATTGTTTATCCCTTGTTTATCCCTTGTTTTTCTGATATATTTTTATCGCTGTTTTTGCTGCTTTTTCGTCGTCTATCGTTCTCTTCTATGGTGAACTCTTGTATTATCTTTATTTGTTCTTTGCTGCTCAATTCTTGCTCTGACTTTATTTTGTCCTCTTGAGTTTCATCTTTCTTAATTGCTTCGCTTTCTTTATCGTTATTTATTGTCATATCATCCTCGCTGTTGACAACACACTGCTCCGCAGTGTGGATTTCTTTTGTATTGACTTTTCTCGGCATATTGCTTCTACTTGATATTTGATTTCTGTTCGTCCGTCTTTGTGGAATTTCCTGGGTTTCCTCTCTCTGTAATCTCTGCCATTCAATTTGTTGCTGTTCCGGATATTTTCTGGTCCATTGATATCTAACATCATTCATGTTTCACCCCGTATTACTTCGTTGTATTTGATTGTTTGCGGCTATTTGTTGAATCCTACTTCCTAATTGCTCAATTTCTTGTATCTGATTGCTTTGTGTACTTTGGTTATAATTGTTCGGTTTTGGTTGTCTCGATTTTCTGTCTATTAGGCAATTTGCAGCAATATGCCCGTTTAGGTTGCAGTTGTAACAGCTTCTATTCTCGAATCTTGTGGTTGTCCTCATTATCGTCATATCTCTTAAATATCTAATTTCTTGTGTTGGGTAATTTTGTGGACTTTTCTTGAATTGGTTTGGTTTTTGTTGACTTTGCATTCTTCTCATTCGACAATTCTTTGACATATGACCAGTTTGATCGCAATTAAAACAGATTATCATTTTTTCCTCTACGTTCCGTGTAGGGTTCGTTAATATTGGTTGTCTGTTGATACTCTCTGTGCGAACTCTTCTATCGCTTCCTTGGTAATTCTTTAATTGATAACCTCGGTCAGTTCTGCATCCTTCTTTTGAACAGGTAATACATACTGGATTGTAGCTTGCGTTGTTAATCCTGAAATAATTATTATAATTTATAAATTTACCTCCACTGTCTTGAATCCTCTTAACTGGCATATCGCAAATTCGTGATGGTTTTTTAATATATTGATTTGTTTGCGGGTAAATATCTTTCGTTTGTCTCGTTGTTTCCATTGATACTTTTATTGGTTCTGATACTTGATCTTTTAATTCGGTTTGATCATTTTCCCTTTCGACTCTTTCTTCAATTGTGGTTAATATTTTCTCTTCCTGTATGATTTCCGTTTTCCATGTTTCAGCAATTTTTGTTTCAACTGTTTTTATTTTCGAATTTCCAGTTTCCTTTTTGTCATTTAAATCTTCTTCGCTGCATTTTCTTTCCGAATGCATCTCCTGTACATTTCTCTTTAAACTCGAATATATTGGTTCTCGGCTCCTGATTTCCGGTTCATCGCGTGTGATTTCGTACATTGTTGATTCCTTCAAATAAATTTCTGTTTCATCCGTATTTTTACTTGGTAACTTTTGGATAATTTCCTCTCGGAGTTTTTCCATCTCTTTACTCATACTTGTTTTCAACTGAATTGGAATTTCTGGTTCCTGTGATTTCACGTTGTTTCCTTTATCGGTTAACTTTTCCTTTAATTTATCGTATTCTTCGGCTTCTGTTTTCAAACTTTCTAATCTTGTTGTAATCAATGATTCTGTTGTCTTTACTGTATTAAGTTTTCTATCTGTTGCTGCTTTTCCCTTTCTCTGACTTCCAATAAAATGGTGTATATTCTTTATCCTTGTTCTCCGTTCGTTTTGGTATATTCTCAGTTTATCTACTCAATGATTTCCTTGATTCCGGTTTCTCGTTACTTGTTTTCTTGATTTATTTCTAGTCTATCGGCTATATTATTCGTCGTTTACTTAATCTCTTTATTCCTTTGGTTTACTTGATCTCTTTATTCCTTGTCAATTATCTAAAAATAAATAACACTTCTAGTACATATTATTATACATAAATTTCCACATTAATTTCACGTATTATTCTCATTGCTTCTCCTTATTTTAATTCTTTTCGCTACGTCAACTTCTTTATCCTTTTAATTTTTTTGTCTTTTGATTTTTAAGTTTATTTTGAATTATCTATAAATCGTATCAAGTATCTATAAATTATTTTTATAGTCGCATCAATTATCTGTATTGTCGTGTCAATTAACTATTTTTATCAAATAAATCATCACCATAATATCAATAATCGTCTCGTTAATTATTCTCCTTTATCTCTCCATAATTTGTCCAAAAAAATTTTTTCCTTAATCTCTATGCGCTGGCGCTCTATGGGCCTTTTAATTAAATCCTCTAGTCTTTTTCCTTAAACTTTATCCGCTGTCGCTCTATGGGCCTTCTAATTAACTCATCTTGTCGTTTTCCTTAAACTTTATCCGCTGTGATCGTTTTCCTTTTGATTCATCTCCCTTCATTTTAAATCTATTTCTCGTATCAATTATCTATCATCCTCGTATTAATCTCGTATCAATTATCTATATTCTCATCAAATAGAATCGCAATAATCATACCGTCATTCAATCCATTAATTATATTTCCTATATCTCTTTATCATAAAATCATTTGCCTAACCTTTAATTGCTGGCGCTCTATGGGTCTTTATCTAAATCTTATTATCTTTTCACTGGCACGCTATGGCCTTAAATTTCTCGTCTTATCCGGCCTTCTATGGGCCTCTATAATTTATCCTCTCTATTGGATCTCTATGGCCTTCTCTATTTACTCGGAGTTGAGTTTTCATCAGTGACCTATTGGGTGACTTGTCCGAAGGACAAGCTTGAGGCCTTACACTGACTTCTCAATCCATGGCGTCTGTTGGGAGCGCATTTGTCCGGTTACGCTTGCCTCACCGCCACTCGGATATCCGGTACTCGGTGTGGGATCCGGGTTATTGTACCGAACTCCTCGCTGGGTTAATAATCTAAAAAACATTCCTTCAGTACTCGGTGTGGGATCCGGGTTGTGCACTTCGGAGAATATAAAAGAATGGAAAAGCCTAGACGTTCAATCAAGTTCCAAAAGCGGTTTACTTGACTTTCCGAATAGTGAAAAGAAAAGGAAGAAAAATTGGGCGCTGTAATTTATATTATCTCTATCTATCGTCAGCCGCCCCGCGTCAGATTTCCAGCTCTGCTTGGCTGCCTCAATCTGATCCTTAGTAGGACCTTTCGAGTATGAACCATTTACCGGTTAGTTCATATCTCACCTACCGCTTGGTGTCCTCGATACTCGGTGTGGGATCCGGGTTGTGTATCGAGTCCCTACCCAGGTAAAAAATATTCTCGGTCGATACTCGGTGTGGTATCCGGGTTTTTGTATCGAGCGGTTCAGCGCCACTAGTCCCTTGGCTAGCAACAACCTGAACTCGACAGTCCGCCGCTGTCCTCTGGTGCCTCACCACCAGCTAGGGAAAAAATGTTTCTAGGTACCTTTACGAGACTTTTTGGCTCTCTCACCTTCGGCGTCTAAATAATGTGCACAGTTTTCAATTTTTATTTTTATTTTTTGGTTTCCCCCTCACTTCCCAATTCAAAAATTGTAGTAATCGCGATGGTTTGTTCCCCAGAAGAGGTGATCAATCTCTCGCCAGAAACTCCCCAACATTTGCGACGGATCCTACTACCTTCCTCTCCTCGGGTTGATCAGGGTTCCCAATCGGAATAAGCGTACTATCGTTATGATAGCTCGGTTTTAAATCTTACTTTCCAGTATTAGTTCCATATCATATAATATAAATAACATTACAAAATATACTAAAAAAAATGAGATGCATCGAAACTTTTACCGTACCTTATGTGTGATTTTTCAGCTTTCACTTTTTAAGTTGTGTTTTACTTGTCCACTCAGAATTTATTTAACGGCTTTCATGAAGTGTTGGGTTTTTGCGGTATGTTTTACACCTTTCGGTTACTATTGTTGTCTCGTTCATTATTATTAATAATCTTAACTCATCGTGCTCGTTTTCGCTCATCATTTTATTCCGGTTGCTGACTATTATTTTCATAATTCATTATTATCTCTAATCCTTTATTTTCATTTTGAACAAGCATCATCATTTATTCATCTACGCTCATTTCTTACTATTCATTTCATTTACACCTTTTATCTAAGCCTAAGTTTCTCCATCATTTGCATTATCTTTTCGTCAATTTCTCTAACTTAATCGATTATCTGTTTCTCATTCAATATCTAATTTGGCTTCGCTTAGCCTCATGTCTTTTGATATTCACACAACCGGTTTTTCGTTACTTCCGCTACAATTTCTCATTTCATAGGAGTAGGGGTTCGAAATCGTTGCAACCTTTTTTATGAAATTCCTTTAATAATTTTGATTTTTGTTTTTTATTTAACTACTTTTAATTAATCATTTACTAAGTTTAAAATTATTTTAAATGACTTGTCTCGTCTAATTTCAATCAATATTAATTTGACAATTTCTAGTTTTCTAATTATCCTATATTCTAACCGCTATTCTCATACTTATCTAATTATTATTTATATGGTTCTTTAATTTATTTATACAATATTTACACGACCCCATTTTTTGTGGTTTCCCTTTTTCTAATCTCTTTAACCCTCGTGGTTTCCACCTTTTCCCTGTTTTTATTACTTTTATTTTATTTATTTATTTATTTTTTATATTTTTATTCTTACTTCTACGGTTTTTGGATGATATTTACACGATGATTTCTATTGGTTTATACAACTTACCCATAATTTTATTTATGGTTTCTTGTTTCCTTGATTTCTGCTTTACAAGTATTGATAATTTTATCCCACTTTCTTGTTGAATCGTTTTCCTTTTGAAATTTTTATGTATCTAATATTTTAGTTTATTTACATTTATTGATATTTTACTCTCTTATTACAATACTCGTCATTCATGTGGTTTCTAAACTGGTGTTTTTGTTCCTTCATATTTTCATCATATTTTGCATTCTCTATTTTTCCTCATCCCGCCATTTTTGATAAACTATGCTCATGTATTTTCTGAGGTTATCTGTTATTGTTTTATCTGTTATGATTTTGTTATTCCCTTTCGCAAGTTTATTTCATATTATTAGAATCTCTAAGATACCTTCTATCTTTCCTAATTCATTTGTAACGATACTATCTACTTTTCGTAGATTTCCGGGAAGCTGTTGTTTATTTCGTGAAACTATCTAATTTTCTCCTGTTGATTTTTCTCCGTATTTTGCCATCAATCTTGACGGTGTTCCTGTTTCTCATAACATTCATATTCTGGTTGCTCTTAAGTGAATTTATGTTCTACCGTTTCTAAAAATTCATACTATGTGTTTCTATTTTCTATGTAGACAAACCGGTCATTTTTCAAAGTTTCTGTCAATATTTTTCGTTGTTATCTCTCCGCGTTTCAGTGAAGTCCGTCCCAACATTTATTGTTCTTGCTCATTTTTAGTTTCCATCTAGAACCGTCATTCATGCTCTGTTGAGGGTGCTCCTGAGATTATTGGTAGTTTCTTAATTTTCCTTGAAATTTGTTTTCCGTTGTACAATAATCATTAAATCTCAGCTTTGAATGATCAAAGAAAGGTTTTCGTTTCTTATTTCGCACTGATCTTTTCTTTCTGTAATTCTTTCATTCGTTAGTTTGCTTTCCATCTAGATGCATTGGTCGTTTTTCATAGTTTCTGTTTTATTTCTTCCTGCAACTGTTTGAAATATCGTCTCAGTGGTTACTTTCAAATGTCTTGCTTCTCCCGTTTGTTAGCCGCTAACTCGTTTTAAATATTTCTTGGTTGATGTTTTTACGAATTATTAGTTGTCCAATGTCGTATCAACTTTGTCCTGCTTGTTATTGTTTCTAACTGAAATCTGTATATTGTTCTCTTTGTTCATTGCTGAGTCCCCAACTTTGTACTTGTCGAGTCATTTGTTTCATTTCGTTTTGTAGAAAAATCCATCGTTTTCCATAACTTTCCGCTAATCTCTCTTTTTCTTATGGTCCCCAGATTTGTATGTGGTATCTAGTCATTTATTTCATTGCACTGTTTTTCTTATTTTGTAGCCAACTTGATCGTTTTCCATCGTTTGTTATTAAGCTCTATTCTTTGGCAAAATGTTGTCCCGACGTTTTCGGTATTTTGCATCTTGTATCTTCTGGTCACTTTCTGTTGTTTCTTAACTTTATTGTTTTGTTTCTTCTCAATAACGAAGTTGAACCCCAAATTTATATTTGGTGGGCGAGCTATTTGTTTCATCACCATATTCTCTCGCTTTGTAGAGATATCCATCGTTTTTCACAATACTTTCCCTTTTCCCATTGTTGTCTCTCTGGAGTTTAGTAAAATGTTGTCCCGACATTTTCTTTGATTGATTATTAGATTTTTACTTCGGTTTTCTTTGTTTGCTTTGCCAACAAAATCATTTCTTCCCGGCTGAGGGTGTACTGACAAACTCGCTGTTATTTCTAAACTTGATGATTCTGATCTTTCCAAATAACGAAGCTTTATGCTGAGCCCCAAATTTGTACTTGGTGGGCTAGTCATTTATTTCATTAATATATTTTCTCATTTTTTAGTCAGGTTAATCGTTTTTTTATTGTTCTTTATTAAGTTCTATTCTTGTTCAACATTTTCTGCTTGATAATAGATTCTTATTTCGGTCTTCTTTGGTTGTTTGACTAAACAAATCATTTCAATCCCGACTGAGGGTGCGCTGACAAAACTCTCAGTTGTTTCTTGGCTTGCTCGTTTGCTTTTTCCAATTAACGAAACCTTGATTTCCGGCTTAGGGTGCACTGATAAACTCTCTATTGTTTCTTAACTTGGCTGTGTTGATCCTTCCAACTATCGAAACGTTCATTCGGGTGAGCCCCCAAATTTGTACTTGGTGGGCTAGTCATTTGTTTCCTTAAAATATTTTCCTTATTTTGTAGTCAAGATAGTCGTTTTTCATCGTTCTTTATTAAGTTTCGTTTCTTAAGTTCCATTCTTGTTCATCTGTTATCTGTTCATCTGTCATCAGTCCTGTCATCTGTCGTCTGTTTTATTATCATTTTTCTTGTTTTGTAGTGAGATTGGTCGTTTTTCATTTATTGAGTTCCATTCCTGTTAATCTGTCATTTGTTTTTCTGTCATCTCTCCTGGGTTCGGCAAAATGTCGTCCCTACATTTTCTGTTTAATAGGTTGTTTTGTTTTTTCCAATTGACCAAGCTTTCATCCCGGCTGAGCCCCCATATTTGTATGGTGGGCTAGTCGTTTATTTCCTTGACATTTCTCCTTATCTTGTAGCTATGTTGTTCGTTTTCCATCAATCGTTCTCTTGTTTATATGTCATCTCTCCGAGGTATGGCAAAAATGTCGTCCCGACATTTCTATTTGATCCTTAGATTTTTATTTTGGTTTCCTTTGGTTCTTTGCAAACAACGAAATTTTCATCCCGGCTGAGGGTGTACTGACAAACTCTCTGTGGTTTCTTGACTTGGTTGTTTTTCTTTTTCCAATTAACAAAGCTTTATCCCGGCTGAGCCCTCAAATTTGTACTTGGTGGACTAGTCGTCTGTTTTCTTGTCATTTTTCTTATTTTGTAGTGAGATTGGTCGTTTTCCATTTATTACGCGTTTCATTCTTGTTAATTTGTCATCTGTTTTTCTGTCATCTTCTGTCATCTCTCCTGGATTCGGCAAAAATGTCGTCCCGACATTTTCTGTTTAATAGGTTGTTTTGTTTTTTCCAATTGACCAAGCTTTCATCCCGGCTGAGCCCCCAAATTTGTATGGTGGGTTTCTGGGTTTTGATTTTTTGAAACTATATGGTTGTTACCCAGACAACCCCATACAAATATTCCTTCGCTTACCACTCGGCACCCGTTGCTAAGCAACGTTGGAACTGTGTTCGAGTGGGTGGATCGTCCGCAAAAAGTGAGCGCTATTGCTAATGCTATAATTGACCGAACGATCCATGGGTCCAACGAGCTGCCAATAGAAGGCCTATGCTCGCTTTTCGATTTTTAGGTCCCATTATTTTACTATCTCTTTCAAATGTTAACCCATATTCTCATATCATTTATCATTACGTCTATTCCCATTGTCCTTCTTATCGTTGTTCGTATCAATGATTTTGTTTATGGCCTGTAAACCTTTCGTTATGTTAAATATCCATACAGTATCTCTCTTACCCTTATTCCTATTATAACTACAATGTTCCCATTATTCTTGCTAGCCTTATCATTGATACTATTATATGTATTACCTAACCCATTATTACTGCTATTGCTATTATTATCCTTATTGTTACCATTCCTATTATATTTATTATTATTACCATCATTATCATTATTACTATTATTATAATTATTATTATTATTATTATTATTATTATTATTATTATTATTATTATTATGATTATTATTATTATTATTATTATTATTAGTATTATTATTATTATGATTATTATTATTATTATGATTATTATTATTATGATTATTATTATTATTATTATTATTATTATTATTATTATTATTATGATTATTATTATTATTATTATTATTATTATTATTATTATTATTATTATTATTATTATTATTATTATTATTATTATTATTATTATTATTATTATTATTATTATTATTATTATTATTATTATCAAATGTTGTGTAGGGATTCGTCCTTATTCCTCAGCTTTATAAAAATATTTTACTTATATAAAAATTTAGCCTTACTCCGTCCTTATTCTACAGTTTTCGATAAAGTATTTTCATTAATTCGAAAAAATTGACCAGCATTCCTCCCTTATTTTACAGTTTTATCCAGTTATCCTATCAATTATTGAGCCGTATTCTACTTTTACTTTGCTATTTTTGATAATTATTTTAATTGATTCGGAAAATTTTAGCAGCGTACCGCCCTTGTTTTCCAGTTTTATACTAATATTATACCAACAATTGAACAACATTCCACTTTTACTTTACTATTTTTCGATAAGTATTTTAATTAATTCGGAAAATTTGAGCAGCGTTCCGCCCTTATTTTACAGTTTTACGATAAACGTTTTAATTATTTCCAAAAATTTGCGCAGCGTTCTGCCCATATTTTCCGTCTCAATTCAACATAATTTATTTACTTCTTATATATTATTTAAAACATGATTTTCCGTAATTTTGGTCGTTCGGATTAATCTTTTTCCGATGGCTATTCATTTTAACTGTTGCAACGATTTCGCTATTTTCCCCGCTACCCTTTCCCTCTCTTTGTACTTATGATCTATTTATGTTCATATTATAGTTAGTGAGTGCCCACTGGACTACTCGGTGTTAGTGATTTTGAGCCGATTGTTGTTTAAAATTTTATGTCAATTTTATCGAAATTGAGTGCAAGAAAGTTGAGCCAAAAGACCCACTCTCAAGCTACTCTCTTTCGCTATTTAGGTTCAATGATTTGACGTTCGAGTTCCTGCGTTACGCACGCCGGAACCCTCACGGGCACAAGCTATAGGCAGAGGAACCGCACTTACACAGCTTGGTAATTATGTTTTAGTTTAATAGCTTGCATGTTGTGTGGCTGTGGGCCAGGAAAAAGGAAATAAATAAATGTTACCATTCCGATCGGGTAAAAGCTTCGATGCAATAAAGATTATTGGCTGTAATTATTTATTTGGCATGACACATATCACATCAGAAGTTCGTGGCATCGCTTCATCACCATACATTTAATCAATAAACTCATGAACCGTTCATTCATATCTCAATAGATTCATAAAAGGCATGCGTATGGCTTCAAAATTGGTCACACAATTCATTAATCATTCATCCATCTCGCTTCATACAGCGAAAAATAAAATTGAAAATCAAGCTTTAAATCAATACTGAAAAAATAAGATTAAGATCTGTCAAAACATATCAGTATATATACCTATAATTTGACCTTAACCTTGCGTGTTATTTTTATTGTGATTAAACAAATTTGACCTTGAAATTATTTGTGTTATCTAAATTAAATTTTTATTAATTTCTTAATTTAAATTGGTAATTTATTTTTTAACATTTTTAATTAAATTTATTCAACCAAAAATATTTCATTTTTATTCATTTAATTCATTAATTTTTACTTTTATATAAATGGTCATTTTATAGTCAAATTTTCTTGTTATTATGTTATTTATTATGTAAATTTCGTGCGGTTCTTGATGCATTTTGTATTTATTTTATTTTACTTTTATGTTTTTTGATTTTATATTTATTTATATTCTCTCAGATTTTAAAGTGTTTGGTAGATGTTGTATATTGTATTTTAAGTTATCTTGGTGCTGGGTTTTTGTGCTGTATTACTGATGCATTTAAACAATTTTCAAGGCCGTTTGTGTTCTGGCCCAACACCAAGTACGCACACAACAACACATTAACAGTGTTAATTTAACACTATACATCCTTCACATGTGACGTTGGTAATGTTCTGTAGTTGTGGAATATTAGTAAAATATGAGCCTTTTTGCTAAGACTGCTAATACCCTAACAATCCTATGAGTTCATAAAGTACCGTAGAAGATCTCATGTCCTAACTATTTCGAGGTCCTTTATGTAACCAATGATAACTGATTCAAATAACAATTTCGCTCTGAAAATTATAACAAATAATATCAAAACAACAATTTTAATTTAATAAATTTTGATCTGTCGTGAGAATTGTTGATGACCTATCTCAATATACTGGACTACTGCGGCTAAATAACTCTAACAAAACATTCACTTTAACCACTTGATACCCATCGCTAAACAACGTGTTACTTAATTCATTTTATTTTATTATTTTACAAACATGTAAAATATTAAAAAAGTTTTATTTTAAATGTTAACCTCCGGTTTTAAAGTGGAAGTTATGTGATGTTATTCAGTTATTTGTAAGTTTGATTTTATTAGAGTACACAATATTTTAATTTCCCTCATTTTTTGTATCATAAGAGCATCAAAAGTTATTTTCACGCAATTTTATTATTATTTTAATATTTAATAATGAGTACTCTATAGTAAGTAGGGATAGACTTACTATAGAGATCAAAATTGAAAAATTTATTACCGAAAATAATATAAAATTTTCAAAAAAAACCAAATACTAGAAAGAAGAAAGGAAAAGCAGATCAAATGAATTTATGAATTTTTTGGACAATTAGTAATTGGGTATTTAATAATTTAACTGTCATTAATATTTGAAATTTTAAATGTATGGGTTGGATATTGCGTTACTTCTTTCAGCCTTAGACTCGAATTCTTTAGAATATACTGGCATTTATAGAAAATGTTTTTTATTTAAAACAAAACATTCTTCCTTATATACTTTCCTTATCGGAAAATTCTACCTATAAAGTAATCATATATCGTATCATCTCTTTTATTATCTTTGATTTCCATTGTATGAACTGTGTCATGATATTCTGATTTCAACTGTATGATAATAAATTGATATAAAAAACATTTTTAGTTTTGTTTAATTGACTTTCAGGACCCCGTTATTTTTAACCCTTAGGAACCACCCTCGAATTGATCAACCACTGAATAGGACAATAGTCTCAATCCCACAGAACTAGAATAAATTTAGCGATGTAAGTTCTTGTCAAAAATTTAATAGATGTAAATATAATACAGAGTCATATTTTATTTTGGATACTCAAAATATGTAAGCAATGTGTGTATAATATTCCATTTTAAAGAAATTTTATTAAATAAATTAAAAATGAAGAGTTAGATTGCAAATTTCTGGTATAACTTGCTGGTAAACTTAAGATATTAAAGAACTGCATTATATTTTCTTATAATAATCCACGATAAGCCTGCGATCTCTTGATGGATTTTTTGTTAAGCAGTGAAAGTTGATTGCATTTCTTACATTGTAATTTAATTTGTAGAAGCACGGTTCAGCAAAATATTGTTTCATTAAAATGGTTGTGATTGATTGTGTTTCAGTTCATTAAAACCTTCTATAATAGAAGTTTTAATGAACAACCAATTACAATTATGATTAAGTTTATGAATTAGACATTTTTAAAATGACTGACAGGTAAATTTTTTAATAAAGTATATTTTAGGGCTTGGATTGTGATCTCGTATATTTATGAGATCATTATTCAAGCTCTTAAATAATAATTTTAATCATCATTTATTATAAATTTAGTTTTAATTAATTTTTTTAGGTTTTTTTAGGAATTTATGCCAATTTATGTAAATTAATGAAATTATTTTCGAATAAATGTAAGTCCGATTATTTGAAAACTAAAATTTATTAAAATAAAATTTATTGTTAAAAAGTTTCTATATTCGAATAAACTATTCCTCTGTTCCTTGGAAATTTGTTTTCGCTGCCATCTTTTTTACCTTTTGACAAATCCAAATTTTTGATAATTATTGATTTTATAAGGCTTTGAAAATTTCTGTTAATTTCCCAAATTTATAATTTTCCCCATTTTGAATGGTATTAATGATTTGGATTTTTTAAACTTTATAAAAAAATTTTTTTTTAACTTATGTTTTCCGTATTTTTAAAAATCCTCATTTGAAGGTTCTGGTTCCACTGCTCCTGTTAAATTGCAAATGAGGTAAAAACTCAAAAACCTAGAGTTTCGATGGATATTTTTGAAATATCTGAAAAGTTGTAAAAATATTAAATTGATCGAATTTCATGAAAAATCTTACGAAATTATTTCTTAATTTTCTCTACAACTCAAAGTAGAGTTATTGGTATTTTTTTCAAAAATTTTCGGCTTTAATTTAAAAAAAAATTGTCTAAAAAGTTACTAAAAATAGTTTTATATAGAGTTTTTATTGAACCGAACATTTCTACATTTTGAAAGTTTGCATGCATTATTTACTATGTATTATGTTTTTACGTTAAAAAATTTTTTTCTTCTAATTCCTTCCTTCCTTCCTATAATATAGTTTTTATTCAGTTGAACAAATTACATGCAGACACGGGTAAGTATATATGTTCCTATATTATAACTTTATTGATTTTTCATTTTATTATAGGAGTTTTTAATAAACTGAATCAGGTATATAAGATCAAGGAAACAAAATGCGGGTACAGAAAAACGAAAAATGAAAATGAACAAAAATAATTAAAGTACAAAAATGAACTAAAAACTTATAAAATTTAAAAAAATAATATTGATCGGGGAAACGGGAATATTTGTACGCCAAATCAAAAAATGAACTCAATTATAATAATAAAAATTTAATGAGGAGTTTCCAGGAAAGTTATAGTAATAAAACAAACTAATTAAAATTAATTAATCTCCTAATTGGAAGCCCGAGCCAATCGGAAATATGAGAAATGAAGAAAACCTGAGACATGTGGAGAGCTGAGCTGTACAGACGGCTCGTGAAGTAAATATTATAATTAATTCGACTTAGATAAATTACCCAAAACTCTCACTGAGCAAATTGGATGTTTGAGATACTCTGGGTTTCAAAAGCAATTAGACTAGAATTGCGGGAATGATTGTTGAGCATTCGAAAATTGTTGTTACCAGCGATTAAATTGTTGTTGGGATAATATAATTTCGAACACGAGGAGTTTGAGATTAACCGACTTGTATGATAATAACCCCAGAGAATGAAGAATTATCCCTCTCTACAATCAAATTGATAGAAAGTGACTAATGGCTAAAGATCAATATATTAACTGCAAAAAAAAGGTTATGACACTTTGTTCATAGCTAAGCTTAGATCATGCTTTAAGAATACTAAAATATACTTTCTTTTTTCTTTCATAGTACTCATAACATGTGTTTGAAGATGGGCGAATACTAGAAGTATTACAACTAAAATATTATAGAATAGAGAATGACAAATACAGGATAGACATTCATGTAAAAAACAAAGAATAATTATAAGATAAAGAAATAGTATTGAGAGCCTGATAATGATGACAATGCTACGACTCATGCTGTGAC
The DNA here is from genome assembly GCA_022537955.1 of Schmidtea mediterranea. Taxonomy (NCBI): domain Eukaryota; kingdom Metazoa; phylum Platyhelminthes; order Tricladida; family Dugesiidae; genus Schmidtea; species Schmidtea mediterranea. Next base: position 91,307,632 of record CM039681.1, on the reverse strand, counting down.
TTATTAATTTTACTTTTATTGATAGACATTTGATTTAGTTGATTTTGTATATAACATGATTTTATTTTATCAATTTGGTGATAAATTGATTTACTTTCAATGGTTATGATAATATTTATTGATGCTATGATTTTATTTTATTATATGGATATTAATTGGTTTTGTTACATTTTTTATTTCTACTCTGGGAAAGTGATGGAAGATAAATTTTGACAAGTACTTTAAAAAGGAACTAACTCCCCCGTACATGTAAAATTAAAAATAATTATATTTATAAAACGTCCTCTAGAGCAGTGGTGCGCAACCTATCTTCATTTGCGACCCCTATTTTTTTTGAAAAAATTTGTCTTGACCCCTGAGTAGACAGTAGGGTTTTTTTTAATTGTCAACGTAGTTAAAATGAAACTATTTCTGGAATTTCCTTTTATTAGAGGTTTTTACACAACACATAATTTTGTGAAACAATGGTTTTATTTATGCATATGAGTACAAATATTTATATTATAAAAAATACATTTAAACATTTATTCATAAGAATTCAATGTGAGGTTTGTGCTTGCAAAAAACTCATGATCGCCTCCATGTTCGGAAGTATATGGAAAATCGCAATCCGAAGTCATCCTCTGGATCTAATCGAGATCTATATTTTGTTTTAATGGCAACTAATTTTGAAAAGCCGGATTCACATGAGTAGGTCGATGCGAATTGAATCAAAACATTAATTGCCTTTTTTTCAAATCTGCATATTTGTTTTCAGTTGATAACCAAAATTTTTGGCAAATCAGAGACCTAAATTGAATACGCAGAGTTTCGTCGCTTGAAATATCAATTAACTGTTCTTTTTCATTTAAAGGGATATTGGAATTAATAATATCAAACGAAAATGGATCATGGATCCAACCTAATTCTTTATCTGGAAATTTTTCGAACCTTTTCGTAAAATTTTCTCACAATTTTCTCAAATGATGTTTTTGAATAACATGAAATCTATATTATTTTCATTAGTAAATTCTGAAAAGCACGGAAACATGTATGTGTTGTTTTTGTTTAATTCTCCTTTCCAAAGTATCAGCTTATTCTTAAAAGCTTCGATTTTACTGCTCAATATCAGAATGGTTGTACTCTCACCCTGCAAACTCAAATTCAAATCATTAAGTTTTTCGAAAATGTCAACCATGTAACTGAGTTTTCCGAGCCATCTTCATTAATGAATGATTGTGCCAATATATGTTTCTTTTCTATCAAAAAATTGTAAACTTCGTTTCCCAAATCAAAAATACGTCGCAATATTTGGCGGCGAGAAGCCATCTGACTTCAGTATGTAGTAATAATGTCTCATACTCAGAACCCATCTCATTACACAGTATTGAAAAGAGACGACTGTTTAGGCTGTTGCCTTTAATGTAATTAATTACAATAACAACATACTGTAATACTTTTTGCAATTCTTCATCGATGTTCTTTGCAACTAGTGCTTGTCTATGTATCATGCAATGTTTGAATACTATATGAGGAGCAATTTTTATTATTAACCCCTTAAGTGGGCCCAAGCAAGGTCATTTTCATCAAAATATCTGTTAATAATTTCAAATATTTTCTCTCTAGTTGTTCTTCCTTCTAACCTTTTACAACATAAAAAATCTTCTGATATGTCTTCTTCAAAAACGTATTTCACATAAACAATTAATTGGGACATTTTAGTAATGTCTGTAGTTTCGTCAATTTGTAGAGCAAACACTGGAGAGTTTTGTATTCGATTTAACAGAACTGATTCTATATTACGTGATATGGCGGAAATTCGCCGAGAAACGGTATCTCTTGATATTGTTTTTAAATCGTTACCATATTTTTCTCCATGCATAATTGATGTCATTTTAATTGCTGAAGGAAGAATGAGGGATTCTCCAATGGTATGTGGTTTCAAATTTTTTCCTATTAAATATGAAAATTCTAAGGATGCCGGTAGAGCCTTTTCAGGAATTGTTGTATATGTTTTCAAAAATACAGCTTGATTTTTCAAAATTTTTAGATTTATTTGCAAATTCTTTATGTTTGGTTTCCAAATGTCTTTTTAATTTAGTAGGTTTCAAACTTTCATTTGCTAATTTATCCGAGCAATTAACATACAACGGATGTTCTTCCCCATTAACAACGCAAAATGTAAATCCGTATTTAATATACTCTTCTAGATATTTTCTCAATTTTTTATTAGATAACATAGTTTGCCGAATGTTTTTTGAAGTAGCAACAGCGCCACTGGATTCATTTTTATTTAGGTCTTCATCCACACTCTTTCTAAGTTTAGTAGGTGTTGGTCAATCATTATTATTTGTATTGTCATTCTTGTCATTTTCTGGGCATTGGTACCTATTTTTAGCCACTTATCCATTATGAGATTATTAAAACTGAAACAAAACTATAAGTTTTCGTTTATTATAATTTTAATATCTACAGTTGCTCACAGTGAAAATGATGCAGCACAGAATGAAATATTTTTTCGGGATTAATCACTATTTTAATATAATTTTTTGAATGATTTACTTACATCAGAGCTTCTTAAACTTTTGTAATTCACGACCCCATTTATGATTGCGAGTTTCTTGACGACCCCATACAAATATAAAACAAAAATAAATTTATATTTTTTTAAAATTCCTATAAAATCTTCTAATTCTAATTCATAGTAAATGTTATTCAAGTTATTACAATACTCTTAATAGAAATGCAGGTACAAACAATCTTTCCGAACTAGAAGATTTTAGGATATATTTATCTACGATAATTGTTATTTTATCTTTATAACAATAATTTTACAAGTTAAAAAACATTTTCTGTTAAATTGTATTTTTATCTCTCGCGACCCATAGTTTAAGAAGCCCTGACTTACATAAATTATTAAGCCTGTTGAAATCTCCATATTAAACAAAAAAATTGTTATTAGTTTATTTACTTTGATTATAAATATTACAAATCCTATTATTTATCTAAATAATAGAATCTGTTTCTAATAGGCTAAAGTTGATTGAAAATCTTTTTCATTTTTATTCGATATAATTACAATAATATGTGCACTTTGATATAATGTAGTGCAGTTAGTTTAAAAAATATATTGTTTACAGTACATTTTATTTTAATTAAAAAAAACAATCGTTACTGCATCTGATTCGCTGTGAGCCACTGTATATTAATTTTTTAAATAAATGTTATTATTGAACATCGAAAACACTACTACACTGTACGATAATAAAAAAATAAGTTAAATAAATAGGTACCTCACTCGATGTCCATACAAACGTAAACAAAACTAACTAACTACTAAAAGTATGAACGTGAACAAAACCAACGTACTACTTAAAGTTGAATATTCCAGTAAACACACTCGACGTCTGGTTGGGGTGGGAGCGGGGCAGAGTCTATCGCCTGCGACATGCACGAAGGTAATAAGAGCCATTAAAATTCCTTAGAGTGAACCCGGTGTGCTGTGACTTAAGTAACACAATAAATACACATTAGTACGATTCCTAGAAAAACGTTGATTGACATCACACCAGGTTTACGAGCGCGCTATATTTTTTATTGTCATATAAAGTTATTTTAATTTGGTGACCCTTAAAATTTTTCTCGCAACCCACGGGTTGCGCACCACTGCTCTAGGGGCTAACTAATTAATTTTTAAAAAATATATATTTGTGTCTTAACACAAAGCGTCATAGTAACTCATTTAAATTGTTGACGCCAAGCGTCGAATCATAAATAGCACTTAAGTACCCAATAAAAATATGACCGTGTCAATAATTGTTACAAGACGTCATTAAGTGTGTTAAAGACACTTAAATTGTCAACAAAAAACAAAAATTTAGTATAATTGAAAAAACTCTCTGTTAAATCAACCAAAATTTCGTATTTGATATCGACAAATGAAAAAATAAATTAGAGCATACAATACATCAAGATCAGAAAAAGCATATACTGTGAACTTATAATTTTTTTAGCAGGTAATCAGCTTTGTACTTGTTATATTAAATAAAATTTGCTAACCAGTGTTATCTTATTTATTTAAATGAGATACTAAGTTGAGATTCAAGGAATCTCAACACATATTCTGAATATAATTCAACTTTACCATGTAAAAACAACATTAATAATTCAAAAATCAAATTTACACAAATAATTCATTTAAATCAGAACATATTAACAAAATATAATAAAGCACACAATTAACTTAATAAAACAGATACACATTAGGCACAAAAACACCAGAAATATCTCAGATTGGAATCACACAACAAAAAAGGAAATACCCCATTTATTCAAAAACAACCCCTTTAGGTGGCAAGTTTGTCGTCACAAATTTCCAAGAATCAACAGTGCTCTCAAAGACTCACTAGTTATTGAATTTTATTTAATTTCAGCATGTCTTATACAGTTCCTATTAACATTGAAAACCATTGATTCTATGGGAATATTGATTCTATGCCGACTATTTTTGTACACCAATCACTTTGGACACGAACCAATATACAAAAACAGCAACATCTCTGTACAATTCAGCAATTGCAAAAAAGTTGTCAAACAATTTAGAATTAGGAAAATATTAAAAAATATGACATAACTTTTCAAGGTTTATTATTAAAATACTGAATTTCTTTTCTAGAAATAATACAGTACAATATGTTTTCTGTTTTCTCACAACTGACCATTTATACGTCCACTGCAATCATTCTGTATTAAAATTCATACAAACGATATGTTAAGCTATATGAAACCTACTAACTGAAAATTATACTATTAAATGAAATATTCGTACTATTAAATGCAAAGGACATACTAATAAACGAGAAACCATTTATACAAATTAAATAAAATTAATAACTAAAATCATTTCATATGGAAATAAATTATGTATTTATAATAAAAACAAAGTATGGACGCAAACCAACTTGAAATAATAAACCTAAAACTTTATTCATTTATAGAGATGAAAAACTTCAAAATATTTCTTCAAACTTAAAAAAACGAATAATGTCATTGTTTTTTGTTATCGTTTGCACTATATCAACAAGACGCTTAATATCACATCGTAATTGTCTCTGGCAGTTTATCTGTTGCTTCCTATATAATGTACAAGTAACTTCATCGGTGAGTTTCGGAGTGAGGACGTTGGGCACTCTAACACTGTCGGATTCAACAGTGAGATTACCATGCTTGGTCGGAGAATTGGCCATCAAATACGGATTTATTGGTGATCGTAAAGCATATCGCGTCTGTTTCATACTAATATATCCTTGTGGAGTACATAATTCCTAATTAAATTTTTCATTAATTAATTTTTAAGGATTGCACAAAAAATCGATTATTTAAATCAAGGAAATTTATTTTGGAGGAAAAGGAGTATATAAAGAATTAAGAGCCAACTGTAATGATTATCAGGATGAAGATGATTTTTTTGATGAAGGCACCAATTTTGAAGTGATTGACAGTGAAAATGAAGATTCACTACCCAGCCCGTCAAAATGACGGTTTTTTATATGGTAGAACTAGGTATATCAAATATGCCGGTAAATCTAGTTTTAAGAACTCTAGCAAGCTCATCAAATACATCAAACTATATACTGTTCAAAATCATGTTTTTCAATTAAAAATCAAAGCCCTTTTGGACGAGAAATTGATCTTCATCTCGATGTAAAAACTCGCAGGTACTCAATCTCAAGCCATTTATAAAAACAGAAAGTGCAATCTAACAGATTTTATTGAAATTAAGGAAGATTTAGATTTAGTCGATAATGTAGATTTCGATTTACTAGAGGCGACACCAGCTGTTGAGAATCTTAGCGGAACAATTCAACACTAATGAGCGCTAACCATAATATTAGAATTCATGTTTAATACACTCGCTTTAACGAATAGTGAAATTAGCAAGAAGTTGACAGAAAATTTGAAGATTCGAATTGATGAACGTGGGATATATACTTAGTGTGTGATATTTATCACAAATTCATCCATAAGTGGCGTTTGGATAAAAAGAGCGCTAGTTCTTTACTGCTTGTTAGATAAATTCTGTACTACTCCTCTTTTCATTTGCCTTTCTCAATCCCCCACTCTAACTCACATCTCTTTTTTTATACTCCTCCATTCTCCATATATAATCTATTACTTAAATCTTCATTAAAAATAGGAAAAAACTCCTGTTTTTCTGAAACTTTAGTATTGTAATTCACTAGAAAAAGTTGCAGGTATAAAAAATAGATCAATTTTAGATCTATCGATTATTTATAAAGGAAATGAAAATGTAATTTTCAGGTCTTTAATCAATCATTATTTAAGAAAAAAATTTATTGTCAGCAATAACTTTTAAGCGATTAAAATTTAATTGCAAATTTATATAAAATTGACCAAAGTTTTTCAAATTTTTGAAATACATTTTTAATTAACTGAAAGGTAAATTAAAAAAAATTGGAGTATTTTTTAACAAAAGTATTAAAAATCTTCTACATAAAATATTAAAAACTATTACAGCGAAATTATAAATTTGTATGAAAATGTTATTTGAATTTGTTTAAAATTTGTTTAAATAATTACAAAGAGAAACACAATTTTTCATTTTAATAACTTTTGTATTTTATATTTATATTTAATAAATGGAGTTTAACGTTTTAAATGCGATAACTATCCATTTCTTGGTCATATTTTCACTTGATACTAGATTAACCCTTTCGTGCCCAATGGGAATACGTATTTCCATTTTTGTTCTGCCCTAATAAGACCGATGGGAATATCTTTTCCCGATATTTACTACTACTGCCATCTAGTATCGATCATTAGCTAATCGGTTAAATTAAACAAAAAATATTTTATGCATATAATAAAATATATATTAATACATAAGAATTTAAAATAAAAAGGTTAAAAATCCCAATATAAATAATTGAGGCACGAAAGGGTTAAAGAAAGTCCTACATAAATATAATAATTATCAGCTACGGTCGTAAATTGACATCAAAACCTTCAGATACATTTCCAATATAAGTTTAGTACATGATCAATGAATTTTTTTGCATATTAAAAACCAAGAAAAATAAAAATTCACGTTTGTGAAGAATGAATTATCATACGACTAAATTTTAGCTACTTGGGCTGGAAATTAACTAATCCAAAGCAATTCGAAGAATTTATATTGTATTTTTACTTATATAAGTCGGACACAATACCAAATATAGTTGTCAAAGCCATCTAATCGCAAGTGGTTAAAAATATGTTAAAAAATTAATCACAAGTTTCTCATCAATTATTTTTTTGATGTTTTGATAAAAAATTAAAAATTTTTAATACGATAAAAACAAAAAGTCGAAAATTTGTTACGTAAAATGAATTTTTTTTGGAAAAATGTAGATAAATGAAATGTCATAAAAATAAATCAAATGTGACCAAAATAATAAAAAAATTTAGTGATAAAGTAAATACAAGTATTTATATTTTTAATAAGAACATTACGGTAATACAAGGATTCAATAACGATGTAGGTTGAGTTACTTACATGATAATAATAAGAACCAATTAAGCTCAAAACTAGTCATTAAAATTTACATAAACCACCACATTAGAAACAATTTAAGTGTGTGGCAATATATCACAACTTTGAATTTTACAATACTATTTCAATATATTAACTCAATTTCAATTGGAATTAGTAAGGAATAAAATTTTAAAAAATACTGGGTCAATTCCAAACTTGAAAGCAATCAGTTTTTCCAAAAACTATATGATCTAATTTGATTTTAATTACGTTTATACTACTTATTGATTTTTTAACAAGGATTCTATGAATTTCTGGTATGTATAATTTGGAAAATATCAAATTTATACACTTTATAACAACAATATAACTGTAATATGCGATGTGATTTGATGATGGAAAAATAAGATTTTGACATTTTAACAAAATAATTTGGCTAATCGAACCTGACACAAGTACACCATTAAAAATTGAAACTATTATCAACTTACTTTATTTAAAATCAGATTACTTTGTTTCACTTCTAAAAGACCTGAAAGAAACATAAGAAATATTCAGAAAAATTTCAAATTTAATTTCTGTTTTCTAATTTCTGTAAATAAAAATAGACTTTTTATATTTCTAAGCCGATAAGAATTGTGTGAAATAAATATCCTCAAGTTGAAAACGAGTCTGATAAACTCTACTGATCCACTATTATGGATTATTTTTTAATAAAGTGTTTTTGTAAAGTTATTGGTTAATTGATATTAGATGAAATCCAATGTGTAAAAAGCTGTCGTGCAGAAAATTATGGTTAAATAACATTGGTATAACTAAGTTTTTGCATTAGTAAAATTTTAACGTTTCTGAAGACACATTAACAACTTAAAACCAAAGTGGAGCAGTGAAAAAACACATTTTAGAAATTGGTGATAGATGAAGCAAACTTATGTAAAATATAACAAAGCTTCAAAAAACATAATCAATAATTGAAATATTAAATTTAAAGCTTTAAAACTTTTAGGAATTCGGAAATTGATTGAAGACACGGAACGGGGAGAAAGTCACTGCAAAAAATTTTTCGATAATGATTGCGAATGGACATATTTAAAAAAATTAAAAATATGTATCTAAATAAAATTTAATAAACCTTACTTTTTTTTAAATAAAGCATAAATGACCTAAAATTTATAATAAATACGACAGTTTAATTTAAAAAAATAATTTTAAACATGTAAATTCAATGAAAATATAAGTTTTAACTTACCACCTGCTCCTATTATTTGTCATTGTTGCGAATAATCAATGAAAAGCAGTGTATGTAATTTGATGTAGATGAATAGAAAAAATAAATTAAAAAACAACACACAAGCACGATTCAGAACATTTCTATAATAAAAAATTTATATTGAAATAAGAAGTTAATAATATTTCTGAAGATATTTACGAATCTTTCATCTCATCAACTATATAAATACAGTCATAAACATATTTTAAATTTTATAAAGTTTTGTGTAGAATTTTGATATTAAACAAATTTTTTATGGAACATTAAGAGAAATAAAATCCCATTTGGGAAAAAACAAAATTTCTTAATCAATTAAAAAAACAATCAAAAAATTACTGGATATTTAATAAAAAACTCATTATATCCTCCATGCAAAACGTAAACATGAGGGAATTTTACTCTCGGGAGAGACTCAAGATTAGAGAGCTTATCCAGTCCTCGGAGGCATTCAGCTCTAAATTGCATATTTTAAATAAAGAAAAATCAATAACGAACAATTTAGGTCCTCGAAAGGATGAGAATTCACAGTAAAAGATGAAAGCTTTCGTATCAAAATCATCTTCAGAAGAATTTGGAGATTCAAATAACTTTAATACGTGCTGGAGATCCTGCTCCATGTCAGGTTGAGTTGACTGACAGAAATATTGCATCATTTGTCGACAAGTGTACACATTTATGGAGTTGCTAATGTGACCACCGTCGTATTCGTACGGGAAACGACAATCAATTATTATATAATCTGATAAATAACACGAATATCGGCCGACTAACAAATCAGAAAGAGTTTGATTAGATATTTCGGGAATTAATAAATGATTCAAGGACGATTCACGCATTATGGGTAACGGTGACAGTTGATTTGATATTTTTTGATAACGTCGCTGGTGCCGTTGTCTCAACTAAACATTGAAACAATTACTAGTATCAAACTAAATTGAAGATAAAAAAATGGATCTTAATAATATGTAAAATTATTGACATAAAATTGAGGTATTTCAGTTTCATGTTTCCAGAATATGTCAAAGTCAAATCGTTTATCATTAATATAGCCATAATAATCAACACGCATTTCAATTTATTTATTTATGATTATTGAAATACAAAAAGTTTTTCACTGTACAAATTAAGACATCCAATACCGGGAAATTTTTTCAATTTAATCTATATTTTTTTAAAGAAATGTAAAAAGTACAATGCGTCTACTGTTTCATAATTAGGGCTCCAAAAAAAACACATCTATTTATAAAATGATAAATTTGTCTTGACTTTAGGTATTAAAATTATAATTATACAATACATTTAACGGTAAAATTAAAAATTAATAATTGTTATATCTTTATATTTGAATTTTAAATAATTCCAGGTCTTTATTGGGTTTTTTCAAAAAATAGATGTGGTTTTTTTATTAAATTGACCCTTAAATTTCAAATGGGCTGAAGAGAAGGAGCAAAGAATAAAAAGAGAAGTAGCTTCTATGTATATATTGATGATCATACATATTTTAAGACAAACAAAGGGGTTACTGAGTATTTTATTTGCAATGAAGATGTTTTTGGAGCCCTAATCATCATTTACGCCAGGTCTCGGTTTATTGAAAAAGTTTCCACCTGGTGAAAAAACTCATATGGACTCCTTTGTAAACCTTGAAATAGTTGATAATTGATCAAATATGTTCAGATAGTAATCTTTTTTACCATAGTTAATGAAAATTACAATCTCATTTTTATAAGGCTATCAGAATTAAGTCGTGAAAAAATCTGCTTTTTAATAACGAATTTGAAATAGCTAGTTGCAAGATTTCGATTTTATATCCAGTTGCAACATGGAAACTAGAATCATTTAATACTGTTTCTATACACTTTAATTTCTCTACTACTGCTTTTATCAATTTCAAGCATGTAAGCATGTGCTTGGTTCATTAAGTACTCAGTCTGTTATAGAAATAGTCATCTAAAATTAACGAACTTTTGACTATATACTTAGCTACATAATAATAGGTAAATATAAAGATCTTATTTTCATGTATTAATTAATTTATAATTATATTCAGCAATTTTTTGAAAAAAAGCATGGAGGCTGTTGAATACAGAAATATAATAAAACTTTTAGTTTTCCAGAAAAAACAGACAAAGAACTTTTCAAGGAATTAAAAGATACATACGGTAATGATAGTCAATCATATAGCACTGTTAAATATTGGGTGCGCGAATTGCAAGGTGGCCGAAAGTCAGTTTTTGATGAGGAAAGGTCCGGTTTATCATTAATATCGCCATAATAATCACTACGCGTATCAATTTATTTATTTATGATTATTAAAAATACAAAAAGTAGCAAAAAATTAGTAGATTAGAGAAGAACATGCAGGAAGAACGCAGTGAAAAGTCAATATCCAAGGCTCAATATTAGTGATGGTAGAGTTCACACTATTATGAAAGGTCTTAGGATTCGAAAGATGCGCTCCAGATTTGTACCAGTGTTCCTAACATCTGAAATGATGGAAAGACGTTTGTAGTGATGCAGTAACAATTTACAGATTTATAGTGAATATGGACTCAATTTCTAATCTAACATTGTTACTGAAGATGAAACCCAATTGTCTCTTTACATCCCGGAGTCAAAGATATCATCTAGTGAGTGGAAGTTATCCTCCGAAAAGCCTATTAAGAAACTCAAAAATGGTACTCTAACATCAAAAATCAATGATGCTGTCAGTTTTTTGGGATTCTCTCGGGATAATCATGTTGAATTTCGTTACCACGGGTTTCAAATTGAACGCACAATATTACTGCCCCTAATTAGAAATTGTACAAACTAAAAGACGAAAATTCAGAAATGTTCCAATGGTGTATCTCCATGATAATGCCCATATTTACACTTCAGCTGCTCCTGTATCGACAATGGACAATGTTGGACTTAGTGTACTTTCACATCCACCATACAGCCTAGATCTGGTTTCAAGTGACTATTACCTTTTCCACCATCTTAAGAAGTACTTAGTTGAAAAATATTTGAAAATAACGATGAATTGAAGGAGACTTTGGAAGATTTCTTCGAAAATGCATTTCTGAACTTGTGATCTGCTGGGAAAGTGTATCAGGAATTTCAACGGATATATCGAAAAATGATACATGTTACATTAATTTTATGTATTATGAATAAAAATAAAGTGACCTCAATTATTTATTTGTCAGGCCGAGTACTTAATGAAAAAACCACGTATATAATTCCAAAATCAGATTCTTTTTAGATTATCTTGAAAAGTCAATTCAAAAAAAGTTTTTTGAATCGGTTTTTAAAGTCTAACAAATTTTTAAAGTCTTTTCTAACATAAAAACTATCGTGTTCTATCGACCTTTTGACGTATTTCAAAAGCTTTTCATCCTTTTATAAATTCGATGATTCTTTAAACAGCAAACGTCATTCGAAAGTCTTTTAAAAATTTTTTTTAATAACTAGAATTTTCGAAAGATAACCGTGTCAGCGTTACTATTATCTTCTTAAAAACTAAAATCAGATTCTTCTATTTAGGAACTTTTTGAAAGATTCGTAGATACTTTACCATACAAGTAGAACTCCGAGTGCAAACATAACTGATAGCTAGAAATGAGTTCTTTGATCCCAATAAGAGCAAGATTAGATTTTTGAGAAGATTAAAATTCAAATATCTGAGCTTTCTATTAGACATCAACTCGTCAAATGTTATACTGAATCTTTTTCCAGTTAATTTTCAAAGTTATTTTGATCACATTGCAGTAACTCACAACTTTATCTTTAATTGTTGTAGCAAAAAGAGATAATGAATAGCCAGAAATATCACGAAATCTTTCAATATTTTCTGAAACAAGCATTTAAAGATTTACAGGAGCTCAGATTTCTTTAAAATAATCAGTTATTTTTCATTCAAATTATCATATTTTTAAATTTGTCCACTCATCCGACCACTTTTAACTAATGACATTATTTAAAATTGGCCATATTCACGAATTTACAAACATGTTTATTATACAATCAGAAGAGGAGTCCATTGAAATCTATGAACCAAATTTTTTTATGACCAAATTTATGTACCGTTTAGATAACTAAAAACATTGAAGAACATTTGTCTGTATCACCTTTTCCATGCTTAGGTGGCACATTAGGATGTCAGATCACCGAAACATTTTAATAACTGGCTATTTCTTTGTTTGATAAACTATTAACAGGTGAACCGATTTATTTCATATCTTGACTAACATAAATAAAATTACATAATATAAGAAAAATATTATCTAATCAAATTTATTTGTATGTAACTTATCAAAAATTATATTTTTAATAAACGATGTACCCAAAGGTTCTGAATTTCTTAAAATTTTTTTTTGATAATTGATTGACAAAATGTACAATTATCAAAATGGTTTAAAATATAAATACATAAAATGTACTAACTTCATAACAAAACGCCAATTTTGGTTTCTTTTTATCTGAGTCATCGCAATCGGATTCATTAATTGAAGAATGAACTTTATTTTTATCAATAGTTTCCATTAATTTCTCATTGGGGACATTGTCCAGAAATTCATACATGTTACAAATATCCCCTCCTGTCATGGAATACGAATCAATTTGCGACCAAGCATTTGACTCACCATCAACCGTAGACGTGAGATTTTTATTACAGTTAATTATCTTGGAAAACATTAAATTCATAGAAAAAACCCACTCAATTACCGAAGATGATTTCGAATGTAATTGCCTCTTTTTACTGCGCAGAGAATATTTGATTTCTAGAATATCGCTGTCGCCACAATCTGATGACAAGTCAAACGGGTTAATAGAGCAGCGGCGACGACTTCGTAAATTCATGCCACTAGAGTTTGATCCAAATGAATCTCGAGAACTATCTATCGTGGAATTGCTCAAGGTTTTCAAACTAGATACATCCCAATCTGGCAACCTGAAGTTGACAAACGCATGAAACATGAATAAGCAGTAAGAATGGTCTGATCAAAGGTAGAAATTAAAATTAATGTCTAAATGCCAGCCAGAAATCAACCAGTAGCCACAAAGCACTTATCGAGTGCTGCTATCTTAATTAATCATTCAAATCAAGTACAAACATATCAGTTAGGCAGCTCAGCACAGTAATAAACATTATAAATTGGGCTTTATTCTTCACTTTCATATATACATATATTATACATTTTCATATATATTATACATTGTATAATAAACAAAATTCCAAGAAAATCATTTTACACAACGATTTGGGGATATTACGAATGTATTAGAATAAAATGATCATAAAATATCAAATGTTTTTTTGGTTTTCGGTTGACTTACTTTGAATAAAACTTAAAATGCTAAATTTTTACAAAAATATCAATTGAAACTGGTGAAAAGTTGCTTGCGTAGGAAATTTCTTGGAAACTGAAGTTGCAAAATGTTGACCTTCTGTATCATTGCTGGTTGAGATGTCAATTATTTAAACTTTCTGGTATCCGGATATTTGCGAGATTACAAAATTTAGAATATAAGTCAAAGTAAACTTTATTTTATACAGTATTTATATATATATATATATATATATATATATATATGTTTGTGTGTGTAATTATATTGATAACATTATCTTATTACCGTCATTATTAAAATAGTATTTTAAGTATATCAAAGCTTTTAACAAAGGGAATCGAAGTTTACCAAATTATGTTGAAAATATATGTTAATACAAGATTGTTTAAAGTTTCTGAACCCAAATAATATGTACCATAATAGTTCAATCTTGTTTTGCAATCCAACAGTTAATGACTCCTTTTTTTCTTGTTCAATAACATGTTTTTGAAGAACATTTTTACGAACTGGAGAATATTTTAAACATTTAATAAGTTTCCGTGATTCAGGAATAACAAGATTTTTCCGTTAATAACACTAGTATTATAAAATACAAAGCTCATATTTTCGTGTTCAATATTACTATTAGCATAACTATCATCAGAATATTTTTCACCCTTCTTATCTCGTGTAATTAATTTTACCAATATATGCCGTAACCCAGGTAAATATATATATATATATATATATATATATATATATATATATATATATGCATGTATACAGCGGCTTGTGTATTTTGTTTGTGTAGTGATCAATCTTTGCTTTTTGTTGTTCTTTTGAATGAATGTTAAAGATTCTACAATATTTATAGACATAAAACAAATGTATGTGCTTAAGGATTTAAATAGAAAAATTTTTTCTTAAATTATATTGAACATTTCTTTTGAACTTCAGTTTTTATTTTTTAATAATCGCATTTTTTGTCTGCGCCACAAAAAACTTTGTTGAGGGCTACGAGTTTGACATGCCTCCGTAACTAATTCTGTTTCTCTTTAAAAATTACGAAAAGCCAATTGAATGGAGTGTTTGTAGAAAAATTTACTAATCACAGGTATTTTTTGTGGATACATTAGCATATTCGCAGCACCGTCATGTGTTAAGGTAACAATATCCAAGAACTGAATTCCGAATTCAAAAAGTTTATCTTCTATTATTCTTATTATATTCTCTGCATCCAAGATCCATCAAATTTTGGTAGTCTTATTTTATAAGAGGAACTCTTATGTGTAGCGTAACATTCAAATACAATTTTGAATTATCTTTTTTTTGAAACACGAAAAGAAAATTCATATTGATTTATGGATAGAATTAATGAGGCACGATATAAAGTATAATATTCAACCCATGCCATCATAGTGCAAATGAAAGACCGTTCTATGCGATTAGGTTATTTGAATCACTTCTTCATTGGACAAAATACAATAATTTGAATCACTCCAAAATTCAAAAATATAAAAATTGATAATAAAAATTATGTTTATTCATAAAAAAGACATCATTGTGAAAATACCGCTTTTCATGAGACAGAAATGGAATGAGGTTCTAACAAACATAAGGAAAATCAATTACAAACAGAAAAATAGAATAAATGACCAAAAAAATATTTTATTATGTTTTATTTTTCTGATATTTCGCTTATTTTAATTCCTACAAAAGATCAAAAATTAATTCTATGCAACAGAAAATTTCGGTTTAGTAATTAATAATACTTTAAAATTAATTTTTGATTTTTTGTCAGAATAAAAGACCAAATTATCATAAATATAAAAAAATGATAGTAATATAGGCCTTTTCAAATTAAGAAAAAAGTGTAATGAAAAGAAATATACATTCGAAAATGAACCAAAACATTTATCAAAATTAAATATATTAATAAGTCATTTTCTCTTTATGAAAAGTAAGAATAGAGAAGTCAATACAGAGCTGTGCAGTTTATAGCGATGAGTGCCTATAAAAAGCAGCAATTTACCACTGATACAATTGCTTCAAGAGTTGTAGCAGTTCAGGAAAAAAATAACGGAAGGCATGAGACAAACTGTTCAGACTGAGAGGAAAATTACAACCTTAGAGTAAACAATGTGTGTAAAGGCACTATCTATACATTACTCAATGAAAGTGGCATGATAAAATAATGATCTAGCTTCGTATTACATTTTTAACTGCTGAAATGCAAAATCGTCACCTGAAGTTCTCCGAAGAGAACTTTTATATTTTGGACAATGTTGTAGAGCATTTTTCGGATAATATTAATACCCCCGATGACACACCACTTTCATATGTGTCTCAGTCTGAACAGGAATCTGAAGAGGTTTGTTCTAAGAAGATGAAGTCATTAAAGGCACTGATGTTGACTGTGTTTTGTGATGCCAATGGCATTATTCAGGTTGATTTTACAGAAGCAAGAAATCTCCGAAGGAAATACAGGGTGTGTGTGCTCTATTACTTACCAATAAAAAATATCATTGCAAATTGAAGTTATTTTGAGTGAAAAAACCTTGATTTTTTGCTTATTGTAAATACAAAATATAACTACGTTCGTTTATTTATTTCTACGAGTCTCACATTTATTAGGCCACACGTATTTCAGCAATGGTAAAAAAAATAATTAAATTCGTCAAAATGAAGGTTGTTTAAACCTTAAATGGACTATGATTTGAAAAATATTTTTTAATAAACTGTATTTTGATATCTGTTATATTTGATAACAAAAATAAACTTTATTTACATGACAAATTAATTGTAACAATTGTCTGGCTTTTTTAATGACTCAAATAAACGCCGATACATTGCATAGTTACACTATCATTCATTATTCTTAAATAAACGGTTCAAAAACTTTATTGTTTAAGTTAAAATAACATAAAATTATTTATTTTTGTTTAAATTAAAATAATATATAAAATTAATTTATTTGAAGAAAGTGAAAAACGTAAATAAATTATTTGTTATTAAAATAATCCCGCAAAAAACATAAGATATTTAAAATTTAGTCATTCAAAGATGATCGAATTTTGGTACATAACATTCCAGTTCAGCTTCTACACTCGTTGGGGGAATAGTTTAGAATATAATCGTATACCAACTTCAAGTTGATACCAAGTGTGCCGCCTTCATCTAATATAGAAATTTATTTTCGGATTATTTTAGTCAAATTGTTTCAAAATATTTCGATTTGTTTTAGGAGCTGTTTTAATTTAAATTGTATTATTTATGACCATGTCGATCTGGCCCCGTAATGTTAAACTCAAATGTCCATCTTTGCCCATTATGGTATATTCTTCATGATATGTTTCGGATAGTAATGATGTAGTTTCAGTTTGGGTGGATGAAAGCCAAAATTAAATTTACCAAGGCCGAATATGATAGCTGATCCAAAATTGTTTTGGTCTTGATCTCATTTATGAAGATATTGTATGAGATAAGATAAATTTGACCGTCTGTCTTTTATTCTTTGAATAAATAAATCTTCATATTGTTACTTAATGGACCTACGCCCAAAATTTGCAGCATAAATGCCAGGGTGGTATTAGCCCATAGAAGATTAGAATACTATGTAATGTAAAAATTTTTACAACTACAACTTTTAAATAGGTCAAAACCTCCTGAGAAAATAAGAAATATCCTAAATTTCCCTCATCTCTAATACTTGTTTAGGGTTTATTATATTTATATTACGAATATTTTAAATACAAGTAAAATGATAACAAGAAAAGGGTATATTAAATAACGATTGACTGATCTCAGGAAGCATTTTAAAAGATATCTAATTTTGATATATATATATATATATATATATATATACGCGTGCTCATTCACTTATTAAACATAAACACTAATGTAATTGATTGATTTCCTATGATATTGTAAAATCTTTAGTGTAAAATTTCTAAGTAAACGTATTATAATTTCAAAACATACACGAAGGTAATTTAATAAACAAATACCTATTGTGTATTCCAGCGTTTCCCAAATGTGCGATACCTCTATGGGTACTAGAAATGTTTACAAAGTGTAAAACTACCTTTTTATGTGTGCCCACACACTGGAGATCATAAAAAAATATTAGTACAGTATTTTATTAGTATATCCTAAAAATTTTCTACTTAGGGATACGAAGCGTTAAAAAATAATTGAAAAGGTACACATGAGTTGAAAGTTTGGGAAACAGTAATGGAACACAATTCTAATTACAAATTAATCCCAAATTCAATTCAGTCAAAATTTGACTATGACAAATTTCGAAATGACTTCATTAACCAATTCAAATTCTGCTGCTCATAAAAGAGATATGTGGTTGAGAGGTAATTCAGTAAATAAACAGTAATAGCATTTCTATAAGCGCGTGCTATGGGGTAATTTATTTCTATAAATTTATATAAACTTTCTTGTTCAGGATTTTCATTACTAAGCATAAAAATTATACGGATTTAAAATTGTTTCATAATAAATATCCTATAAATAAGTACATCAAATATCTTATCATACATTGATTATTCCTTGACTTACAAAATACTTATGAAGTTATAGCTAATTAAAAAAAACATTTTCATCACATCTTTAGTATTTTAACATTCATGAAATGATTTCAATTAAAATAATGAGAAATCACGATGCCAATACCAAAAAATCATTACATAATTAAAGATCATATTACAGTAACTATCGTAGAATATAAGATGCAATACAATTAGTAATATTCACAATTATGCATACTATTAAATTTCCTTTAGGATTTCATAATTATGAATTAATGGGATAAAATACATTCAACCTTGACCTTTCATATACAATTTCTCAAAATGTAACTGAATTTTACCAATGAGCATTATTCGTTAATAAAAATTTTAATATAAAATCACTTAAATAAAACTAACTTTGAAGGACATAAATCAAAATCAGGAACTTCCAGAGATTTAGAAACTATTAAAATTAGCAATTAAAATATAGTGCATAAATCAAACTTTTTCTCGAATCTTTTAATTCTGTAGCTAGATGGCTTGAATTTCTTTTATTCATTTCTAAAATATTAATTATATGAACTAAATTCAAATTATTTTTCATAGTCATACCAACGAAATTAAAATTCAATATAAAATGAGATTATTCAATATATTCTAGGTCGTTAAATAAATTTAGAATTATTTAACAATTTAAACAAGGTAATTTTTAAAAATAAATAGCAGTTTAGCGTTTTGTATTTACAAAATTCTAAAATATATCAAAATTTAGAAGTTCGTTATTTTATTTATTGTTTTAAAAAACTTGAACATGGTTCACGGTCATGGATGATAAGAACCAAGCCGGACCTTTGGCAGATATTTCTCAGGGTTACTCATTATATCGACTTTATCAGAAGCCTTAGTTTATCAAACTATTACCATTAATATTTTCTGTTTATATAATATAAGTTTGACATTTAGTCTATGAATGAATCCATCAGTGGTACATCATGACCCTTTACGTTTCCATCCAAACGGCATCAGCCATTGTTTTCAACAATAAGTACCCGTTACTAGGCAAAAGTGGAAATATCTCGAGTATATCGTCATCAGCAAAGGTGAGTTTCTAGCAAGAAACTTCTGAGGTCCCGATGTACCTCCGATTCGTGGAATACAGATAGAAAGTATGTGTCTGTTTTTATATCTGAATGATCATATTGGTGGGTTACGGGGTTTCAAATCTTGCTTATCTTTATGGTTACCCCAGTAACGCCATACAAAATGATTCTAGTTGCCACTTGGCACCCGTTGCTAGGCAACGTTGGTAATGTGTTCAAGTGGTGGATCGTCCGCAAAAATTGAACATTATCGCTAGTACTCTAATTGCTCGGACAACCCTCGGGTTCACGAGCTGTCGATAGAAGACCTATGCTCGCTTAGCTCTGTCCCATGTGTAAGAAAATTCATAATCGAATGTGGAGAGATGGTTAGAAGTCATGATGCAAGTATTCCTATTCATACCTGTACGTACGTGCATTTAGGAAATAATTTAACTACAACTAATTTATTGGAATCGACATAATGAATATTTATCGTGAGTTAATGGGGTGGATTTGCTGCTCGGCGTCGAGCACGCTCTTTGCGTCTCGGCCGACGATTATTTGATTGAGTGGTGGACTGATCTGCTGGTTGAGGATTCTTCTGCGCCATCTGGGACGGGGCGAAGATGAGCGGGTAGGTGACTGCTTCCCCCTCCCGACAAACTGCCAAGGCGACTTCTAATCCTCGGATTTGAGTGCGCAGGCTCTGGTTGAGCTGTCGCTCTTCCGCCCAGCCCTTCTGTGCTGCGGTCAGTCTGTGATATAACGTTTTTATTTTTGTTGGATCCGACCAAGTCGCCTTGATCTGCTGAACCTCTTTGGCCATCTGGAGTATTTGGTGGAGGAGGTCCGCATTTGCGTTTCTTACCCGGTCTAGTTCTGCTTGCAGAATTTGAATGGTGGCCATAGCTATAACGGATAAGTTCGTTAAATTTGGCTTTAGTCATTTATATAATTTATATTTATAATTATCATAAACATATCGATTAAAACGGGTATTCTCAGGCAAACGATCAAACGCAAAGACAGGGTAACGAACATTTCTTTTTCAACAACAAAAAATCAAAGTTAGCTCATATTTATCGTTAGTGTTTTTGGAATTACTATTTTCCGTGAAACGGCTTCTTTCGGCTCTTTCTCGGAGGAACCACGGGGTATGGGCGTCGGGTATCGCGGACTGGGCAAGGTGGGTAGGCTTCTGCAATCCGCCCGGCGAGGATGTCTTCTTCTACATTGGCGAGATACATCCTCGCCTTGACCACCTGTAGATCCACCTGTTCCTGCACCCGTTCCCATTGGGTGAGGAGATTCCGCGCATTGATATATGTCTCCGCTGCAGGATATTGTTGTCCGGCGAGTCCACACGGGTCGCTGTTTAGGCCCAGTAACCTCCAAGTAGTGGGGTACGGCCACTGTTGTCGAATTCCCTTGAAGATTTCTGCTTTCGGGGGTGGTTCCTTCCGACCTTGCTCATCGGTTACAGGAGTGTCGATCCATTCGAGAGGCATATCCTTTTCTAAAAACGCATCAAAATCAAATATTGGCATATATGGTGGAAAGCAGTTTATTTAAATAGTTCATCCGATTTTTCTTGATACTAGACCCACTAATGACTAGATGGTTGCTGTTGGGCTTATCAAAATCAAAACCTATAGAATGTGGTTAGCATTAATTAGTGCTACAATCCTTTGCAAATTCAATAGGCTAGGCATCTCTGAATCCTTGGGGAAGTTATTTAGTGACACGGTACTCCTATATACTTTCTTTTAATGGTAAGAAGTTAAGTGTTGTATTACGACCGAACTGAGCTCTACGATCTATTGGGTATCAACGTTTATCAAGTTAGTGATAGTATCAAGGTGTTATTAGGGTCCATTTGGAAGTTGTTAATTGCCTAGCATCGACGTTTGTCAACAGTAAGGTGTCGTTTAATGCCAATATTTATTTAAAGGTGCAATCTTTAAAAGTCTATTAGGTACTAAGCGTTGTTATTCACCTGCGGGTAGTTGGAGTTCGTTGGGCATATAATGTTATTTGGTCTTGACTCAAGGGTGCTGTCTATTTAAGGTTGATATCGATTAAATGCGAAATTTCTTAATACATTATATTAGCTAAGTTGACTGTAATATTTATAATTGCGTATGATTGATCATGATTTGGTTAAGTTTCGAATTTGTCAACTAGGATGTTCACTTTTGTGACCACATTCGATTAGTGGGGGGATATCCGCTTTTATGATGGCAACGTGGATGTTTATATTATTAGTAGCGGATTTCGTATACAACGTCGACGAAGAGATCTTCGATCACGCGAATTCGCATCTTCCGGTGGAATCGCCTGACATTATCGATGCATGTTAACTTCAAACTCCTATGTCACCTTCGGTTTATATCACTCACGGATTATTTTAATTCGTCATATCGCGATAGATGGATTCGTCGCCGTACAATGGATCGATTTGGGTAATTTATTATTTTAGCTATTTTAACACCCTTATCCACCAATTTTTTTAGCGTCACCTATTTACATTCATCGTGGATTTCGACGGATTACTTCTCTGTGCCTATTCACTGGAACTTATCATTTTGGATATTTTATTTACTGCTTCCTTTGAAATCATTGTATTTTGCACCCTCGACAATTTGGCCGTAAGCCTTATCTATGGTCTGTAAAAATTTTTTATGATTACTTGTTGTATTTTATAAAATTTTTGTCTATTACTTCTATTTATGCATTAGTCTAAATTCCGCTTATTGTAATTCATCTTAATGCGGCATTAACCTCGTTTATTGCGATAATTTTCCTACATTTCTAAGCGGGTTGTCGATTTATTCGTGCTGCTTTTCTCCTTATATTTTACGTTTAGTCAACTATTCAATGGAATCATCTTATTTTTAGCACTTCACTTTCGATTTCTGAATTGATTTTACGTCTAGTCACTGGGTCACTGTGCTTTAAAATCCGTGCATTATTTTACTTTCAGTTTATAAGTTCCGTTATTCGAAACTAATTAATTTAATTAATAATGATTTTAATCACCGAGTTAATTTGATCTACTCGATTATTTTAGTTTTATCCAAATGAATTACTCTAATCTTATCAATGGGTTACTCGCTAAGAAATTATAATAATTAATAAACCAACTTATGAATTTAATCAATAGGTTAATGAATTACTTCATCTTTGATTGCATATTCTTGGTCAGTTGCTTCATTAAAAAGGGTTAATACTTCATTTTATTCTATTATTTTCTTTTATTTTTATGTTCATTTCTCGAGGTAATATATATATAACATATATTTAAAAATATATTCTCGAGGTGAGTTAGTTCTCGGATATTGTTGATCCGAACTCCCTGGCGGTAGTCTCCGAGCATAGGGATTCTCGCGATGGGCGTTTCGTTTGCTCTTCCACCTCTTTCTGACCAGATCCGGCGTGGGACCACCACGTTAATCGCCTCCGTTTGTACATTCAGCCGGGGATCGTCTAAGTTGAACGACGAATTGTACGGAAAGACGTACCCGCCCGTACTTGGGATCAGTCCAGCCGCGATGTTCCTGTTGATTTCGTCTAAATGCTGTTGTGCTCTTCGGACTTGGCGATTTGTTTGTTTCTGGTGCTCCTCTAGGCGTGCGAGGAGATACTCCGCTTGTCCTCTTATCTCCCGCGCCGGGTTCTCGCTTGATCGCGACGAATGGGAGGTCTATGTCGTCGCTATTCGTCTGGTCTCCCCTTCGGGATTCTCTGACCGGTGAGATCGAGAATCCCGCGTCCCACATCACTTGCCGGCACCGTGCCGGAAAGCGTAGTGTAACCCGGGACGCGTCAATCCACGAGTCCTCTGAAAAATAATGATAGTTAGCATAACTCGTCATTTAGGTCTCTGATAGTGAGTTAGTAGTCTAAGTTCTTCTAGTTATGGGTCATCTCAAGGGTCATGGAGTGGGTCGGTCAGGGTCCTAATTCAAGGTAGGATCAGGGTGCAGTTAATTCTTACGACACAATATACTTATTCAGACATTCTCGGTGGAATGCATTCGAATTGGCCTGCACCCCGGAAACTCATCATTACTGTTAATTTATTTCGAATCCCTTCGCGGGGATTTCTTACCGACTCTCCGCTCGGTCGTTACTTAAACCCTCACACCTCACCGATCGTTCGATTTCGAGTCAGCACCCGTTGGTTATATTAAGGAGATTTAAGCGTTAATCACCTAAGATCTATATTTCTGTTGGGCCAGAACACGAACGGCCTTGGAAATGTTTAAATGAATCAGTAATACACACGCAAATACAACATGAAGTTTTAAAATCGAACCTATTAAAACACCAACTAACCCTGCTAAAATACGAGAAAGAGAACAATTAAATATAAAATTATAAAACATGAAAGTAAATTAAATAATAACAAAGTGCAACAAGATCCGCACAAAATAAACATAAGCATAACATAAAGATTAAAATTTGACCGAAATTTGATAATTTTCCAAAGATGCGAAAATCCATGAAAATGGAATAAAAAGCAAATAATTTGAATTGGAAACAATTCAATTTAAAAATCAAAAAAGAAAATTGTCAAATTAAATTACAAAAATAATAAAATTAAGAATAGAATATTCTAAAAAATAACAAGGTCAAATTTTGTTTTACTAAATCAAAATTAACACGCAAGGTTAGGGTCGTACAATAGGTAGTAGTAGGATGTGAGCCCGTCAGATACAACCCCCCCACTAGCTTACGTAATTATTACGTAACATTTGACCTCTGCACGCGCTGTTGCTACCTGGAGATTGACCTTTGTCCACTAGTTGCTACCTAGTAATTGACCTTTGGTCAGTGACCTCATGATTACATCACTTGACCACTGGTCAGTGCGCACTTATTATGTCACTGGTCAGTGCACACTTATTATGTCACTGGTCACACTT
The DNA here is from genome assembly GCA_022537955.1 of Schmidtea mediterranea. Taxonomy (NCBI): domain Eukaryota; kingdom Metazoa; phylum Platyhelminthes; order Tricladida; family Dugesiidae; genus Schmidtea; species Schmidtea mediterranea. The sequence continues at coordinate 91,283,006 of CM039681.1, read as the reverse complement.
ATTAAGTCACTACTCGGAGACTAGTTACCTAACTGTTATTATGTCACGTAGTTGTGGACCAACACACCTACCTTCTAGAACCTTCCACACACCTACCTTCTAGAACCTTCCACACACCTACCTTCTAGAACCTTCCACACACCTACCTTCTAGAACCTTCCACACACCTACCAACTTCCACACACCTACCAACTTCCACACACCTACATTCTAGAACCTTCCACACACCTACAATCTTAAACATTACACACGCACATACCAACCAACGATCCACACACACACACACCCATCCGCACCCATCAGTACCCATCCGCACCGATCCGTACCGATCCGCACCGATCCGTACCTATCCGCACCGATCCGCGCCCAACACGCCTACGACTAAGTCGTAGACTTAACAAAATCACTCACTAGTACTATTGGTATTATTATTATACTTTTTACTTCATATAAACGTATGAGTTTCGTTTACCTCATTGATTCATGTTACTTACATGTGATATATTAAAAAATTATATTTACATGAAATTTTCAATTGTTAATTATATTATTACATAAAAAATTATAAAATAATCATTAAACATAATAAATTAAGATCAAACTCGTCTTAAAAATAAATGTTCAATTCTAAATTATTTAGCTTACTGACTATTTTGTTAGTAGTATATTACATAACAATTTTATCAAAATAATCATAAAACTTTAATAATTTTCATGAAAATTTAAGTTTAAAAGCACTATAGTATATTCATAGTTTATTTAATTAAAAGTCACTCAAAACTTAAATTTTATCACTGGATTTACAAAATTTTAAGAAAATAATTCAACAAGTTTAAAATTTCAACTTAACTAAATGTAAAAAATTAAATTATACAAGATTTACTTTACCAATTTCTATAAAATTTTAAATTTACACCAAATAAAATATACAGATTTATATTCTATTAAAAAATTTAATTTTTAAAATAAAAAATAATTCGCCCACTATAGGAGTTGAACCCACGACTCAACGAATTATTACCGACATCAGACTGTTACAAGTCTCATTTAATAATAATTACAAAACAATAGAATAAAAAGACAAACACATTACAAGACAACATTTATTTAAGTAAAAGCTTCAATATCTTCAGTGGCATTGATACCTAAATAATGTCCGAATGCAAAACTTTTGTTTTTACCTACCCATTGACGTTTATCATCGTTGTTACTTAAAGCAATTTTACTATTTTTAAAAGTAAACAACTGATGATTTCTCGTCCCTATTCTCGTTTGAGGAACAGAAAAAATTGTATCGTTTCTATAACAATCAAGATAAGAAAGATGCTTTATTTCAGTTCCTTCCAAAGTAATTCCCTTTGCTTTATTACTTTCAGTTTCACCTAAAAGACTATAGCATTTCGGTCGTAAGAAAACCCATTCCTTATATCCAAGTCCCTTACTCTCATCTTTGAATTTACCTATTACTGAGTCAAGTTTTCTTGAATACAAAGGATGACCAATATCATAATTCGAAGTGTCCAAAAGATTATCCGAAACCATTGCAGGTAAAAGAGTACTTAATTTACAGTTTTTAATTTCAAGGAAGAAAGAGTCAGTGTCGCCAGCAACAATGTCAATCCTACAATTGAAAAGATTCCTATATTTCTCTAATTCAACATACTGGAGCTGATACATCCGTAATTTCGATAAATCAAGAACTGTTTGACCGATATAACTAGGTCGGTCTAAACAAATTAATTCTTTATTTAGATGAGCTGCTATTAGATCATCGTCAATCTTTATACACTTTCTGAAAGACGGCTTTGATGAATAAGTAACCATCTTTTCAAATGAATTACATAATCTTAAATTCATTCGTTTTTTAAGATTTTCCACAGATTTTCCATAAAGACTATTATTTAAAAGTTTGAAATAGTTCTTATCAAGATTATTTGTAGCATCTGCTCTCAAACATGTGTTTGTATCAATATACTCTTTAAAAATCTTTGCCTGTTTAAACCTTATAGCTCTATGAATCTTAACAACCTTAACACCAAGAGAAACAAACATCTTTAGAAGTCTCCAATGAATAACATAGTTTTTCTTGGGATAATGAGTGAGCATTAATTTTTCAACTTTAGAATGATGTGGACACATCTTTTCAGGCGCCACAGGGAATTTATCCAAAAACTCATGTACACTTTCAGGAATTTCGAGATCAACTTCCATCGTGTAACCATATGAAAGCGTTTCAATATCTGTACTCATACACTCATCCAAAATAGAATCAAGATTATTAATTACCCAACTAAAATCACCGAAAGGAAGACTTTGGCTAAGAGCCCAACCATACAGATTTTTGGTACATTACAGTTTTTAATAAGAGCAACAAAGTAGAATAATCACAAAAACAATTTATAGCACAAAGTAAAAATATAAACAATTTTTAAATATATTTAGTTAACAATAGCAATTCTAGCATTATCAATTCTCCATATTGGTGACATAACTTCATTTTGATCAACTTTATAACCTTGAATAGTAATATTAATGTACCAACTTTCCATTTCTTTGAATTGGATTTCTTCAAAAGCATCATAATATCGAGTGTTTCTAGAAATAATATAATTGTTTTCACTGCAACATAATTTCTTATTGATTTGATGTAAAATTTTATTGATTGAATCTGCATCTTCCTTCATAATATTCACCTGAAGTTTTGAAAATTGAGTTTGACTTAATTTAGCAGCTTTGGAAAATTTATATTCTATTTCATTCACTAAGAAGTACATTCTATGACCGTGATATATCTGAACCGGCTTCAAATTTACATCTTTTCTTGTTCGAGTATTTTTGGCTGTTTCGTTCTGATTTATTACCATCACGGATTTATCGCTAAAAAGTCCATGCATCTGAAAAATGAAAATTAATTTACAAATTTCAATATTTATACTTAAAAGTAACACGTGTGCGTCCAATCATAATCATTTTAATAAAAAGGTTTACTATATAAACAAAATTATGAAAACCAATTAAAACATAACTAAAAAAAAAAAGACAACAAAATTTAAATACAAATAATTTATTTTTAATTCAAGTCTTCGATCCATCTTGCAAGCATATACAGCAGATCGGCTTTTGCCTTTTCCGCCCTCCAATTGTTACAACAATTGCAGGGTGATCCGCAAATGGCTTCGGTTTTTATCGGGTTTTGTTTTCTGTCTTTATACTCCATCAGAATCTTTTCGACGCTGATACCAGTCGCCTCAAAGATTCTATATGGTATAACTTCCGGAGCCCAGAATGCCATGTTTTTCTTTAGCTCGGGATATGAGAAGACTATCCTTTCAATAAGGAATTGAATAGCCATTTCTAAAACCATAAATTAAAAGATATCAATTTATAATTAAAGAAACTTACCATCAGTTGTATTGTTTCTCATTTTGTTATTTGAATGAATAACTCACTTGTATTTATACTAATTTTTAAACACACATCAGACTCATTTCAACGAATCAGAATCATTCACACAAATTACAAACACATCACAGCCAATTAAAACTATACACAACTATTACATCTACGTTAGGTAATGCTAAGTAAAAACTTTAAGATTTCATCGTTTTCAATGACTGACTTAATATCATCAATAATATTTCCAACAATTTCATGATAATCCAATGCTTTAAGACCTAAAATTACTATTTTACCACTAGCAAACACGTTAACACATAAAGGATTATATTTAACATATCGTAAAGCTGGGAATATTTCAGGTTCATATATACAATTAATTTTGTTCAATAAATCATATAAATTAATATCTACTCCAATATCGGTAGTTACTGTAATTGATTGAATTTGAACATTTTCAATTGTAAATGGTAAATCTTCAACTTTTAGAGGCTGCTTACATCCCATAATTCGACACTTACCTGACTTGAAAAATATAATTGGATACTTACCACTTCGATCTACAATTTGTTGTGGTTTCCCAAATGGAAAATTCATGTGAGCAACTGAACATCTTCCTTTATAATTTATGTTGCTAAGCATCTATGACGTAATTATTTTTGAATATTTTTTATTCGTGTATAACTATTAATTTAAACAAATATAAACAATATAATTAAAGTTAATATTTAAAATGGAATTAAGAAATGATGCAGTATATCAAATTGTTGGTCCAAGCGGAAGTGGGAAAACATTATTTGTTTGTAAATTATTACAATCAAACATGTTTAAATCAAAGTTTAATAAAATATATTGGCATAGGGGAGCCGATGATGAACATGGAATGACACAGGACCAATTTTGTAAAATAAAAATGATAATTATAAAAGGGTTTGATAAAAATTGGGTATCTAGATTACGGCAAGGGGATGTGATAATTATCGATGATTTATATCAAGAAGCGAATAAAGAAAAGGATTTTAATAATTTATTTACAAAGATAGCTAGACATAAAGGTGTTACAGTTATTTTTATAACACAAAATCTTTTTCACCAAGGAGGATCTCACAGAACTCGCAATTTGAATGTCCAATATTTGATTGTTTTCAAAAATCCTAGAGATGCAACTGTTATTGATTTCATTGCAAGACAGGCTTACCCTAATAATCGTAATTTCTTGATAAACGCCTTTCAAGATGCAACCAAAATTCCACATGGATATATTTTTCTTGATTTTACACAGCAGTGCAATGATGATTTACGAGTTAGAACTGATATTTTCAATAAAGAAGGTGCAATGTTTTATAAACAAAGTTGAAAATGATGCTATATACATCTAATCATGCTACTTAAAACTCGTGTTAAACATCCAAAATTATCAAAACTTCGAAAAGTATTTAAAAAGACTCGTGAACCACTGATTCCGCCAACGACTAGTTTCACTCCATCTAAAAAACTTATAACTGACAATATTCCTGCACAAAATCTTATTTCACACAATTTAAAATCAATTCCGAATAAAAATGAAAAGTCTATAAAATCAAGTCATCGTAGTTTTCCATTTTTAATGCTTTACTAAAGGCTCCAAGTGTGAAAAGAATTAATATCTTACAATCTTTTCCAAATTACGTTATTGACGATTTACTTGATATTATAGTTAAAGTTGTCAAAGGTAAAATTGAAATCAGTAAATCAAGTAAAAAGGTATTAGACAGACACAAAAAACCACTGTTATCACTTGTAAATTCAAAAAATCGAATGCAGATGCGTAAAATAGTATATAAACAACAAGGTGGTTTTATTGCGGCGTTGCTACCACTAGCATTATCATTATTAGGTGGAGTAATAGGAAATTCATTATCATAAACAATGGGTACAACTACTTCATTACCTTATCTTATACTTAATTTTAAGTCTACATGTTGTAATGGAGAAAATTTGGACAAATCCAAAAAACGAAGCAGGTTTCAGTGGGGTAGAAAAGCTAAAGAAAAAAGTTACAAACTCGAAAAAAGAGACGCAAAAATGGTTATCAGGTCAACTGGCTTACAGTTTGAACAAACCGATGTTGAAAAGGTTTCCAACGAGAGCATATAAAACATATGGAATTAATGATTTATGGCAAATGGATTTGATGGAAATGATACCATTTTCTAAAATTAACAAGGGCTACAAGTATATTTTGACATGTATTGATGTTTTTAGTAGATTTGTTCGCGCTATACCAGTCAAAACAAAATCTGCAAATGAAATGGCTTTAGCAATAAAATCAATGTTTAAAAATGGAAAACCGATTAATTTACAAACTGATTTGGGTAAAGAATTTTACAACAGTAAAGTTAAAGAAATAATAAAAGGAATAAATCATTACTCCGTATTTTCACAATTCAAAGCAGCACATGTTGAACGATTTAATCGAACATTAAGGGATAAACTTAAAAGGTATTTCGTGCATCAGGGTAATAAAACATGGATAAATGTTTGACCAAAAATGATTTTCAGTTATAATCATTCATCTCATAGAGGTTTAAAGGGATTGAAACCGATAGATGTAACTTCAAAAGATAGTTTTATTCAGGAAGAACAAATTAAAAAGCCAAAATATAATGTCGATGATTATGTAAGAATATCTAAAATATCAGCATCACCATTCATTAAGAATTTTGATAACAATTGGAGTGATGAAGTTTTTCAAATCTCAAAGATTAATACAGCTCAAAATCCAATCATGTATGTTATAAAAGATGGAGAAAATAATGAGGTATCTGGTAAATTCTACGAACAAGAGCTACAAGTTACTCCACCAACAGTATTTAGAATTGAAAAGATTTTGAAAACTAAAATGGTGAATAAAGATAAACAATATTATATCAAGTGGCATGGATATCAAAACCCATCATGGATATCCTCAAAAGATCTAGTAAAATGAATTTCTACATGATTTTACCGAGCAATAGTTGTCCAACAATTCATCCAGACAATCAAGCCAGTAAATTTATGGTCAATCTACAAAACCCGATTTATTTACAGGGTAATTGGGAAGTAGCTTTGCAAGATTTTACATTTGTATATAGTACGTTTCCATTTTATAGTAAAGCAAAGATTGAATACAAAGAAATTGTATCGAAATCAGTTAGCAGTCTTTACTTTATTGAACCGGAAAAAGAAGAAATGCCAATAAAAGAATTCAACGAGCATAGTTACATGTACATAACTAAAGGAGTTTTACATATTTATTGTAATTTCTACCCATTCCAAATATCATTTGAAGATATGCAAAGTGCAAAACGAATGGGTGTATCTGAACCAATAATTACAAGTCCCAGTGAGTCATTTCAAATAGTAGTTCCACCAAATACAGATATGAATAATGTAGTAAAAATAAAGTTAACATATAACACTGTAATTCAATCAGTTTTCTCATTTCGTGATAATTTGTACTTGACAAATCTTATGGACTTGTATGATTATATAGTGTACAACTGTCCTCATATTTTTACATCTCTTCAAATAAAAGATAAAATATTCACATTCAGTATTCAAGATAATATTACAGAGGTTGTATTCGATAAAAACTTGGTTAGTTCACTTGGATTAGAGAAGCAAACATATAATGTGAAACAATTTGAGAGTATGTATAAAGCAAAGTTATATGATCATCATCAACAAATGTTCATCTATAGTAACATTATTGAACCAGTAATTGTTGGCGATTCTTTAGTTCCCTTATTGAAAGCAGTCTGGATTAAAAAATATGAACAAGATGAAGTTGTACAAATTGTATTGGATAATCCAATGTATTTATCGCTTTCCACGTCATGTATAAACAATATAGAAATTAATATTCGTGATGATGGTGGGAAACTTATCAACTTTCCAAAAAATTCAAAAACACATTTGACATTACATTTTCGTAAATTAAATGATTAATCCAGATATAATTTCATTGTATAGTAATAGCCAAACTGGTGGCGAAATACCATATTTTATTGGTAAGCAGTATGGGTCTGGTTGGTTACGAACAATTGGAAGATTTGCATTACCAATTCTTAAGCGTATAGGCAGTTTTGGAATGAAAACAGCAAAGGATGTGATAATGAATGATAAGAAAATATTACCATCATTAAAATCAAATGCTCTGTCTGAAATTAGTAAAGCTTTACCTGCAGTATCAACAATGTTACCTGGTGTTGCAAACATGTTTAAGAGTGAGGAACCTCAGCCTGAATATACTGCATCAGGTGGATCCATGCCAAAACGTAGAAAACATGGTAGGCATATAAACAAACGAATGAAAGGACATGGAACTATATTTCAAAAATGATTTGTGGAAAATCTGAATTATGCATTTTCGATCGTCCATCACCTCAAGCAGTAATTGAATATGGTGCATTTGAAGAAGTATTTCCGATGAATTCAATTACTGATAGTAGAAATGATGTTGAATTTTACATTAATGGTTCCCAAACTGAATATTTGGATTTGAATGATACTTTATTAACTGTTCAAATTAAAGTTGTAAATGTCGACAGAAAAAATATGGTGGATACTTTAGATGTTAAGCCAAACAATTACATGTTTCATACACTTTTTAAAGACGCAATTCTTGGGTTTAATCATATTAAAATTGAGGGAGGTAACAATACTTATGCACACAAAGCATTGATTGAAACTATATTAAATTATAACGGTGATACTAAAAATACTTGTCTTACACCTATGGGATATGGAAATTCTGAAGAAAGAAAAAGTTGGATAAAAGACTCAAAGGTTTTTACAATGTGTTCCTCACTACAGTTTGATTTTATGGATCAACCAAAATATTTACTTCCTGGTGTCAATGTTCACATTAGATTAAAACGATCTGATTCTGCATTATCATTATTTTCAAAAACTGGGGAACCAACATGTCAATTACTAGATGCTAAATTAATGATTCGAAGAGTTCGTGTTGAATCGTCAGTATTAGCAGGTCATCAACTTGGTCTTAATTCAAAACATGCGATTTATCCAATTAAAACAAAAGAAATTGTTCAGTTTGCTATTGGTAAAGGTGCATCATCATTCTATAAGGAACAGATATTTGGAGATAGAAGAATGCCTAATTTTATTCTTGTAACTTTTCAAAGTGAATCTCAATATAACGGTTCATATACTGATTCAAGCTCAAAATTCAGACATTATAATGTCACTTCATTATCTTTATCAAAAAACACAGATTATCGCGAAACATATACTCAAGATTTCGAAAATAACAATTTCTGTACCACATATATGCAAAGTATTGTGAGAAATATGGGTTATTTAGATAAAAACCTAAATTGTGGAATATCTCTTGATGATTTTAAATCAAAATATCCATTTTTCACATTTGTTTTGGCACCTGATTTTGATTTAAATCAAAGTCAATTACCTCAAAATGGAAATTTACGATTGGATATAAAGTTTTCAAAAGCTGTTGAAGAACCAGTACATGTAATAATATATGGAGTATTTGAAAACGAAATTCAAATTACTGCAAATCGAACTGTACTAGTATAAATATAGTAACTCTATGTAATCAGATTATCATGAAGTAAGATTTTAATGTATAATTAATTTTATTTAATTAGCTCTATTCAGGTTGATAAAATTGGAAAACAGTTGTTGGGGAATGAGTTTGTTGGTGTATATCCTTTAGATAAAATTCCATATCTTGATGATAACAATGCAATAGTGGTTAATACTCAATCATCTAATCTTGGCGGTGAACACTGGATTGCTGTATATGTGAAACCAAATAAAATCCATGTTTTCGATCCAATGGGATTCTATTATCCAGCTTTATTAGTTAGTAAATTACAAACAATAGGAAAGTCAATTGTATACAATAAACATCGATATCAAAATCCTTTAACAACAACTTGTGGTCAACATTGTCTTGTTTGGCTAAACTCAATGTATAAACGTATTGATTTTAAATAAATGTTTTTTAAAATGTCTAGTTATTTTATTGATATTAGCGTTTTTGAAAATGAATTTGGTGGATTAGTTATAAAAGAATTATGTATGATCAATACTAATAATATTTTAAGACCATTACATTGGGTGTTTTCGGCAAACGAATTTCATGAAGATCAAATACTTAACGGACAAAATTTTTTCTGTCCAACGTGTATATTAAGTACTATCGGTTCTGATCGAAAAACAGCTATTTTCTATGTGACAGATGAAACAAAGAAAAGATTTTAAAAATATATTTCCCATCTTTGAGAATTGTAAAGTATTCATTAAAAGAATATCAGAGTTTTCCAAGAAACATATCTTGTCCATTTTATGAGCATGATGATGATTGTGCTTATAAAAACTGTTTACTTGGTGCTTTAGATTATCTGAAATATTAAAAATATATGTATGCAATTTACTGTGTTTTGATTGGTTAATCTGTTGTAGTGGTGATAACGTAATTATTCATATATAAGGATATATTTTTCATTTTATGGTCACTTTTTATATATACCCAATTTCGAGTAATAATCAATATGGTAAAACTTTTAATTTTAATTTTAATTTTATTATTATTTTATTTAGAATAATAATTCATCCAATATCAATAATTCAAAACAAATACCAAATACAAATCATATGGTAAATTTTAAATTTTATTTGAAAATTATTAAATTTATTTAGAATTCTAATAACTTTCCTGGTCAAATGTATTGGCAGAATATGAATGCTAACTTTGTAAGATTTAAATTTAAATTAAATGTTTATTAATTATTTATTTAGAATATGCCATATACTAACATGCCTTGGTATTATCCAAATTTCCAATTTGCCAATCCAAACTTTCAAAACATGCAAAACGTTCCACAATTTCAAAACATGCAAAATTTTAACAACAATCTTCAAAATTCTTCATCAAATATACCCCATATTAATGCAAAATTAAATGGGAAGAAAATTAAATGTAAGTATTCTTTGAATTTTTTAAATTGTTTTTAAGTAATATTTTAAATAAAGAATTAAATTTTTATATTTTAAAAAATATTTCTTTTAAATTCGAGTTATATTATTGTTTTAAAATTAGGTATATAAATTAGTGATTAAAATTTTTTAAAAATGAATAGTTTAGATTGATAATTTGATTGTAAACTGTTTATTTTTATAAATATTTAATTACATAATTTATTTAACCTTTTACATAATGTTGCAAATAGTTTAACCTTTTCATATTAAAAGGTTAGAAATTTAGTAACTTTCTAAATAACTTTTCATTATATAATAATTACACCATAATTTTCAAAATAATTTTCACTTATAATTAATTTTTATATAAATAGGCAATTTATACCCTCAGTACTGTAATTCATCCATGAATCATAGTGATGAATGCCATGACCTAATGAAGAAATATTATCGTCATCAATTCAACGGCATTGAAATATTTATATGTCCCGCGTGCAAAACTTACCATGCCCAACCCTATCTTGATTTCTTTTCTGATCATAAGGTTCACTTGACACAGTTTAAACAGAATAAACTCGATTTCTTTCGTTTGATTTTTAAGGCTGACGATTTTAAAATTAAGAAAAGAAAATCTGATGTTAGTTTGAATTTAGGCACGTCTAAAATAACTAAAAATGAAGTAATTGTAATCAGTGATGATGAGGAAAACATACAAATAGGTGGTTCTGTAGATATTAGTAATGACCCAATTGTAGAATTAGATTTAAGAGGATCACGTAAATTACTAAAATTTAATATTGATGAATTTAATGTTAATCAAATAACATTAACAGATAGAATTATAACCCGGCTAAAAATTGAAATTAATAAAATGGGGAACGTTAAAATTAAATTTGCTGTAAATATCCAATTTGAGAAAGATGATATAACTAAAGATGAATTTATATCTAATAACGCCGAGGTCTTCTCAGATAATTTTCTTGTTGAAGGAGTTAGAAAATTAAATGAAAAAATAGAAAGATTTACTCAATTAGGTAGTGGATGGACTATTTCTAGAATTAGAGAAATTCATTTTATCTTGACTAAATATTCCCAAATAAATAGATTAACTGGTCACGGTTTTATTGAGACTCCTCTTGCACTTAAAGGGAAAAGAGCAATTATTAATATTAAGAATAGTGACAATCTTTGTTTTATATATAGTATCTTGGCTTTGTTGAAGCATGACGTTCTTGTAAATAATCGTAGTAATATGTATAGCTATACTAACTTCCTGAATGAATTAAATTATGATGAGATAGATGACTGTCCTATGAGATTGTGCAATATAAGTAGGTTTGAGGAAAAGAATCCAGGTCTTGCAATTAATATCTTGTCTTATAACCCAACTGTTATTAATAGTGATGAAAATGAAAATGACGATTTTGTTCCTCATCATCCTCATTTGGATATTATTCATCGCACTAAAGTGACTGACGTTGATCCTTTGTATCTTTTACTTCTCGAAAATGATGAACAATATCATTATACTGCTGTTATTGACTTGCAACGCCTAATGAATTCACATATTAATGATATAGTTAGTGTACGGATACAATGTCAATGGTGTCCTAGATGTCTTAATGGTTTTCGTTTGCAGGATGCTTTTAACAGTCATTATGCATTGTGTATCAAAAATCAGGTAGGAACAACTTTATACACTCTTCCTCAAAATAAATATTTAGAGTTTGGTGATTACTCAAAAACAGTAACCCCACCATTTGTAATTTATGCAGACTTTGAGTCAATTTTACCGATTGACATAAGATTTCATCAGAAACATCTACCAATATCTGCAGGACTATTATTAATTAATAACTTTAATAATACTAAATCGTATTTTAGTTTCATTGGTTTAGACTGTGTCTTGGAATTTTTGAAAAAGATAGAGGAAATTGCGGCGACAATTGTACAACCTTATTTTGATCTTTTTAGTGATTCAAACATTATTCTGCTATCATTTAATCAGGAAAATGCTTTTAAATTTTGCTTGAATTGTTATCTTTGTAAGAAACCCATTAGAAATCGTGTTAAAGTTTACGAACACTTTTCAGGTCGTTATCTTGGGGCTGCTTGTAGTCTTTGTCGTAATGTTAGAAGAAATCGTCAGCATTTACCTGTTATTTTTCATAATCTTAGGGGTTATGACCTTCATCACATTTTGAAGTATGGTCTTAGTAGTTTTCCTTCTTGGGATTTGAATATCATTCCAACTACAACAGAAAAGTTTATATCTTTGATAGCACATATCGATAAAGTATCAGTTAGGTTCATTGATAGTTATCAGTTTGTTAGCGCATCATTAGACAATGCAGTTAAAACTCTTTCTAACTTTCCTTTGACAGATTCTGTATTTACTGGTTCAATAATGGGTTGTAAAGGTATTTTTCCTTATAATTTTGCAAAGAGTTTGGAAATCTTGGAAACAACTTTTGAATTACCACCAATTTGGCCTGAAGTGACAGAATCACAATATTTGAGAGCTCAAAAGATTTGGAATGAGAATAATTGCAATACCTTGTTAGATTATATGATGGTATACTTGAAATTAGATGTATTTCTTCTTGCAGACTTTTTTCAACAATTTCGTTCAAAGAGTATTGCACATAACGGTTTAGATCCCTTAAATTTTTACGGTATACCTGGAATGAGTTGGGCTTCTGCTTTGATGACATTGAAAGAACCCATTGAACTCCTTACCGATATGGAAATGTATAATTTCTATGAAGGAGGGATCAGGGGTGGAATAACATTTGTGAATAAACATTATGTTAAAACTTCTGATGATACAGAATTGTTATATATTGATATCAACAATCTGTATGGTTGGGCTCTTAGCCAAAGTCTTCCTTTCGGTGATTTTAGTTGGGTAATTAATAATCTTGATTCTATTTTGGATGAGTGTATGAGTACAGATATTGAAACGCTTTCATATGGTTACACGATGGAAGTTGATCTCGAAATTCCTGAAAGTGTACATGAGTTTTTGGATAAATTCCCTGTGGCGCCTGAAAAGATGTGTCCACATCATTCTAAAGTTGAAAAATTAATGCTCACTCATTATCCCAAGAAAAACTATGTTATTCATTGGAGACTTCTAAAGATGTTTGTTTCTCTTGGTGTTAAGGTTGTTAAGATTCATAGAGCTATAAGGTTTAAACAGGCAAAGATTTTTAAAGAGTATATTGATACAAACACATGTTTGAGAGCAGATGCTACAAATAATCTTGATAAGAACTATTTCAAACTTTTAAATAATAGTCTTTATGGAAAATCTGTGGAAAATCTTAAAAAACGAATGAATTTAAGATTATGTAATTCATTTGAAAAGATGGTTACTTATTCATCAAAGCCGTCTTTCAGAAAGTGTATAAAGATTGACGATGATCTAATAGCAGCTCATCTAAATAAAGAATTAATTTGTTTAGACCGACCTAGTTATATCGGTCAAACAGTTCTTGATTTATCGAAATTACGGATGTATCAGCTCCAGTATGTTGAATTAGAGAAATATAGGAATCTTTTCAATTGTAGGATTGACATTGTTGCTGGCGACACTGACTCTTTCTTCCTTGAAATTAAAAACTGTAAATTAAGTACTCTTTTACCTGCAATGGTTTCGGATAATCTTTTGGACACTTCGAATTATGATATTGGTCATCCTTTGTATTCAAGAAAACTTGACTCAGTAATAGGTAAATTCAAAGATGAGAGTAAGGGACTTGGATATAAGGAATGGGTTTTCTTACGACCGAAATGCTATAGTCTTTTAGGTGAAACTGAAAGTAATAAAGCAAAGGGAATTACTTTGGAAGGAACTGAAATAAAGCATCTTTCTTATCTTGATTGTTATAGAAACGATACAATTTTTTCTGTTCCTCAAACGAGAATAGGGACGAGAAATCATCAGTTGTTTACTTTTAAAAATAGTAAAATTGCTTTAAGTAACAACGATGATAAACGTCAATGGGTAGGTAAAACAAAAGTTTTGCATTCGGACATTATTTAGGTATCAATGCCACTGAAGATATTGAAGCTTTTACTTAAATAAATGTTGTCTTGTAATGTGTTTGTCTTTTTATTCTATTGTTTTGTAATTATTATTAAATGAGACTTGTAACAGTCTGATGTCGGTAATAATTCGTTGAGTCGTGGGTTCAACTCCTATAGTGGGCGAATTATTTTTTATTTTAAAAATTAAATTTTTTAATAGAATATAAATCTGTATATTTTATTTGGTGTAAATTTAAAATTTTATAGAAATTGGTAAAGTAAATCTTGTATAATTTAATTTTTTACATTTAGTTAAGTTGAAATTTTAAACTTGTTGAATTATTTTCTTAAAATTTTGTAAATCCAGTGATAAAATTTAAGTTTTGAGTGACTTTTAATTAAATAAACTATGAATATACTATAGTGCTTTTAAACTTAAATTTTCATGAAAATTATTAAAGTTTTATGATTATTTTGATAAAATTGTTATGTAATATACTACTAACAAAATAGTCAGTAAGCTAAATAATTTAGAATTGAACATTTATTTTTAAGACGAGTTTGATCTTAATTTATTATGTTTAATGATTATTTTATAATTTTTTATGTAATAATATAATTAACAATTGAAAATTTCATGTAAATATAATTTTTTAATATATCACATGTAAGTAACATGAATCAATGAGGTAAACGAAACTCATACGTTTATATGAAGTAAAAAGTATAATAATAATACCAATAGTACTAGTGAGTGATTTTGTTAAGTCTACGACTTAGTCGTAGGCGTGTTGGGCGCGGATCGGTGCGGATAGGTACGGATCGGTGCGGATGGGTACTGATGGGTGCGGATGGGTGTGTGTGTGTGTGGATCGTTGGTTGGTATGTGCGTGTGTAATGTTTAAGATTGTAGGTGTGTGGAAGGTTCTAGAAGGTAGGTGTGTGGAAGGTTCTAGAAGGTAGGTGTGTTGGTCCACAACTACGTGACATAATAACAGTTAGGTAACTAGTCTCCGAGTAGTGACTTAATAAGTGTGACCAGTGACATAATAAGTGTGCACTGACCAGTGACATAATAAGTGCGCACTGACCAGTGGTCAAGTGATGTAATCATGAGGTCACTGACCAAAAGTCAATTACTAGGTAGCAACTAGTGGACAAAGGTCAATCTCCAGGCAGCAACAGCGCGTGCAGAGGTCAAATGTTACGTAATAATTACGTAAGCTAGTGGGGGGGGTTGTATCTGACGGGCTCACATCCTACTACTATAGGTATATATACTGATTCATTTTCACATAATTTTAAGCAGTTTTCATAAAATTTGAAATCAGTTTTTCAATCTAAACTTTAAATCGTTTTCACCAGTTTTAATCAGTTTCTACAAAACTTGGAATCAGTTTTAATTAATGTGAGTGAAGAAAAGTTCAATGACTTTCTCCACGTCGCACCCAGATAACCTCGTGAGAGCTCTGTCTGAGGTGTCGGCATGGGGAAAGATTTTTATGCGATGATGAATGCAGTTACAAATATGTATTATGAAGATTATATAAAATAAATATTTGATCAAACAACTCTTTGTCGAAATTTTTCCGGCCCACAGCCACTCACGCACCGCAAGTCAATAAAATATACACACAATTCAGGTTGTGTAAGAGCAGTTTATCTGCCAATAGCTTGTGCTCGTGAAGGTTCCGGCGTGAATAACGCAGGGCCCAAACGTCAAATCATAACCGTTATAGGGGAAATTGGGAGGAGGGGAAGTAGTTTTTTGGCTGCTCCTCCGCCGACCATTTTCCTATAATTTCGACCTGAAATTTTATTTCACACATCGGCTAAAATCATAAACATTGAGTAGCTCGGTGAGCACTCTTAAAATCATAATATGAACACAATTCTCCTAAGGCCAACTCAGAAGGAAAGAAGTGGGGATATATTAGGAAATCATTGTTATGTAAAATATAATCTAACTCGATCTTAAACAAACCAATTACGTAAAGCTCTATTAACTATTATGACTAAAATTGTTATGTCAAAACGGACGGAAAATTAATGATAGTAATACCTAGTAAAGATCAGTATACTCTCATAATAATAATTCCGCAAAAATTCAACGAGAAAAAATTAATCAGAGTCAATAAATTGCCCATGAACCAGTTAATAAAAATATTAAGCTAGCAGCTTTATTTGTAGTTATTTTCACGATAAATTACTTCTTGTGTCGATTAAATCAATCTATTCAAAGTTTCATAGAATCACTCAAAATGGAAGATACATTATTATAAACATAATTTTTTAAGTATGACCCAACTACCAGTCAGAATAGTAAGAATCCAAAAAATTTAGCGACAAAGATTAAACAATCATTATACTAACAGTCTCTAATGTATTATTCTAACACAAACCTGAGCATAACATGTACACTCCAATAACAAATTTAATCAATTAGGAGATAATCAAATGAGGAATAGAATGTGATCATAGGTATTGAAGAGCATACTATCAACTTGCATACCATTACCAATTACGAATCCGCCAATTAATCATAATGATAGTCTGAGAATAAATCAGATTGAGTTGGACGTACATATAGATCATAATAATAACACTTTAGATCATAATAATAAACTTTAGAAAACCAATAACGAAAAACTAATAAATCGTCCAATAGATTAAAAGTAGTCAATAAAATCAATCCGATCACAAGCACACGATCGACGTGGCAAGGCGCAACTAATTGCTGGCAAGTAGAGTAGAAATTGACAATGGGGCAAGAGACACCTGTCGCAAGTCGATTGTCACACAACAGCAGGCGAATTACACAGAGATAGAAAATTAAGATACATACAGGCAAACAGTGGAGAGAGGGAAGTGGACGGCACACATCCAACAGAGGTAAGGTATACATGATATAAGCAGACGATCAATTCAAATTGCAGTCCTAAACAACATGAACAGTAATCAGCAAAACGAGCTCCGATCCAGAGGCCACCACTCACGATACCTTAACACGGACGAAATTACGCTAGAACGAAGAACCGATACCCAAGGAAGTAGGAATTTGTTTTTTTTATCGACTAATCTTAATTTATAAAATATTTATGCACCAATTCGCCTAATCCGTGAGAGAAATGTTGACCAAAATTGCTGACAAGAGAGTATCCCAAAGCACCAGGAGGACAAAAGATTTTTTCCATTCTAAATGTTGTTAAATAAATACGAAACGTCAGAATTTCATTATGATACTTTTCTGTGTAGTCGATGGAAGCCCTCCTGAATCTTCACATTAAACAATCGCCAGTCCAGAGATTAACTTGCAACAAATATTCTAACTATTTCATCACGCTTGAGCAAGTAACTAGCCAAATGTCTATGATGCGAGAGTGAACCAGCCAATTCCACCAATGACGGTATCAGTGCCGAAGAAGATCCTTTCAGGGGCAAAGCGAGCGAGAGATGAAGCTCAAAGACCGGCGTGGGATCATACCTATACCCGCTGGTCATCGAGACAGGATCCAAGAAACCGACCTTCTACTTCATGCTATAATTGATTTAAAACACTATTCATTCACGCTGTGGTTGATTTGAATATAATAATGCTAGTTTTCATTGACTTCATATATTTATAATTATCATAAAAATATTCACCTAAACAAAAATCCTTTTACAACGCTAAATTAATACGTCTTGAAACTTTGTATTTATAATCCTGTTCATTGTATAAACTGAAACATTCATGATCTAAATTTTCTTTTTTGCAGAAATGGACACCGGTACAATCTTAAACAAGGCTCTGAAAAACGCACGAAAGGAAAACACAGACCTCCACCGACAGATGTTGGAGTTGATTCGAGAAGTCCATCGTATCAAATAAACGTGGATAGAACCGGCAAGGGCAAAGGTTCTATATCAGCGAGTAACCGCCGCCCAGTGTGGATGGGCTGAAGAGAAGCGATTGACGCAGGCCATGAAGACGCAGATTCGCGGACTAGAAGTGGCGCTGGCAGCCTGCCAAGAGGGCCAAGCCGTCACATACCCCCTAGTCTTCGCACCGGACAAGCTGGCGTATCGCGACGCCGCCAACGTCACCAAACCGGCGATAAAACCACCTCAACGACGTCCTGGAAAAATCGAACGGGCGAGGCGACGAGCAATGAGACCAACGGAACAATCAAACTGAAAAATATTATATTAAATAAATGTTTTGTTAAATTGTCTATACGTTTATTAAACTTATTAATTATGGCTAAGCAAGTTATGCAAGATAATCAAAATTCAGAGAGAGAGAGGAACGACTGACCGTATTTGTAAGCGAAAGGGACCAGGAATAGAAAATCGCACATATACCTTCTATCGGTGGTGCGTTGAACCCGCTATAGGATCGGGCCTTAGCATTTCCTATATGGTGCTCACCTTTGGCGATCCTATAACCGGTGGTTACATTACCAACGTTGCTTGGCAACGGGTAACCATTGGGGGCAAGAGGATAATTTTCAAATAGGGTCAAGGACATTGACAACACCCAACAACCCCACATTTCCTAAGCTTTCCCGCCTATTTAATTCGAGGTTGGTATTAAATACGAATATCTTTGTCGTTTCTGGATGGTAGTTTGTTATTAATTATCATTAGCCTAGTGCGGTAAATTTTATTGAATGTAATTTTCCATTACCTTCCTCTTAAGGTCGAAATGCGTAGACTGAAATCAACAAGTTTAGCTTAAAAAACTCCTTCCTCAAATGGGTTCGCATGAGAATACCATTATGATCACTTGGAATATGGGTTAGATAAGAAATAAAAATTATATGCGATGTCGTCATTGTCAAAAGACAAAGGAAATGGGTTGCAAAAAATCCTGTTCGAAACATACTGAATGCATGCGATACGAATATCACTGACGCGGATGATGTAAATATTACAAAAATCAGGATCTAATAAAATAAATTAATTACACAGTAGATCAGAAGAAATCAACTAAAATACTTAATTAAACATTAGATCAAATGAAAAATGGACAATTTAGTTACTGAAACCAATAATCTAAGTAAATGCCTAAATGAGTTGAACTGGTTTTCTCTCAAAAATGAGTTGAGTACGAAATTATTTGGATTAGTTTAATATCAAAATGATTTGGATACCTAAGGGATTTAATTCCATCGAAAAGAATTGAACATTTATATGAATGGAATTAAATCGCATGCTAAAATTGGGTGACTAACTTGAATATCAAAGTAATACAGATAAATTAATTTAAAACGAAAATAAAATGAATAGATTAAATATTAAATTAGGGTGATCATAAACTAAGTTACGCAAATTGAACGTTATCATACTTATCGTCGTTATCATTGAAGGTTTATTAACCTGAAAACTGTGCTGGCTTTAATCCATTTTATTAAGGGCTCGAACGATGGTGACGTGTGACGATCGGCAGCATAGGTCACGTTGAGCGTTGTAACTAAATGGGTCTGCTCTTATGGGTTGGAGCTCACATATGACATAAATTCCATTGATTGTAAATTAGCGAGATAACTTATATAAATTTTTATAACATGATTTATTTTCTCTTCATCTCTCTTCAGGCTTAGCTTGTCATTGGAAAATTGCGTACGATCTCCTGCATCTAGTTCACGTAACTAGGGCTCGAAAAATTAATAATTAGTCTAGTAATGAAAATTTTATTTATCAGATACCTTCGGGCACCTTCCGTTTAATTGTCTCCGAGCTTGGTCCAGGGTTTTGTAGGTCTCTGTTGGACGCGTTAGAGTGCCGTAAATTCGTCGCTCTGGTTGAAGTATTTTGATATTTTGAATTATCAGACATCTTTGTGTGGTTAGACTAGACCAACACAATCATTATATATGAGTGTAGTCGCACACATTGTAGCTAGAGAATTGTGAAAACGAATCGGTATATATACCTATCGTACGACCCTAACCTTGCGTGTTAAATTTGATCTAGTAAAACAAAATTTGACCTTGTGATTTTCTAGTATATTCTAATCTTAATTTTATTATTTTGTAATTTAATTTGACAATTTTATTTTTTAATTTTTTAATTGAATTGTTTCCAATTCAAATTATTTAATTTTTGTTCCATTTTTATGGATTTTCGCATTTTTTGATAAATTGTCGAATTTTGGTCAAATTTATGTTCTCATGTTATTTTTGTGTTTTATGATTTTATATTTAATTGTTTTCTTTCTCATATTTTAGCAGGGTTAGTTGATGTTTTATAGGTCCGATTTTAAATCTGCATGTTGTATTTGCGTGTGTATTACCGATTCATTTAAACGATTCTCGAGGCCGTTTGTGTTCTGGCCCAACAATACGTTGGAATACTCTCTCTAAAATTGATACATTTCCCTTAAAATTTTACACCAAATTCACAATAAATTCTTTAGTAATATCCATTGACATTCGATTAGATATAAAATTCATTAAAACTATATCGAGAATCCTAAATTTAAACTAAAATATTTAACAGGCTCTATATTATATTAAGTGGTCATACACGATAAATTAATACACTAGCTTTTATTCAATACCTTATTACAAGTTTTAGTCTAATTAACCACGATTTTAAACACGACAAATTAATGAAACCAATTTAACGATGTATGTGATAAAAAAATATTTATTCGAATATCAAAAGTTGATAACTAACTCTCAAAATAACCAAAAACGTAGTATTTTTAAAATTGAATACTAGTATTAATTGATTCTAAAATATAATTTATTACAAATAGTTTTAACGTCCAAAGCAGATTCAGCAATTAAAATAACATGTGTTTCAATAACTGGAGTTTTAGCAGTCTCAACTGCAGTACCATCTGGTCTTGGAACAGTTGGAATAGTTGGAGGTGTGTCAGTAACTATAGGATGTGTTTTAGGTGGATCTAATGCTTTATATTTATTTTTATCTGAAACTCTTTCAATAGGATTCACTGCACGAAAGAAAAAAATATACCGTGAAGTATGTCAGGAATTATCGACGTGAATAAATAAACTTTATTTATATCAACAAAAAGCATTAGCAGATGGGATTTTAACAACAGATGAAATCCAAGAATCAAATGAAATAATTTAGGAAATCAATAGAAATATTAATAAAATAAAATTATTGAATAATAAAAATAATGATAAACAAATAAAAAAATTAATTAAAGATTTGAAAAATGAATATAAAGAACGAATTAAAAATATTTAAATCTCTTCATTTAAAAATGGCAAAAAAAGATTTTTATAAAAAATTAAAACATCTATTTGAGGTCGACTTAAATAAGAACATTAAAGCGGATAAATACATGGATTTTCTAATACAAAAATCCAAAAATGACGCAAAAAGATAATAAAAAACAATACCCGATAAAACAACCTAAACATAAACAACCTCAACCTAATCAACAAAAACCTAAGAAACTTTATTGCACAAAATGTTCGAGGCAATTTATGTTTATAATCATAATCCAACACAAAATGATCCGATGCAAAATTATAATTCAGCACCAAATTCGGATCAAAATTATAATTTAGAACTCAATTATAATTATGATCAAAACTCAGAAATAACTAGTGTTGTTTCCGAGACCAATAAAAAGAAATTATTAAGACAAGTAATAGAGTTAGGTAAACAAAAAAATTAAAACAATTTTTTAATTTAAATAATTAATTTTCTCAACAAAATCCAGCATCATAATACACGCTTCATTATAATTCTGGGTTTGTAGCGTTTCCATTTTAAACATATATATTGCTAAAAATTGATTCTTAAATATAAAGCACATTGCTAAAAACTTATTCTTAAAAATAAAGCCTAAAATATGTTAAGCCAAAGAAATATTTTCTGTGAGTGGTGTAATAATTGGTATAAAAACACTTATTATGATTTTCACTTAATAATGAAAATCCATCAAGCGAAAGAAATATTCAATCCCTAAAAAACCAATAGAAGATGAAATAATTCGTATATAAGTATCCAGGAAAAATTCAAGCAAGTTATAAGAACTGAGCTGCAGTTAAGTTTGTGAGAAATAAACAAAAACATAAGAAAATGGCTAAAATAAATACTAGAATTTGACGGTTCAGATTATCCGTATCCGATATACGCGAATTTGCAGACAAAAATCCGTATTCGTTATCCGCTCAAATATACTCGCGATTATCGGATAGAGAAAATTATTTTAAATTATGTTTAGAATAAAATTTTAAATAGAATAAAAAATCGATATAATTTGTTATTGTGAAAAAAACCAAAGGTAATTATAATTAATTTCTTTTTCACCGTAAAACTTGTATTAAATTTATATTGTACTACTATTTAGCCCATGGCACCATCAGCTCCTGTTTGGGAATATTTTAAAAAAATTCCTTCTACCAATAAAAAAGTTGCCAAAGCTCAGTGTTTAAAGTGTATGGTTTTTATTTCAAATAGTAATGGAAGCACGGGTGGTATGCTAAACCATCTGAAACTGGTACACAAAATCCATTGTAAACGGGATAATGATGAATCCGTTTTGTGGGAGCAAGAGCAAAACTTCAAGAAAACCAAAGGAAATACTACGATGATGGATTTTGTTAAACGGCAAAGTTTAAGTGAGATTGTTTCAAGATTAGCTGCTGAAGACGGAATAACAATTCGTGCAATTACAAATTCCAAGTTTATCAGACGATCTATTGTAGACAGAGGATATAACCTACCAAAAAGTATTCGAAAATAGAAAACAAGAGGTAATAAAAAATTAACAACAATTAAGAATGATGGTGGTAAGTTTAGTATAACCCTTGATGAGTGGGTAAGTGCACGAAATCGTCGCTTTATTAATATTAATGTACATGGAAATAATGGAAATTGCAACAATATAGGTTTGGTGAGAGATACTGGTTCGTGTACTGCAGCTGTAGTGTTAAAAATTGTAACAAAGCATTTAGAGTTGTTTTATTTGTCGTTCCAAAACGACATCGTTTGTACTACAAATGATGGTGCCAGCGTAATGGTGAGGTATGGGAGAGATTGTCAATCTGAATCACAGTTATGTTTATGTCACGGGCTGCATTTGGTGGTAGTTGAAACATCGGTGCTTTTTCGACCTCTACTTGACCATGCGTTACCGTGTGATTGTGAGTTGCAACTTCATGAACAATTTCATCATCTTTTGTGTGCATGTTCTTTTTTCACAGCGCCAAAGGCTTTTTCCGTCACTGTTCTCCGAATGTTTCGTAACCAAGTAACCTTGAACGATAAGCTTACGATTTCCTTTCTGTGATGTAACGAATTCTAGCATTGTGGTAACTTTTCAAAATTTATTTGTAAATACTATGTAGCTATAATAGTCTACAGTAAACGCAATAAATTGTAAAATAAAATTATATTTCCAACTAATATGAATTATAAGTTATTTCTATTTTTTTCATATAATATTTTAAATTTGAATTTCTGGAAATTTTTATATATAGTCTAACGATATTCATAAAACAAACCAAAAATTGGAAATCCAGCTCATGCTACAGTTATAGCGCCGGGACTTAAGTTATTAATAATAATCTGGCAAAGTTAATTTTAATTTACATAGCTGTGTTTTTAATTTGAGGCCAACATGCACTCAACGGACCGAAACCAAACATGTTTTGGCACATAACACTGACGTGCTGCGACAAGTAAGACAATTAAAATTACACGAAATCATGAGCGCAGATGAAAGAAGGTGGAGATAGTGAAGAAGAAGAGCGAATATTGGTTTCATTAATACTGTTTTCAATGGTTAGGTGCCCTTGATTATTTCACGGAAGAATGCTTTATTTCATTTAAGTTTTAGCTCAGTTGAAAAGGCTTTAAGGATTCTTATATTTCAATACGAAAGGACATTAATATTCAATGAGTTTAAGATGAGCAAACGGCTCGTTATGCCGAAATGGCACCGTGTGCTACACAGTACAGTGTTTTGGTACTTGTTCCCAACTGATCAACGACAAGTAAATACCCAAACATCTTATATTTTGTCCCCATGACATTTTGTCCGCTGACATTTTGTCCATGCCATTTTGTCCGTGACATTTTGTCCTAGCACCGTATGTTCAACTGACTTTGAATCATGGAACAAATATTCAAATGATAATGTGATTGAGCAAAAAGGATTTTGCTACGGAATATAAGCAATTATCCTAATTTAATGAAATCACCCTATATTGATTATTTCGGACATCATGCGGCAGAACATTTATCTAAGAGAATCAATGAAATATCTGAGGAATTCAATCTCTTACTCAAAACAGAAATTAAAATAGATATTTCTAAGGAACAGAAAGAAGAATTTAGAAAAGTTAATAGATGTTATTATTGTGAAAAGGAATTTGTAGAGGGTGATGGATCATGACCATTTTTTTAGAGAAGAATAATTATAGAGGAGCAGCACATTTTTCATGCAACTAAAAGGCAAAGAAAATAAATTTCGTGTCTATTTATTTTCATAATGGTAGTGGATATGATAATCATATCATATTCCTCCATTTAGTTACAAAACTCACAAAAATAATTCCTAGTACTGATGAAACATATTTCCTTTAGTGTAGGAATAATGAGATTCTTAGATTCGTATAAAATGATGCCATCATCTTTAGATTACCTTGCATCTTTTAAAACCAGAAGAATGTAATGTTTACAATGAATATTTTAATATCCCAGTAAGGAAAGGAATTTATCCCTATGAATATATTAAGGGAAAAGAGTGGGAACAAGTGTGGAGATTTTGAATGAAACTGAATTACCAGACATCCAATTCTTTTATAATCGTTTAAAGCAATCAGAACTTTCTTTAAATGATTAATAAATTCCATGATTCTTGAGCATATTTATAAACTGTAAATCTATTAAGGAATATACCTTTAAATATTTGAAAATGGATGTTTGTTTATTAGCAGACACTATTGAGAATTTTAGGAATTCTTTCTTGAAAGATTATGGTTTTGATCCTTGTTATCAATACTCAGTTTCAAAATTAACATTTGCAGCAGGATTAAAATTCACTGGGGTAAAATTGAAATATTTTAAGAAATCCACTTACGATATGCTTCTATTTTTTGAAGGTGTCAGAGGTAGAGTGTCAGGAGTTTTCGGGGATAGACTTGTTGAATTATCTCCAGAACTAGGGAATTCATTATATTATTATGATTGCAATTCATTATACCCGACAGCAATGATTGAGGAGTTACCTACAAGAGAAATGAAACGGTGTAAAAACACATCATACGAAAAGACTAAAGAGAATTTCCCTGAATGTTTTGAATATAAAGTAGATTTGAAATATCCTCAATCATTACACGATAAGACTCAGCATTTCCAATGTTGCCTATAAAAAGTTTTAGTGAATGAAGAATTACTTTCTGAATGGCAACGGGAAAATAATCCTACTGGGTATGAAACAACTGAAAAGCTAAATCAAACCCAAGGGGATTAAAAGAATTATATCATAGAAGGAAGGATGCTGGACTGGTATCAAGAATTAGGAATGATTCTAGAGAAAGTCAATAGGAAATTAATTTATAATAAATCCAAATGGCTTAAACCTTATATAGATTTCAATATCAAGAAAAGATTGGAATCTAAAGCTATAGGGGATAAGTTTGGAGATTTCTTATATAAATCCTTGAATTATTGAATCACGAAAATATTGGAAAGATCAATGAACATATCCACGATACAAACTTGAATATTTCTAAGATGAAATGAGTCCTAATAAAAAGATCCTAGGTTTTTGAGGTTTGAAGCCCAAAGTGTACTTCTTATATATTAAAGATCTAAATTCTGAGAAACACTTGGAACACAAACGAGGGAATGGGTATTCAATAAAAAACCTAGGATTCAAAGAAGCAAAATGTCTCCTAGGGAAAGATCAACAACATGTGGGAGGATGAATATTAAGACCAGATCATCATAAAATGTACCTACAAGAATATTCAAGAGTAAGAATAAATAATTATGATGACAATAGTTACATATTAAGTAACGGAATAACAACCCTCCCATACAAAAATTATAGGATTGAATAAATAGAAAAAAGAGAAATAAATAAAAAATATAAAACGGATTATACTGACATAGATCTAAGTATAATCAATCGTAAAAATATTAAAATAAAAAAAATATGTCTTCAATTTATTTATTCTTGGTGAAGAAAAATTCGGGTTCAAAAAAAATTTGGGATGAAAAATACCTCGAGTATATTCTACTACCGAGCACATTAACGATATTACGACATTATAGCATAATTTTTATTTTCTTGTTTCTCGAGATATTCTAATTTCGTCAGATTTCATCAGATTTCGTCAAACGTTCAAACATTTTTCTACACAATTTCCTTAGGCATTTAAAAAAAATCATCGAAAATAAGATATCAGATTTCGTCAATTAACATTAGATACGTTACTAGAGTAGTATAAGAATGTTGTGTGTAAGAGGTTGTGTGTAAGAAACAATTACTGTGTAGTAAAAAATAACTGTTTGTTAGAATCATTTCGTTTCATAATTCGATTATGTATGCTAAGCTTTTGTCTCAAATGATTGATATAATAACACTAAGTAGTAGTAAACTCCATATAACAAGTTGTAGTCCCAACAGATTTTTAGAGCAGATGAGTTCCAGAGTAACCCATAAAATAAAATGTTATCAATAATTATTCAAAAATCTTCATCGTAAAATTATGTAAATTTGTTAACCAATACTTATTTGTAGGCATGGAATCCCTCCAAACTCTGAGTAGAGTAAGTCAAATCGCAAAAAAATACAGAGCTCCACAGACAGCTCCTTCAAATGAGCCGCGATATACAGAAGATTCGCGCGACATGGGGAGAACCCGCCAGAATGAAGGCAATCTATCAGCGACTGACCACCGCTCAACGTGGATGGGCGGAAGAGAAACAATTAGCTCAAAATCAAAAGACCCAGATCAGAAGTTTGGAAGTGGCACTGTCAGCTTGCCAGGAGGGCAACGCAGTGACCTATCCACTGGCATTCGCGCCTGCTCAGATAGCCTACAGGGATGCAATTAGCACCATTAAACCGGTAGCTGCTAAACGTTCCCAGCGGCGACCAGGAAAGGCGGAAGGAGCAAAATGCCGCGCGCAACAAGCAACGGAGTAAACCCGACAACCAAAATCCACCAGTAGTTTAGATCGCAAATATGTAGCCTTTATAATAAAAATAAAATATTTTCTTTAGTGTTGTAAATTTAATAATCTACTGTAAAAATCAATAAGTCGAATAGAATTCTTGCAAGTGTTGAGTTCACACAGAAGGGAGCTAGGGAGTAAATCGCGCGTAGACCTTCTATCGGTAGCGCGTTGAACCCAGTATGAGGCTGGGCCTTAACAGTTCTACAGTTAGAGCTCACCTTTGACGGTCTCATAACCAGTGGTTACAGTTCCAACGTTGCCTAGCAACGGGTAACCATTGGCAGGTAAGAAAAACATAGTGTGTAAAGGGGTCAAGGTTAGAAACCACTAACCCCACATATCTATGATTAGGAGTAATCCCG
The DNA here is from genome assembly GCA_022537955.1 of Schmidtea mediterranea. Taxonomy (NCBI): domain Eukaryota; kingdom Metazoa; phylum Platyhelminthes; order Tricladida; family Dugesiidae; genus Schmidtea; species Schmidtea mediterranea. The sequence continues at coordinate 91,255,065 of CM039681.1, read as the reverse complement.
ACGAAAGAGACCAGGTTTGTTCCATAAATGGAATAATTTACATCCAGATGAACTGGGAAATTTTACAATATTAAATCTATTATTCCAACACATGATTATTATTAACAATAAATTAATGGAGAAAATGTTGGGATTTGAGGCCACACAAGAATTTATACAGGACGTCCACCAAGACCTGCCAAAGATTGATAATTGCACAATTTGTGCATATGAATGCGATGCATATTTGAAGCGAAGAAGGAAATACGTGATTTGAATATTAAAATCCGAATTAAAGAAATATCATTACTCTACAATAGTAGGTTGTGTTTAAATGTTTACTTCAGTTAATAAATGTTTTCAGTTTATTAGTTTTTATCATTTTACTTTTATTGTGCAAATCGACATTTTTGTAAATAGTTTTACTTTATGTAAACTATTAGGACTAGTGATTTTTTTTATTAAATGCAAATAGCGAATTTAATACAAATTTGTTTATTTTAATTCAAACAAACAACTGATGTGCAATTTAAACAAAGCAAATGCACGAATTTGATTGGTCACCCTTTGTTATAAATACACAATGGTCTTTAAAATTAGTCATAATTTCAAAATAACTAAGAAAATATGTGAAAACAAAATTGTTGAAAAACCAGTTAATCTTCAACCAGAGCATCTTTTCCATAATGACAAAATGCATTTCCTAGAAGATCCGATGGAAATTAAATTATCGAATCCAGTTAAATTATGCAAAAATCCTTATCCCCATCTAATGGCTACTTTGTCAACCGAAGATGTTGAGTTTTTAAAGATCTTTATGAAAATAAATAACAGTGTTTTTTAATGTTCGTCAAGCGCGATTTTATGATGCTTCTCAAGAAATAATGTTCAAAGAGAATGAGAACTGGTATGCCACAATAAAGATTCAAGGATTCAAATTTGACCAGAATAATATATATTCTCCAATATGGCGATTAGAACCTGCAAGACGTGCTCTTGGATTTTAATTAATCAGTCATTTTTGTTGGTTTTAATAAATGTATTAATCAGTAAATGTTCTTGTTGATTTAAATAATAATAATAATATTTTGTTGAAAAAATTCGGAAAGATCTTATAAAATGTCTCTTACACACATGCACGAGGGATAAAAAAATTAAGATTAACAAGGAAAATTGCAATACGATTGCAAGTTTAATAAAGACATGTGCAATACAATTATAACTTTAATAAAGACATGTAAAGACATTTAATAGATTCCAATGCAAGTTTTTGAAAATAATTTTTGAAAAAATAAACTTTATAATAATGTAAATAATAATAAAAATAATAATATTAAAAGTAATTTATCGGTTGTAAAGTTTTTTAGTAAAAGTTGTTATTAAATGTCCTATTCACACACATACACGAAGGATAGAAAAAATTTTGACAAAAACGAAATAAGGTAATAAATAAAAGTAATTTATACCTAGGATAGAGTTTCTCGGACTTACAAAAATTTTCGAAAAAAATATGAGTTGCTATGGGGGATAAATCTTTGTTTTGACTTTTAAAAATATGTATGACTCATGCTTTTACCCTGACATAACCTCTTTGAACCGCAATGGAAAAATTTAAAATTAAGTATTTAGCTTCCACGAACCCAGCATTTGATGATGGCTCATATAGAGACACTGAAGCCAATCATAGGCCAAAATATTTATTTTTGCTACTTACTTATAACAAAGATTCATGCCTGAGTTCTGTGGTCATGTGACCTGCACTTGCAGACATTGTTGATTGCTGACATTTTTGCAGTTTTTTTTAATTTTAATCAAGTTTTTATTTGTGGAAAACCGAATACTACAGTGGAGTGCTGAAACGAGGCAAGTTTTTTTCTATTTAACACTGCTATTCATTTTACTAGTTTCTACAGTTGCAAATTATTTGATTAAAATTGTGCATAATATAGTATTATATTGTACAATGTACAATACAAATTATTCACATTATTTTCAGATCCAGTATAATGGCCACATGCAGTACGCGTTCAGCAAGTTCCATATGGTTAGTTGGATCGACGAATGAACATTTCCAAACTTCTAAACTTCCACCACGTGGAAATGTCTTGAAGGTTCTGTTTCACTATCAGTGTCAAGAACATGAATCTGAAGGATAGTATTGGCAAGTCTGCATCATTGCTACTGCCGATATGGGAGATGGCCCGAATCCCGACTAAGGCCCCAAATCACGTGATCGAGCACATTCGCAAACTGCACCGTGACTGGCAGAGTCTAAAGAAAAATATCAGTCACAATTCAGCAACGAATTTGTCCAATCAAACGAAATTCCAGGAAAGCCTGGACGATCTCTTTGACATTGCCATCAGGATGCCATGTCCACCGTAAGGATTGAAGAGGACAGATTGTTTCTGCTTGCTCAGCGCGAGAAAGGTCACAGAGGAAAAATGGGTGGGATAGACAGGGCACGTGCATTGAAAGTAGAATGAGCAATGAAACGAAAAATAGCAGCTGAAAAGTATGCTTTGAAGATAAATTCGATAACAGCAGCAACAGAAATGCTGCCACCAGAAACTTTACCTTATGACGATGAATATAGTTCGTCACAGTCATCAGATGCCGAACCTGAAGCTGGTCCATCCACTCCTAAAGCACCTAAGCCCCATACAGCGCGAGGCACTGTGGATTTCGTCACTCCACAAGTCTCTGCTGCTCTTGGCAGAACGAACACCAGTGATAGAAAGGCTGACTATATTTTTGCTGCGATGGCATCTACAGGACAGCTAAAGCAAGACACGGAACTCATTATTAGTTCCAGTGCTATCAGACGAGCTCGCATGAAACATTGCAAGCTTTTCAGCTTGGAAGTCAAAACAATTTTTGATCATGCAGTGCCCCTAATTGTACATTGGGATGACAAGATTATGGATGACCTTACTGGTCCAGAACGAGGTAAAGTTGATCGACTTCCCATATTAGTTTCCGGACAGTATGTTGCAAAACTATTGTATGTCCCGAAACTCCATGATGGCACAGCAGCTACAATGGCACAATCAGTCACTCAAAGTATTGACGACTGGGGCTTGCGAGACAGAATTAAGGGTATGTGCTTTGATATAACTGCTTCAAACACTGGAAAAAGGGGTGGCGTTTGTATCCGGCGGGAAGCAGAGATGGATAGGCAGCTACTCAATTTGGCTTGTCACCACTAGGGGTAATAATACCAGTTTACCGGTAAATTTTTCCATATTATAATTTTTCCACATTTACCGGATTTTTGCAATAAATTACCGGTAAAATTTGGTAATATTTTAACGCTATAGAGTACTGACACGTGACGTTATTCTAAAGCAAAAGTGGGCATTGACCATTTAATTTCAAGAAAAATAGATTTTCTTAAAATTATGCTTCAGATGTATAAATTTTAAATTATCATAAATCTAATATATAATATGAAAAATATAATTAAAAGTGTTCGGTGTAATCAAAATTCAATAAACTATCAAATTTTGTTACGTTTGATTAAATTAAACAAACAGAAACTATCTACAAATCTGAAAACGGCATTTCAAATTTCATGTAAGCGCTCATATAATATGTAAAAAGAGGACATTTTTCATAAAATTTAAAATAAAATATACCTACTTATACAAAAATTATTTATCTTTATTCAATTATTGTGTTGAAATTTTATTGTCCATCCGTTTTTAAAATAATGTGAACGCTGCATAATTCACTTAGTAGTACCAACCATGCAAGTAAAAAATCAAAAGTATCTTTTGGTTTTTTCATTCAAAAAAATCAATTCTGACAGAAGAAAATTTTGTGATCGGATTGTGTAGATAAAATTAATAGAATTCAAATAAAAACTTTAACGTTATTTTTGTAGTACAATTCTAATTTGTGATGTGAAGTAATAAAAAAGTAAAACTAAGATATAAATATGTAAATTTTTGCAATAAATTGGTTTTATGTAATTTTGTCAACTATTTTAATTTAACCTGAGAAATAAAGAAGCGTAATTGTAGTTAAAAAGTACAAATACCTATTATCAAGAAAATATATGCAGAATTTCTTTCATATTTAATCTTCTAAAGAGAGAAACACTTAACATAGAAGCTGTTGAATCATGTAACTCTAAAATTAGTTTCAACATTTCCATTTCGGATGATACTAATTCTCGGACCAAAATTTCCAACTATTTCATACAAATTAAAACCACTGAGAACTCATTTCCAGCTGTTTTAGCGCGACTGACGGCACGAGATTGCCTGTCATTTAAAAAGATTTGCACTTCATACGATTTGCAAGAATTGTTTAAATCAAAAGGATGTGATATCCCTAAATCTCCAATGATGATAAAAAGAATAGTTATGGATTATGGTGACAAAATACGCCAACAAACCGTCATCGAATTATCAGAAAGGATAAGCCGTGGTGAATTATTCAGCTTGACTTTAGACGAATAGACGTCTTTGAAGAATCGAAGGTTTATGAATGTAAATGTTTACTCGTATGATGATATATATTCGAATTTGGGTTTCGTAAGGATTGAATGGGCAATAGCTGCCGATAAATGTATCACGTATCTTCAAAACAAACTTCAAGAATTCAATATTCCAACGGAGAATGTAATTTCAATTACTACGGATGGAGCCGCGATTATAAAAAAGGTAGGCAGATTGATTGATGTTAGTCATCATCAACTATGTTTCGCCCACGGCACCTAGTTAGCCGTAATTAAGGTGCTTTATCACAAATCTTTTTCGGATAATATTTCGGACGAAAATATGGCAGATGCTGATGTTGCTACTGAATATGAACATGAAGCTGTAACTATAAGTAAAGAGGAGAAAGGGGAAGAAGAAGAAATATAACATTTTGAAGTGCATACTGATACATTACCTGCGGATATGCCAATCTCATATATCAAAAATTCGGAAAGTTGTTGGAATTTTTCGCAGATCAACAGTAAAAAATGACGCCCTTCAAAAACATGTCATGGTCGAATTTGATAAATAGTTTTCGCTAATACTTGACACAAAGATAAGGTGGAGTAGTTTGCTTGATATGTTGGAAAGATTTTATCAGATAAAAAATTGCGTTCGAAAAACTCTAATCGATATTAAATCAGATTTAGAATTATCGGAAAAGGAACTTAATTTGGTAGCAACTATTATATCGACCTTGCAACCGATTAAAGTGGCGATGGTAACTCTTTGTGACACTAACCTATACATTGCGGATTTAACTATTAAGTTTATGCTGGATGAACTAGGCAATCAAAACACTTATTAGTAACGAGTTGAAGGAAGCTCTAATATTAAGAATAAGCGAAAGAAGAACCATATATTCCGATATTTTTTATTATCTTCATGAACCACGTTTATGTGGTGAAAATAGTTATGAAATATTTAATACAATTAACAAAATAGTTATATCAAAGAAGATTGTTGAAATAATTCAATATTTTTCAAAAAGCGATTTCGCAACTATTGATACGGAATCTGAAATAGTGTGTGAAGAACCAGAATTAACTATTGGATCTGCGATTCCATCGACTTCTGCAGGAACATCTTCAGGGGTTTCAATGAAAGAAAAATTAAATTTAGTTATTCAAAATAGGATTAATATAAATGCAGATGAAGAGATCAGTGATCCGAAGACTCCATCTGGGCTTTTAAATAAAATAAGAAAAAAATTGTTATATTTTAAGGAACAAAATATTAAAGGCAAATATTTACAGAAAGCCCTGAAATATATTTCAACAGTTCGCCCGACTAGCGTAGAGTCAGAAAGGGCTTTCTCCCCCGCTGGTTTAGTTTGCACAAGATACAGATCCAGCATGAATGATGAAACCCTGAGCACAATGTGTTTTTTGAGAGCCTCCTTTGAGAAGCAATTTATGCTAAATTAGCAGTGAAAATTGCAATTGAGACTAAGCTCAGTAAATGAATTTTGTGATTAACATTATAATATTTTTAATATTATTTTAATAAATGGATTTCCCAAAAGTTTTTTAATATAAGATATTCATTTTTTGTGTTATTAGATTTATTAGTTGTTTGATTTGTTTTTTAACTACAAGGGTTTCCAGTTCGCACTTTCAAAATTTTACTTCAAAATATACTGTAGCCGATAATATGTATTCAATTAGTAAGGGGCTGTTTGGGTAAATATTTTTATATTTAATGCATACTAAGCTTATAAAAATTACCGGTGAAAATGTAAAAAAATACCGAATTACCGGTTTTTCAAAAACCCGGTAAATTATTACCCCTAGTCACCACATCTCAGAAATTGTTCTTGAAAAGGTTTTCAGTGTTTATGATGTCACGAAGTCTCCTAACATGGAGTTGTTTGGCCACTTTAAAGACTTTTGGCCCCGTATCGATCAAGACTCCTTTTGTACTGCAGTTGAAGATGTGAACTTGGCAGATACGATCGCTACTTGGAAGGATGATGTCATAACGTTTGCGCTTGGTCAGCTGGAGAAATTTCAACCTCGTGATGACTACTGTGAATTGCTTGTGATCATCTTTTTTTGGGTGGCACACCTCGCCGTGGAGTACGGTTTCGGTACCGTTCACAGGGCACGTTGGATGGCAAGGGTCATTTATTCTATAAAAATTTGGCTCTTTCGCAAACAGTATGAGCCGCTACAGCTAGGTACAGGCTGTCGGAAATCTCGTGGTCCTTCATATAGCCAGCAAATCTGCCATTATCTGTAGGTCAGTTTGTTTGTCATGAGAGTGTATGTGAAATACTGGTTTGAAAGTCCAGTTGCGCACTGTACACCACGACATGGTCTTGCATGGGTTTGTGCATTATCAGAGTACCAGAACACTGAAATCGCCAAGGCTGCCACTACAGCATTTCAGCGTCATTTTTGGTACCTCTCTGAAACCCTTATTGCATTTGCCTTCTTTGATGATGCTGTCACTACAGAGAAGCGCTTAATGGTAGTCGTACTTCAAGAAGTCAAAGGCTCGATAAAGCCTCTGAAACGAATTCAGCCATTCCAGCACCCAACCACAAAGAAATTTCACAATTTTGTGACAAAAAGTACCACCAATTTCTTTACGATTCTTGGCATATCCCAGAACTTCCTGTAGATTGATCCCAGTGACAGAGTATAAACAAAGCCAGTAGCTTGTCTAATCTGTCAGAGTTGTCAACGATCTGGCCGAACGTGGAGTTGCGCTGATCCAAGAGTTCAACTCAAGTTAAACACGTGATGAAGAACAGAAGCAATATCTGCTTCAAGTCGTCGAGGACCACATAAATAAATTTTCGGCACCAACTAAGTCATCAACAATTGATGCCAAGTTGTAGACAATGCATCGAAGTGATTAACGTGAACACTGAGTAGCTGGATTGTAAATTGACAATGTACTGCCATAAAAACTGATTTTCTACAGGCTTAGGTTTGGCTATTGGTTACTGCTTAGGACTATGCTCTATGATGAACAATTGATTGAACCTTACAGTACACTAATATTGTTTTAGCTGATTGCTGAGAATAAGCATACTGAACCTTGCATTTTAACAGACTTTGGTGTATTCTGCTGTTTTTATAATTAACTCTCGATCGTATAGCCGCGGCATAAATTAAACATAACTTTGATTGAGTTGAGCAAGTCCTAAGTATTATTATTTTCAGCTAAGATTTTTACTACAGCTTCTTTATAACTAGCGTAATGCTATAGAAGGTTGGAAAACATTGTTCTCAAACTTTCATTTTTTAGGAACACCTTGATATCCACGTTACGCCTGACTCAACCTATACACGATGATTCATCGTTTTCCGTTAGAAAATCAGAACGCTATGTGCTGGATGGCTCATATCTACCACTTGGATCCAAAAAGAAAGTAAAATATTTTGGAAATTATATATTGGAAAAAATTTATCCAAATACAATACCAGGAAATGTAGATTTAAATTCGTCGCAAGATTCGGATTTACTAGAGCTGACTTTATCTTATAATGCTTTGCAACGAGCTACAAAATTCAATATTATCAATTGTTGAAAAACCTACATTTCAAAAAAATAATAAAAAAATCTAAAAATATTTTAAAAATTTAGATACCTTTAATAAGATAACACAACAGTTGGATATAGTATATAATACATTAATGACTGTAAAACGTCAACATCAATAGAAAGGGCATTTTCCACAGCGGCATTTATTAAAACTAAATTTCGAAGAAGTTTGAAATTTGACATATTAAATGCAATTTTATCCTTAAAATGTATTTTTAAAATTAAAATAATTCTTCACTGTATTTTTTTCATCTGTATTATTAAATTAAAATCGTGTATTTTGTTCTGCTTTTAAGTAATTTCAAATTTGAAATAATTTCGTTATTTTTGGCTTGTTTTTTGTTAAAGTAATTATATATTTTTTAAATTAATTTTAAAGATTTTATGCAAATTTTTATTTTTAAAAATTAAATTTTCACTGTTTTTATTGTTTTTATATATGCATATTTACAAAATTGAAATATTTTTTGTGTTTTTTTATAACATACATTTTTAAAAATTAAAATAAATAAATTCTCTACAATTATTGTGTTTTATTAAATATATAGAATGCATTTATTTGTATTTATCATTCGAAGTAAATTATTCTTTTCTGAAAGATTTTACGAATATATTATCATTAACTATTCGAATATCGAATAGTTAATTATAATAATTAATTTTAATAGTAACCTTTACTGAATTAAAAGAAAAAAATTGCTCGCAATTTATTTTTTTGTAAACCAGTTCAAACACTACTTATATGATAAACGATTTACATTAAGAACAGAACATTGTTCTATGGCAGTCAAGCAGTAATATATTTTAATGACCAATTTAACATTTTTATCAGAAATTTGAAAGTAAAAATACAGGGAGAAATAATTTCCAAACCCAAAAATAGTGACAAAAAAGTTTTGAAATATTTTTTGATTCCAAAAATATAACAAGTATTTTCATATGACTAGAGCTAGGAGGTCTCTGTTCTAGATGGCTCACATGAAGTTCAGGTACAACAGAAAAGATTTTTAAAGTTTTTAAAATGTCACACACTGTTAAAAATGATTTGAACTTAAAAAAATTATTTTCATGACCGGCATATTTTTCTCTACAGATTTTCTTTACTAAAAACTAAAAAGATAATAAAAAAAATAAACTACTTTTTAAAAAATGTGCAAAGAAAAAAAATATAAAAACTAAAACAGAAAAATTTCTGTGATCGCAAGTTTGAACTCTACACAAAAATTAAGAACCAAAATAAATTTATGTATATCCTTTGGGGATATCTTTGTTCCAGATGGCTCACATCTCCCTACTAGCGTTTCGTTTATGCGAATATAATTTCCTAAATTCTGATTTTTTTAAATTACGAATTCACGAGTTCCTTTAGAGATGATTTTCCATCCATTACGAAAGATTTGAAGTAAATATATATTTTTAAATTTTTAACATTGATTTTTATTAAGATAGTAGAGAAATTAAAAGTGTTTTGCCTGTTACTCATAAAATGAGTTAATCCCATTTGAAAAATTATCAATGAACTAATTCAAGATTAACAGTGAAAAATCAAAATATCAAATAAATCTATAATTAATAGTATTCCTTGTTTTTTGAAACGTGAAATATTCCGAGAAATCTTTTGGTGAAAATTTAAATATTGATTACCATAATTTTATATCAGTGATAAAATTAATATTACTTATGTCATGATAAATTGGTGATTAATTTTTGTTCATGATTAATATACTTAAATAATATTACTACACTGAAAACTTGTTTAGAACCCATTATATATGTACAAAGTGATTTGATAAAAACGGGAAAGTAGTGCATTAGTACAAGTATGCCCTTGTGTCAAATATCAGGTGAATTTTAATAACCCCGTGCTCTCTTTATTTTAATGTAAGTAATCGAAGTTAAAACCTTTCTCGGGTAGATGAATGCTGATAGATGAATGAAAATACTAATTCAAGATTCAATTATATAAATCATTCAAAACTTAATGAATTTCAACTTCAATTAAAAATCTGACATATTAGGATAATGAACATGAGTGTTCTAAGTAACTCCCAGGATGATGATATTGATGGTGAGTGACTAGTATAGTTGTAGAAGATTAATATTATTGGATTAAACAGAGCAATTACTTATTTGTAATATTTATTCAATTAGAAGACCAAAAGAATTACCTTTTGTCTTTATAGTGATGTCAAGGTAATGCTTACTGACCATAAATTCAATATCAATAAAACTAACGTTCATCTTATAAAAATAAATGAAAACCAAATTTAAACTAATAATTTCAAATATAAATATATTTGAGAACAATCCTGTGATTTTCGATACACAAGATTAACATGATATTTACATAAAGTAATTCGTTATTATTATATTATTTAAATTACAATGCAAATAAATTTCCAGATTTCCACAGTTACTAACGGCATTAGCTAAATAAACTCTCAGTCAACTTTAATTTTCGTTACAATCAGCTAGTATAAATATATTATTTTAATGAATATTCACTATTTATAATATGAAAATATTCTTTTTCTTTGTAATTTTAATATGGTCGTTACTTTCACAATTTAGCCAAGGTAACATTCTATTTCGATTTAATCAAATCATTATAACATTTTTTTATAAATTCATGAATCAAAAATGATTTTTTTATAATTATAATTTAATATCTTACCTTAATACTGAAACATACACTTTTCAAAAACCTTAAATTCTAAACTTAATTTATGCACGATAATTAAATTTCATTATTTAATTAGATGCATCTTGAAGCAATATTAAAACGAATATATTAATTTATTATTAACATAAAGTTTTGTTTTCATTACCTAGTGTAATTCTTAATGAAAACTTTTTACATTTTTTAATTGCTTCAGGGTGTCCGAATGAATGATTAACTGTTTACGAATGGATAATTGTTAACTAAATTTTTAAGTACATGATTATGTTTCAAAAATCGTAAGTGAATAATTTCAGTAATTAGATAATTAAATTTTCAACACCAGAAGTTTATATTTTTAACAAATTGTTAATTTGTTATTCTCATTGCGTTTGTTAGAAAAATGTCTAGTACATATCTTACATTATTTTTTCTTTATTTATTAATATTTCACAAATAATATAAATTTATAATAAGAAATCATACTAAGTCGCTTTATAATGTGGCGTACATTCAACTCCTTTTTTACACGATTTTGAAAAACTCATCAATAAACGAGTGAATACTCATTTTTATTATATTTTTACACAAATTATTTCTACTAATTTGTTTTTTCACCGTTTTTTGTAGAACATATCCACCGTGTAAAAAAAGAGTTGGTTGTATTTCAATTATTTTTACTGTAACTAAAAATTGCTTTCTTTGTCTAGCAAAAATTGTGGAATTTGGCTATCACTTGGCTAAAAAAATGAATTTTAAAACAGCTCTTAATTATTGTAGAAACCTAAACCTATCTTTGGTGACAATAACTGATGCATCAGTAAATGTTTGTGAATTTTGTAATATTTTAAATTTAATTTCATATAAATTTGGTTTTAGAGACGAGTTTTTGATATAGCCAAAAAATACAAAATTGGAATGTACTGGATCAATGCAAATGACATGGAAATAAAGACGCGCTGGGTAGATTCAAGAAATCAATCTTTACAATATACGTTGGTTTTTATTTATTTAAAGCTTTTCATTGTTGTATTTTTTTAGAAATTGGCATCCACATGACCCTAGTGGTAATATTAATAAGCGTTGTGCTAATTTATTGTACCATCCAAATGGAAAGTGGAGTGATGCACCTTGTTCTTACAAATATAGTGTAATTTGCGAAAGATATGGTAAATATTATAAAACTAATAACAACTAATAATAAATATAATAATGAAAACATTATCTACCGTACCCATATGACAAAGAGAGTTGACTATTGTTTAAATGAATTTTAAACCACTTATTATCGATTTTAATGGCGATTTTATATTATATGCATAACTTAATAATCCAATTTTTAAATGTATCAGGAAATATTTGCTGACATTTCTTTTCAGTTCTGTCATTATACATTTTAAAAATAATTTAGGAAAAAGCATACTTCAAGTTATAATTTAATTAACTGATATTTTTTGAAATTATTAAGGTTTTAATTTTTATCTGCTTTAATTTTATAATTTATATCCCTATCTTTTATTTTTAATGAATTATTTTTTCTTACTATGTATTTATTTCTCATAAAGTCTTTTATTGAAAGCCATTTCAATAATTTTCATGTAGACAAAAAATTAAGTCTATATAGCATAAATTTTTCTTTTGTCAGAATGATAACAAATAAAATATCAATAAAACAAAAAACAAATTAATATATACCGAAACAATAAAATATGTCAAAAAGTTAATTTTATTTAATATTATTAGCGATTATGAAAGCCAAATAAATGTTGGGATTCGAGCCTTTTACTTTTCACCGTTCTGTTAGAAACAAAGCTTTGAATATATTTTTTAATATACAAGTGTTTTATCGCAATATCACATCATTTTGGCATTTTATGTTAAAAAAATAGTATGAAGGTTATCAAAAAATTATCAAAAAAAGAATAATAATTTATACTTTTCTAATATATATATATATATATTAAAAGAATCACAGAAAATTGGCTTGAATTAAATAAACGAAAACACCAATCCATAAATATATATTCTACTGCAATATATTTTATAGCCTCACTGTCATTGTTAGGTAGTTTTGAACTTATAGCTATATTGATTTAAAATGCTTTATTTTATTCATTTAAATTTTAAAAATTATTCCTTTTAAAAATTTCAAACTTTGTTTTACAAATTCCAATTATTTTAAAAACTTTTGATAAAATATTTTCAAAGTTTTAAATAAAAACATTTTACATCTTCCAGCAATCAATTACGTTTACTAATATAAATCAATTCCATGAGTCAACTGTGATCAACAAATTGAGAACTGACGGGCAGTCATTCCAATGTATGTGGCATTGAGCCCATGACATATATATCTATAACCAAGTTCCTAACACAAGTTAAGTAGGACTTCAAATAAACTTATAAACACAAAATTCTGACAACAATTATGTTCACTGACATTATTCAATTTTTCCAGTCGACATTTATCAAGAACTTGAGAACGGAGATGACGGACAGTCATTCCAATGTACGTGGCATAGCACCCATGACAAATATTCATAACCAAGATCTGAATACCATCTAAGAAAGACCTGAAGAAATTTGTTTGAATAAAGCATTTTAAATCAATATAGTTTTAAGTATAAAACAACCTGACGATGACAGTGAGGCTGTCAAAATATATTGTAGTAGAATACATATTTGTAGATTGGTGTTTTCTTTTATATATATAGTCCGCTTTTCAGATAGAAACCTCTTTAACATATTGCTTTTTTCATCATGCTATATGGCGATTACGTTTTAAACTCAATAATTAATTCGAATCCTCCATCAACCGAAGACATATCTGATTGGAGAATTTTTGGATACATTTATAAACAACATTTAATTTTATTTCTCACTAATTCTTTTCAACAACAATCAAATAAAAGCCATTGTTCGAAAATATTTGGATGAAAATTGCTGCAATAAATATGACAAAAAATTTTCGATGAAGAAAACATCATGAAATTATTGAAGATTTACTTAAAGGAAAGTTAGCAAAAGAAGAATCGAAATATGATATGGAATCAAAACAGAAAGGTCTAACGTCAAATAAATATATTGTAAGGATATTGAAGAAAATGGATGAAGACAAATCAAAGACATAAGTAGCAGTGATTGGAAAAACCTCTTATACTTCATTTTTAAAAAATGATTGATATAACAGATGAAATACGCAATACTATTTGAAATAAAAATCGTCTTGATAGAAAAAACGAATTTTTAAAACCACAAAATCCTCAATTTCGAAATTGAAGAAATTTTAGTCAAGATATAAACGGCAGACAACCGATTCGAACCAGTCTCCAAAATAAAAATTCAGAATCGTGTTTAAATCTTCAGTGATATGTATGTCATGGATTTTGTCACATGCGCTGCGAGTTCCAAAATATTCGATGTTAGTGCTGTGGTAAGCAAGATCATTTAAGTTTTAGATGTTTCAGAAGCAGAATCACCATGAAAAGAAATCCAATCAATACAGAGGAAATTCTATTCAATTCAATGGAACTTATAGTCGATACCGCTATAATTCAAATCGACAGAATAAACAGTTCTGCATCATACGATGATGAGCCAAATTACTATGACGAACATTCTAAAATTTCTGGAAACTCCAAAGCTCAAAGAATAAGGGACATGTTAGCAGCGATTAATCACATGTAAGCAATGATGTGATTTTGAGGACCTTAAAATTTGAATATAATGTATGTTTGACTGATTGTTTGTTTGATAATTTTAGTAAAAATATTGACTTTCCTCAATCAAGAATATGGTAATATATACAATAATTTAACAACCAGAATGAATTTGAAATTATATTTTTGAGTTATAATGATAAGAATGATTGGCCTATAAATAAATGTAATGCTAATTTTAAATTTCATATAAAAATGTATTAACCATTTCAGTCACGAATTTATTGGTAGTATTCATCTTACACAAATGAAAAAATAATTGTTTTTCACACACGTCAAGTTCAACGGTTTTTGAATCTACACATTAAATTTCTTTAAAATACCTTCTAGAAGCGATATCTGGTGATTAATAGCAAAAGTACTAATTGGTTCAGTAAGAAGAACCCTGTAAATAGCATGGTGGAAATTACCACTGATAGAGTTAAAATGTATGTAATATAGGGTATTGTAAAAATAACTTCTGGTTAATTAAAAAAAATCAAATTTCCATATTACTATTACTTCGTATAAAAAATCTTCAAAATTTAAAATCGACACTTGTTTAAATAAATTCAATGAAACAATCTGTTTATGAAGATATATATATATATATATATATATATATATATATATATATATATAATAAAAAATTAATATAAAAAAAATGATGGTCCGCTTTTAATGAAAAACCAAGATAACCAAATGAACGAAATATATTTCGAGGAAATTATTCCCATCATCAGTCTGCTATCATAATCTTGGTCAACTTTTATTTAAGGTAACAATAATCATCTAATAGTTATTATTTATTATTTCATTAAATAATCTCAATAAATTCGTTGTTGATTGAATGCTAATTATAAGAGATTGTAAATTAAACACCATTGCCTCACATAAAATTCTTTTTCACTTATTATTAAAGTTATTTTTAAAAATTTTAATATCTTTTAAATCAGTTGTTCTTTTACACATTTTTCTATGCTAACTAATATTACTCACGTTTCTCAAACGGCTATGTTCCTGAACCCGTTTGCAGAGATTACGAGAAGTATTTCCAATGTATGTGGTATTGTGCCCATTATATAAAAACTGCTACATAATATCATACACTAAACCTATTTTGGTTTGATATTAATACTAAACCTATTTATTGACTTCCTACAATACCATAAACTTCAACAATGATTACATCCATTTTAAGATTATTTCCTAATCATTCCCCCATTCTTTGCATACCAAATTTTAATTTCGAGTTTAGAATAATTTTAGTTGAATGTATAAAAAAAGCTATTTTTAAATATTGGAGCTGCTTCAGAATCTTGCAATTCTAGATTTCCAAGAAATATTCAATAAATATAACTTCAAAAATTCTTGATTATTTTCTAGGACTTGTTCATAAATTGGGAAAAGACTATTTTTATAAATTGTTCGAAAGGTTCCATAATTCCACATATCATAGCCTCAGCAAAGAAAATAGCCAACTTACTATCTCTATCAAATACCAGCACGATTAAAATAACTAATATTTATTTATTAAAACTGAGTTTAACTTAGTTTTAACATAGCCGTATCCGGTATTTGTCTGTAATAGTATTGCTATACTTAACTAGGTTAATGTCAACAAACTTACGAACGTACGTACAACGGTAATTATATATGCTGATTCTATTATTTAAACAAATTGGTTATAACAAATATATTCAAAATAATTAATGGCATGTTTATGGTAATTAGTAATACTTGTTTAATAATATAAATCTATCATAATATAAATGACTATCGTAATAATCAAGATTATCTGGATTACTGATAATATATGCTGATATAATGCGTGAAACTCAGAGTTTGGAAGAGTCAAACTTTATTTTTTAAACCTTTTTATGAAAAACGTTCCTCATTTGTTATAATACACTTCAATGTATACAAAAGGTAACGGCAGATGCTACATAATCTCGTTTTAAAGCAATAGTTTTTCAAAGACAATCACCGCATTTAAAAGACTTGGATGCAAAAGAAAATGTAAACTATAACTTTACCACTAATGTAAAACTAAGGTGGGTGTATTTCATTTTTTATTAAAACATGAAAGTAAAGAATTTTTAGTGTTTTATATTATCAAGTAAATCATTTTCTTTCCAGTACCACTTGTCGAATTTGGTTACCATTTGACCACACAAAAAATGAATTACCATTCTGCAATCAATTATTGCCATAAACGGTACATGAAAATGATATCAATTGAAGATTCTCTTAAAGATGTTTGTGATGTTTAGAAAAGTTAGAATTTTATTATCTTTCACATTGTTTTCAGAGACGAGTATATCATATTGCTATGAAATACAAAATTGGAAGGTTCTGGATTGATCGTAATAACATTAACAAAGACGGAATTTGGGTAGATTTTCTAAATCGTGTTATAGAATACAAGTAAATTTAAATTTAAAATACTTTTCATTAATTATTTCAATTTTCTAGAAACTGGAAAACAGACGGCACAAAAAACGAAAACTGTGTTAATGGACTATTCTATGGCAATAGCACTTGGAAACAAGTTTCTTGCGAGCTTTTGTCTGCTGTTATTTGTGAAAAAAAAAGTAACCATTTGTATCACTAAATGTAAATAATTTGGGAAAAATTAATTAACCCATTTATATCATCCCTCTAAACACACGATGCTCTTCAAAAATCCGACACGCTCAACTCGATTGCTCTATCTTTTTATTTTGTACGAAAATAATGTAACTATTTAGTAGCATCATGTATATAAAATGAAAAAAACATTTATTTTACTTAATATTCTCTACAAAATTTGACTATAAATCAGATTTATTTATTTAAGGTATTCACGAATTTTAGGCACATCCTTTTTCAAGTGATTTCGATCATTACTTATTTATTTAAAAAATAGGAGAAAAATTTATATATTTTCCTCTCAAGTTTCTGACACACTCACTTTCAACACAGATCTAATCACTAAAATTCTACGCAGTGGACACATTCTCCCTTGGGAAAGTCACGTTCCACTCCAACGAAAAATAGCATTATTAATAGTATAGAGAAAAAGACCAATAAGAAACTGTTCTGACATTACAAAAAAGCAAGAAACCCTCGAGAATTTCAAAACACGATTTTTGCAAAATGGATATCCAAAAGAATTCGTAGAGAAATATTTTCTAAATGAATACAAGTCAAAAAAAATTTAAAAAAGTCACAACACATAAAAGAAACACGAAATACCAATAATATACCTACACTTCCCTTTCTTGAATAATAAGACATGTAATTTAATTATATCTTTCATTCACAACACAGATTTACCTGTACTCATTCGTCCACCATTCACCACTGCATCACCTTTGAAATTACAACTTCGAAAATTTCAAAAAGCCCAAACATCAGACCTTTATGATCAAGATTGCCTTTGCCGTTTTTCTACCAAATGCATTTGCTTTTCTAAAAACATTGTATACCAAATAACTTGCATGAAATGCGACGCAATATACATTTGAGAAACACATAGAACATTCCGATCACGACTCAATGAACATATTAAAAGCAAAACCAGTAATTATCACGAACACTGGGAAAAAGTACACAAATCAGTGACAGTAATACACGAAACAAAATGTCAAATACTACAAGACGCGTTCAAAAACACATTACAAAGACAAGCTGCAGAAACGTTTTTTATCAAAAAACACAAACCAACTATCAATATTCAACAAACGTAATTTGAAAATTTTTTTGGGGAATAATTTAATAAATAATTTAAAACTCAATATTAATTAAAATTAAATTCAACTAATAAAATCATATATAAAATACAAAGTATGTAAATTTTTCTTCTACTTTTTAAATAAGTAATGATGGAAATTACTTGAAAAAAGGCTGTGCCGAATATCCATGAATACCTTAAATAAATAAATCTTATTCATAGTCAAATTTTGTAGAAAATATTATGTCACTTATAAAGAAATCAGTGGTGAAAAACAAAAAAAGTCCTTATAATATTTATATTACTTACTGTACTTCGGTTAGGGATAAGCAACAGGTATTGCTTGCGGATTATTTTGTCAAATGATGCAAATGGGTTAAATAGAAAAATAAAAAATCATGCCAAGAACTCATTTTTTCTAGGTTATATTTTTACTCAATAACACTAAAAAAGTAAACATAATTCAGGAAGTTTCAAAGCAATTATATACAAACCTTTCAGGGATCGGTCATAGTTCGCGTATATTGCAAGGGTCGGCAAACATTTTTGATGGGGGGCCAAATTTCCATAAACTTCATTCATGACGGGTCGCATTATTAATTTGTCTTTTTTCAAGCAGGTTTTATAAATATTACTACTACTAACGGTTTTAAGACCTTCTGGAATGCTAATAAAATCGGTATTGGTGGCTATTAATTAAAATTAAAAGCTTCTATTTATACTTTGATTATTTTTAGCAGCATTTTTAATTTTGACATGAGAATAACGATAATATAAATTATATATGTTTTTAGTAAATCTTGATGAAATAAATACATTAAAATTAAGAAGATTTAAGTTAATTTAATTTCAATGAGATATATGTAATTCAGATAAATTTCCAACAAGTTCTCCAGTCAGACTATAATTTATATGTTGATATTTACTTCTGTAAGCTGCGACCTGGTTTTGGACTTGTTAATGTTCAAACACGAGAATGTTTATTCAAATATGTTAATTAATCCAAAGATTGAGAAAAATCTTCTAGCAAAATTTTTTATCTTGCTAAATTTCCTGACACTTTAAGTTGAATAGAATTCTGTCAGTGTCGAAATTCGAAGTAGTTCCTTCAAAAAGTTGTCACTTTGAAGATCTATCAATTCAAGTTGAAGTTCATTTGCTGCGGTTTCTGGTTTGATTTGAAATGGGCTTGTAAGGAAATTAAATTGATTTTCAAGAGATCTAAGTTCAGCAAATATTTCTGCTAACTCCTCTCTCAAAGCAGTTATTTACTGGTTAAATTTAATAGATGCTAGTGGATTAATGATTTGTGTTCAAAAGTAAGGAAAATGTGCTAAATTATTCACTTCTAATTGTATTGAAAAGAGAGCAAGCTTTGCTTCAAATGACTTAACGGTAATATATAAATCATGTGCAAAAATGCCTTTATCTTGCAATTTTACATTAACCTGATTAAGCTTATCAAAAACATTGACAGCAAATGCAAAGTCACATAACCATTCTGGGGTTTTAACCAATTGCAAAAATTCATAATTAATATTTTTCATATTATGACTAAAACTGCTTAAAAATAAATTCTCGACAAAAAACATTTGGAAATTTAAAATTTAACGAGCCAATCATATGTTTAATATGACATAAACCAAACAGGACTGGTCGGATACAGGCGAAAACGGTGCGACAAGCCGTGCGCAGATAAGACTTCACATCATTCCCGTTTTATAATAAAAAAATATTTTTATTTTTTGATTTTGAAAAAAGTACCATAAATAACTTTATAATAATTCTAAACATTTAATTAACTATGTTAATAAAAGTTTTTCTTGTGTAATATTAATATATAAATTGCAATAAATTATTATTTCTTGCATGAAATTTCTTGCAAGGCCCCTCTAAAGAATTTTTCACCGTATCCCGCTTTTGTTTTGGCCAGCCCTGAAACCAACACTTATCAAGATTACGGAACATTATAAAACTAACTTTCTTTTCAGTAAACACTGTCGAATTCGGTTACCATTTTGGCAAGACGAAAATGCCTAATATAATGGCAGCCCATTATTGTAAGGCCCAATACATGGAAATGGTGATTATCAAAAATGGAATTATAAATGTATGTGAAACATATCTTGTTTCATTTAACTTTTATAAAACCTCCGTTTCAGAAACGAGTATATGATTTGGCACTCAGATACAAGCTTCAAATGTACTGGATCAATGGGAATGATAACAAAAAAGAAGGACACTGGGTAGATACTAGAAATAATCCCTTAAGTTATACGTAAATTTTATTTAAAGATACGATTGGTTTTTGTCTACATCGTTTAGGAACTGGTATCCGGGTACTCCAGCTAAGAATAGAAAACAAAATTGTATCTCTGGATTATTCTACCCAAATGGATTTTGGAAAGATGTTCCATGCTCTTTTATAAATTCGGTTATTTGTGAAAAAAACGGTAAATGTTATTAGTTAAAAACTTATTTATATATAAAAAAGCAAATTAAGTGAGTCATTATTTATGAAGTACAAGCTTTATTACTCACTTCACCCAAACTCATTCTGTACTCACTATAATTCAATTTTTAATATTATTAAACATTTCTTTCAATACTTTTCTATTTACAATATTTTTAGTCTATTGTTGATTATTAAAATGAATAAAACTGTTGAGGAATCCATCGCCCTTGACATTTTCCCATGCAAGGACCACTTGTCTAACAAATGTTAAGCAGTTGAAAGTCGAAAATAGCACAATTTACATAGAAGTGGTAACCAGAACGGCATGTGTAAGTGTCAGGTCGCTAATATTACCCGTTATGGAGAAGCTTTTGTGACAGGCAGATAGACAAAGACATTACCTGTTTTTTTAGTAAAGCTTGTAAGTTCTAGATTACAAAATAAGTTTCATCAAAAGCTCCAAGTGTCTAACGTGCAAATTCCTGAAGAAACCGACAAAAGTATTTACAAAGCTGCTACTAAAATATTTCGTAGCACTTTTCTTTCCGTTTTGGGATGGGATAAAATTGTCTTCAAATAATTACTGTTTCTGATTAGAATGTCTATCTAATGCCACAGCATTTAATTTAAATAAAAGCTATATTATTATATTAAGAATTTTTTATTTTTTGACTATGAATCAGTAATGATATCGATGTTTTATTGATATCATTACTAATTTATAGTCAAAAAATAAAAACACTCTTTATGTTATTGACAAATGAAAAGAAATCAAAAGTAAAAACTTAAAGAACTTCTTATAATATATTAATATATACTACTTATTTATGCAATTAGTTTATGTAATAAAAATAAAATATTATATATATATATATATATATATATATATATATATAATATATATATATATATATATATATATATATATATATATATATAAAATGTGATTTTTGTCTGCCCATATGTCCATGTCCACCGATTATCTACTTGTAATTTGTCAGTAAAATATTTTAAAATAAAATTTATAAGTACCTGGCTGAAGTGCTAAAGTAAACCGACCTAATCGATACAATTTTAATATAAAACCTTCACAGGTAAGTATTTTTCAATATAGGATCTAGTGTAGTCAATTCACTTTCTCTAGAGATGCATTTCTAAAGAACATAGGGCTTTATTTTTCATGAGAAGTTTTACTTCCTGTTGAAAATCTTCAGAATTTAGATAGATTTTCTCTCTCAAATGTCTCCCACATGTCTTAAAATGTTAATATTACAGAACTGTACGAAAATAAATCATTTTTTTTCAATCACTTGTTTCAGCAATTTTGTGGGTTATGCATTGTCTTGGAAGAATCATATAATGAGATTACATGAGATTACCCATGAGTGTGTCTATAACGTTTCTGTAGGAGTTAGAATTAATTCACAAATCGTTTTCAATAAAACCTTGTACAAATTATATCACATTGGTTCCATACATTGTTAACATCAAGGATTTTCGATGACATGTTACAGATCAAACCTTCGTGGAACTCGTCTCTCCAGAAGATTTTCATTCGCTGGAATCACTCTTCGTCTCAGGGACATGCATTAATAAAGGGGATTTATCCACAGTTATAATGTTTCGGAAAAAGTGGAACACCCATTGTATTTTAACGCATATTAGAGGAAAGAAAATGTTGGCCGAATTCGGATGTCAATTTCCTACACTATCAGAATTTGAAAACATTCTTATCTTTATTGGCTAGGAATTTTACAAGAACCACCAACTTTCTTGTCATCAAACACTGATTGGTGATCATGTTTAAACTGACTAATCCAATCGTAGATTGTGATACAAAAAGAATATATAATGCCACAAGTTGTCTGCGACTGATTCAATATTTGCCGACTGCTAAAACCACGAAAAATTAAGAATTTTAGCACACTTCGATATTCGAACAGTATGTAGCATAATTTTACAAATAAATAAAAAATGTGATCTTCCACATTGCTATGCAGGTGCAGACAAACTATTTTTAGTAACCATAGATAATATATTATAATTTTACTATATAGTTTTAAAATACAATTATTTTTAGTGTAATTTGGGTACTTATTGAACTATTTTTCCGATAATTTTTCATTCATAATCAACGTTTGCTAAATTGAAAGTTTAAAATCTTTACTCCTTTTAAAATTATCGGAATTTTTTAATATTGCTTTCATACATGATATTTTTAATTATCTTAATTTTATCAAAATTAAGGTTTTTGGGTATCAAACACTGAAAGTGTAAAAAGGCTGAGTGTTTTTTTTAGCATTTTGTCAAAAATTCCGATGCTTAAACTTGAGAGGAAAATAAGATACTACTGATTGAGCTACAAAATATTCACGGATCTATATACAGTGAAGTAAAATTATTACTGGGGAAATACTATTTAAGTACTCAAAAACTGTTTTTTTAAATTTTCATTGAATGTATTACTTTTGACGTGATTGATATCCTGCTAAATTTAGAACATTCTTATTACAAAAGGCAAGTTGTTTGATGGATGACCCAACGTGCGAACTGATGTGGCATTTCACCTGTTTTTTCACAGAAATTATGAATTAAATAATAAATGAAGATAGTTTAAGTCTTTTATAAGTCATATTGTTTGTCTTTTCGTTTAAATTTTATAGAATAGATCAATGATTATCAAAGCAAGCGGCACCGCATCCTCCCTCCTCAGTAGGTGTTGCAACTTTTTAGGAGCCGGTAGCTGATTTATTAGCAATTGGGGCTTTTAAGTGGTTTTGGGGTAGGTGACCAATCATAGAAGAAATTAAAAAAACATACTTTAAAATTAATGATTTTTGTGATTTTGCAATAGAAACTACTAGAAATTTAAATTCTGAATTCATATTAATATATTTGCAAAGCAAATGAGTTTCAACAAGTATGTTTAACAACTATTACGCAATTTATTCAGAGTAATGAAAAAGTTGCCATTTACGTTGACAATATGAAATAGGCTGAACGAGGAAAACTGTTATAGTGAGAGTGAGTTAAAGAAATTTTCTCTTCCAAAGTGGGTGGTATTTCAAAAACAAATGGAAACGTATTGATAACCTATATTATTTTTCAAATAAAACTCACAAAAATTATCTTTCTCGTTTTAATATATTCTTATTAATCTTTTCCACCCTGATTTGTTTTTTTCACTAAATTGGCCAGACTAATGAAAAACAATTTTTTCTTTATAGTTTTTCAAAATACTTGAATTCAGAAATATTTTCAAATAAATGTTTATTATTTATACAAAGGATACTTTCGGTAAAGGTGATGAAAAAGGTATTTAACCACGATAAATACTCAGTTATGAAATAAAATAACTTTGTAAAATGGATAAATATATAAAAACTTTCAATATTTTCAAAATTATTTTACAGTTTTAATGTTCTCTTAATTTTTCAGTGCCAGTAGTTGAATACGGTTATCACGTAACTGCGGAAAGGACAAACTACAAGGCCGCTGTGATTTATTGCGACAAACTAGGAATGGACTTGGTCTCAATCCCCAATGCTTTTATAAATGTCTGTAATGCTGATTTGTAATTCATTTTAAATTCTTCCGAATTTAGAAACGAGTTAATAACATAGCTTTGAAATATAGGATTCAAAGGTACTGGATTGATGGAAATGACATGGAGAAAGGAGGTAACTGGATAGATTCTAAATATATGCCTCTCACATATACGTAAATTTGGTATGAGTATGTGACTTTAAATGGTTTTATGTCTTAGAAATTGGAATGAGGCAACATTGAATGGTAGACGAAAAGGGAACTGTATTAATGGCCTATTTTACCCAAATGGATTATGGGATGACACTTCATGTGATAACCTTCTTGCAGTTATTTGTGAAGAAAGAAGTAAACTTTTTAATAATAATAACAATAATAATAATAATAATAATAATAGTAATAATAATAGCAAGAAGAATACTGCAGCTAAATGCATCAAAAAATTGTTTATTTGGAATTCAAGCATAATAATTTTATTAGAAATATTTATCAGAGGGCCATGACAAATACTAAAAATATTTTTTGTAAAATTTTATTGAATATTTTTTGTTGATTTTAATTAATTTAATAATAAAAAGAAATTATAAAGCAATTTTTCTAGCTCTTTTGCTGGAAAATTCATTATTATATCATTGTTATCAATTGTTCTGGCTGTTCGATTTTTAATCGACAGTATTGCTAATCCACATAGCTTTCATGTGACATTGTATTTTTGTTGATAACTTTGAAATTATAATATTTTTCATTAATTAGACGCTATAAAAAGACCGAAGAAAACAATTTGAATAAATTAACAACTGAATTATGAGGTATATTTGTTTCAAATGAAATTATAGCCAACTATATTTATTTGAAAGTTAAACGAATTTTGAATTTTCATGTTTTTTTCTTTCAATCTGATATTTTTTGCTATTGCAGAAGCTTTTTAATGCATTTAATATTTTGGGGCCTCTCAAAAACAGGGGGCCCATTGCGATTGCACATGAGATATTACGGCGCTGATATTTATTAACATAAATTTTATTTTTCTGTTAATAATGCATTTTAATATTTTTGTTGTTAGTCGATATTTTAATTGTGAAGCTTGACTAAAATATACGGCCGCTTTATGTCAGATTCTTAGATTTATTATTTGAATTTATTAACTATTCTTTTTTTTCCATATTTTTAGGATAATAATGAAATTTAAAACTCGATACCTTAATTGTTGTTCATGCATGTCTTTTGGTGTAGGAAACATTTCTAATGCCTCCATTTCATATTAAAGAGTAGTTCAGCCATGTCGAGCCGCAATAATTAAACATTTCAAGAGTTTCACTCAAGATCACCAAAATACAGTCATAGTATGTTGTGAGTTACAAATTATACAAATTTTTGCATCAAAAACTTTAGAAAATGAAACAAGTGATCTCAAAATAAACACTTGAAAATTCCAAGCTGGAATGAAGCAAATAATAATTTTTTTACTTGTTTTCTGGACAACATAATGACATTAGATTATGAAAGATTTTGTTCACTTGGCGCCCATGGCACGTGCCATGCCTGCCATACCTTAGTTACGCCTGTCTACCCTTTACCTTAAAGGGATGTGTTAAAATTTGGCCATAAAACAAAAGAAGTGAAAGCAAAATTATTTAAAAGATTTCATTAGAATTAATCAAAAATTTATTAATTATTTACAATCGATTACATTATTTTTAAAAATATAAGTGCCATAGTTATTTATAAATATTAATGAAAATAAGCAATCAACCTTCGACATGGAATCAGTGATTCTCTTGAATTTGCATTACTATGATTTTATATACACCTCACTGGGTTATCATACGATCTATAAATATAATTTATTTTAATGCTCTCATCAACAGCAAATAAGCTTACTATAATATTTTCCATAATATTTTCCATTAGGAATATCATGAAAAACAGGTAAATGTAAAATAGATGCTAAATAAGACATCTTTTGCATATCTTGCACGAATAAAATACATAAATGATAATTAATAAAATACACGCAATGTCACAAAAATATCTTGGATTGTTTTAGTCAGTAAGATTTTTTATTAAATTAAAAACAGTTTATCAAAATAGCAAAAATAAAGTTTTGTTTGCTGCACAGTGCAGGGAGTTGAATTAAACTGAATGTTAGATTAATCAAATTAGATTTATTAACAGACTCAATATTTGAAACATATTTTTCAGTCTATTTAAACAAAATTTATGCAAATTATATATATATATATATAAATTTATATATATATATATATATAAATATATATATAAATTTTCAATTTCAATAGGTCAGTTTTTTTTTCAATACGGCAGTTTTTATATCATGGAATATGACTGATAAATACTTATTGGGTTACCATATATTGATAATGATTTATCATATTTGATTTTATTAGCAATTGTTTATTTGTTAAAGTAAAGATTAAATATATTTTTTACACTATTTGACAGATCAAACCATAATTTCAACAACTACAATAACTGGATCAAGGACAACGACAACACCTAGCAATAACACGAGTGCAACATCAGTCAGTAAACCAATTATATCGACAACACCTAACAATTATTCACATCCATCAACAGCCAGTAGATCAATGACGACATCAACACCTAGCAATTATTCACATCCATCAACAGCCAGTAGATCAATGACCACATCAACACCTCGTAATAATTCACATCAATCAACAGACAGTAGATCAATGAC
Source organism: Schmidtea mediterranea (assembly GCA_022537955.1). Classification (NCBI taxonomy): domain Eukaryota; kingdom Metazoa; phylum Platyhelminthes; order Tricladida; family Dugesiidae; genus Schmidtea; species Schmidtea mediterranea. Next base: position 91,228,249 of record CM039681.1, on the reverse strand, counting down.
CACATCAACACCTCGCAATAATTCACATCAATCAACAGCCAATAGATCAATGACCACATCAACACCTCGCAATAATTCACATCAATCAACAGCTAATAGATTAATGACGACATCAACGCCTAGCAATTATTCACATCCCTCAACAAGCAGTAGATCAATGACCACATCAACACCTCGCAATAATTCACATCAATCAACAGCCAATAGATCAATGACCACATCTACACCTCGCAATTATTCACATCCATCAACAAACAGTAGATCAATGACGACATCAACACCAGGCAATTATTCACACCAATCAACAGCCAGTAGATCAATGACGACATCAACGCCTAGCAATTATTCACATCAATCAACAGACAGTAGATCAATGACCACATCAACACCTCGCAATAATTCACATCAATCAACAGCCAATAGATCAATGACCACATCAACACCTCGCAATAATTCACATCAATCAACAGCTAATAGATTAATGACGACATCAACGCCTAGCAATTATTCGCATCCCTCAACAAGCAGTAGATCAATGACCACATCAACACCTCGCAATAATTCACATCAATCAACAGCCAATAGATCAATGACCACATCAACACCTCGCAATTATTCACATCCATCAACAAACAGTAGATCAATGACCACATCAACACCAGGCAATAATTCACACCAATCAACAGCCAGTAGATCAATGACGACATCAACACCAGGCAATTATTCACATCAATCAACAGACAGTAGATCAATGACCACATCTACACCTAGCAATAATTCACATCCCTCAACAAGCAGTAGATCAATGACGACATCAACACCAGGCAATTATTCACACCAATCAACAGCCAGTAGATCAATGACGACATCAACACCAGGCAATTATTCACATCAATCAACAGACAGTAGATCAATGACCACATCTACACCTAGCAATAATTCACATCCCTCAACAAGCAGTAGATCAATGACGACATCAACACCAGGCAATTATTCACACCAATCAACAGCCAGTAGATCAATGACGACATCAACACCAGGCAATTATTCACATCAATCAACAAACAGTAGATCAATGACGACACCAGCGCCTAGCAATTATTCACATCCCTCAACAAGCGGTAGATCAATGACGACATCAACACCTAACAATAATTCACACCAATCAACAGCCAGTAAATCAACGACAACATCAACTCCTCGCAATAATTCACATCCATCAACCAACAGTAGATCAATGACCACATCAACACCTAGCAATAATTCACATCCATCAACAGCCAGTAGATTAATGACGACATCAACACCTAGCAATAATTCACATCCATCAACAGCCAGTAGATCAATGACAACATCAACACCTAGCAATAATTCACATCCATCAACAGCCAGTAGATCAATGACCACATCAACACCTAGCAATTATTCACATCCATCAACAGCCAGTAGATCAATGACGACATCAACACCTAGCAATAATTCACATCCATCAACAGCCAGTAGATTAATGACGACATCAACACCTAGCAATAATTCACATCAATCAACAGCCAGTAGATCAATGACCACATCTACACCTAGCAATTATTCACACCAATCAACAGCCAGTAGATCAATGACGACATCAACGCCAGGCAATAATTCACATCAATCAACAGCCAGTAGATCAATGACCACATCAACGCCAGGCAATAATTCACATCCCTCAACAGCCAGTAGATCAATGACGACATCAACACCTAACAATTATTCACATCCATCAACAGCCAGTAGATCAATGACCACATCAACACCTCGCAATAATTCACATCAATCAACAGCCAATAGATCAATGACCACATCTACACCTAGCAATTATTCACATCCATCATCAGCCAGTAGATCAATGACGACATCAACACCTAGCAATTATTCACATCCATCAACAGCCAGTAGATCAATGACGACATCAACACCTAGCAATAATTCACATCCATCAACAGCCAGTAGATTAATGACGACATCAACACCTAGCAATAATTCACATCCATCAACAGCCAGTAGATCAATGACAACATCAACACCTAGCAATAATTCACATCAATCAACAGCCAGTAGATCAATGACAACATCAACACCTAGCAATAATTCACATCAATCAACAGCCAGTAGATCAATGACCAAATCTACACCTAGCAATTATTCACACCAATCAACAGCCAGTAGATTAATGACGACATCAACACCTAGCAATAATTCACATCCATCAACAGCCAGTAGATCAATGACCACATCAACACCTAGCAATTATTCACATCCATCAACAGCCAGTAGATCAATGACGACATCAACACCTAGCAATAATTCACATCCATCAACAGCCAGTAGATTAATGACGACATCAACACCTAGCAATAATTCACATCAATCAACAGCCAGTAGATCAATGACCACATCTACACCTAGCAATTATTCACACCAATCAACAGCCAGTAGATCAATGACGACATCAACGCCAGGCAATAATTCACATCAATCAACAGCCAGTAGATCAATGACGACATCAACGCCAGGCAATAATTCACATCCCTCAACAGCCAGTAGATCAATGACGACATCAACACCTAACAATTATTCACATCCATCAACAGCCAGTAGATCAATGACCACATCAACACCTCGCAATAATTCACATCAATCAACAGCCAATAGATCAATGACCACATCTACACCTAGCAATTATTCACATCCATCATCAGCCAGTAGATCAATGACGACATCAACACCAGGCAATTATTCACATCCCTCAACAGCCAGTAGATCAATGACGACATCAACACCTAGCAATAATTCACATCCATCAACAGCCAGTAGATTAATGACGACATCAACACCTAGCAATAATTCACATCCATCAACAGCCAGTAGATCAATGACAACATCAACACCTAGCAATAATTCACATCAATCAACAGCCAGTAGATCAATGACAACATCAACACCTAGCAATAATTCACATCAATCAACAGCCAGTAGATCAATGACCAAATCTACACCTAGCAATTATTCACACCAATCAACAGCCAGTAGATTAATGACGACATCAACACCTAGCAATAATTCACATCCATCAACAGCCAGTAGATCAATGACCACATCAACACCTAGCAATTATTCACATCCATCAACAGCCAGTAGATCAATGACGACATCAACACCTAGCAATAATTCACATCCATCAACAGCCAGTAGATTAATGACGACATCAACACCTAGCAATAATTCACATCAATCAACAGCCAGTAGATCAATGACCACATCTACACCTAGCAATTATTCACACCAATCAACAGCCAGTAGATCAATGACGACATCAACGCCAGGCAATAATTCACATCAATCAACAGCCAGTAGATCAATGACGACATCAACGCCAGGCAATAATTCACATCCCTCAACAGCCAGTAGATCAATGACGACATCAACACCTAACAATTATTCACATCCATCAACAGCCAGTAGATCAATGACCACATCAACACCTCGCAATAATTCACATCAATCAACAGCCAATAGATCAATGACCACATCTACACCTAGCAATTATTCACATCCATCATCAGCCAGTAGATCAATGACGACATCAACACCAGGCAATTATTCACATCCCTCAACAGCCAGTAGATCAATGACGACATCAACACCTAGCAATAATTCACATCCATCAACAGCCAGTAGATTAATGACGACATCAACACCTAGCAATAATTCACATCCATCAACAGCCAGTAGATCAATGACAACATCAACACCTAGCAATAATTCACATCAATCAACAGCCAGTAGATCAATGACAACATCAACACCTAGCAATAATTCACATCAATCAACAGCCAGTAGATCAATGACCAAATCTACACCTAGCAATTATTCACACCAATCAACAGCCAGTAGATTAATGACGACATCAACACCTAGCAATAATTCACATCCATCAACAGCCAGTAGATCAATGACGACATCAACGCCAGGCAATAATTCACATCCATCAACAGACAGTAGATCAATGACGACATCAACGCCTAGCAATAATTCACATCCATCAACAGCCAGTAGATCAATGACAACATCAACACCTCGCAATAATTCACATCCATCAACAGCCAGTAGATCAATGACGACATCAACACCTAGCAATAATTCACATCCATCAACAGCCAGTAGATCAATGACAACATCAACACCTAGCAATAATTCACATCAATCAACAGCCAGTAGATCAATGACTACATCTACACCTAGCAATTATTCACACCAATCAACCGCCAGTAGATTAATGACGACATCAACACCTAGCAATAATTCACATCCATCAACAGCCAGTAGATCAATGACGACATCAACGCCAGGCAATTATTCACATTCCTCAACAGCCAGTAAATCAATAACGACATCAACACCTAACAATAAATCATATTCATCAACCGCCAGTGGATCAACAGTGGAAGCGTCAACAACAACAGCACCGATACGTAAAAGGAAATTAATCATTTTGGATAATCTTGTCTTACTTACATTTAAAAAAGTGTAATAATTGAATATATAGAAATGCATATATTACTTGACAACTACTAATTATCAGAATGTACATAAAAATAATAATTCCTTTTATTTATATTAGTAGTTACTCTAAATTAATATTTATAATGAAGGTCACTAAATTTTAACGGTTTTAACATTTTTTTTCATTGCCCGTGGGTTCGATTTTCGGTTTAATATATGATCCTTCACCAATTGCATAGCCAGCTCCTTCAAAAAGATTTAACGTTTATTGCTTTTCCGCTGAATGAATAGTTGTGGATTGGCACATTTGTACAGGTTATAAGCAGCTATACCTGTGATATCAATCATATTAAAAAATAAAACCATTGGCCATCGTTTGTCTTTCTTTTGCAGGTATAGGTACGAACTAATTTATCGAGTGTGTCAACTCTTCCCTTCGTTTTATTATAGTCCAATATGATATTGGGTTTATTTGAATCGAGGTCAACAATATCATCATTGTGTAAAGTGGATAGTAAAAATACATTCTTGTTGGGCTTCGGAACATAACTTACCAACATCAGATAATCGTCGAAGCAAAATTTGGAAGAATTCACGACTCGGTTCTTAATTTCGGCCTTGTTCGTAAATTCTTTAGGTAGATCTGGTTTATTTGCGCGAATTGTTCCAATTATTGTTTTTTTTCCGTAACATTTGTTCTGCTAATGGACAGCTTGTAAAAAAGTTATCCATAGTTATAGTTCGTCCTTTATTGATATATGGTGCAGATAATCTATGAACTAAATTTAATGCGTAATCAACCGCACGTAGCTCATTCGGTTGCTTGCCTACATAAATTTCTGTTTTAATGGGTACGAATTCAACGCATCGCAAATCCAAAAAATTTAATCCCGTACTTGCCTGGCTTTGATGGTATATATTGTCTGAATGAACATCGGCCACGAGTTAATACCAGTTGTTCATCTATAGTTAAGAATGATGATGGTTTATAAGGTCCTTTGATATTTGCGAAAAACATATTCCATATATCATGGAAAGCTGCTAGCTTATCATCCTTCAAACGTTCTGCTCTATTTTAATAATTGTCGAAGCACAAGAATCGTAAAAGCTGCTGCACTCTTTGTAATGACATTGCAGCCCGATAAAAAGGACGGTTGTCCAGATGTTATAATTCATTCAATCTTTCATCCCAGTTCTTATGAGTCCCAGAGCATATAAGTATACCAATCAGTGCATAAATTTCGTTTGAATTTGTATCATATCAAATACGTGCAGTGTTACTATTTATAGTGTAGATATGCCGAGATTTTCTATTTGTTTCGGCCACTATTACATTTATTAATGTCTCGGGAAGTAATTTTTTAAACGCGGCCAGATGAGTATTTATATTTTGAGCTGTTTCAACAGAAATTCCTTGTCTTTCTCTCAAGGTTTGAAAGTCGTGAACTCTAGTTACATTTGATGGACTTGCCCTCCTTTTTCTTTTGTACTTTTTATTTTGCGCGTAATACCAAATTCCTTCTCCTTCCACTTCAGCTTCTTCATCAGTTTCTATATTTTGCATTTCAACAGCAGCTTCATCTGTTGCTATATCGAAATCAGAAAAGTCACTATCAAAGCTATCATTTACTAGCTCTTCATCATCAGAATCAATAATGCTTTCGAATAGATTTCGAATATCCTGGCTAGTTTGTCTTTTTCGGGCCATCCAAATTATTATATGCCTAGAAAATTAGACTAAACACAACAACCACAAAAATATATAAATATTCTCACCTTATAAAAATAGTCACCAAATAGTTTTTTATATGAATATATAATTATCACAAACAAATTAATTTATAATAACAACACTTCTATTCAAAAATAATATTCACTGAATTTCACTTTTTACATTTGAAGAAGAGACAACTTCTATATATTGTTAGGTGGGAAAAAAATTGGGGTCAGATTAACCCCAATGCACCAAAATATAATTAAATTGCTTAAAACTATCGTAGCTACGTCATATATAATGCATTTTTGATTATTTCTTTTGTAATGTGTGTGGATAACCTTAGTTGAGACAAATCTAATTGCTTGACATAGTTGGTGTAAAAATTATTATATCACTTATTACAAAGACTGGGGTCCATTTGACCCAAATGCACAGACTGAAGGTTAAATTAATTGATGAAAATGAGAAAGATATATTTGACGCATTATTCACTTCTTATGACTTACTAAATAACAGTAACTAATAAATATTTTTCTTATCTTTCAGTTGAATATTGAAAGAAAATAAATTTTTCGCAAAATTTTAAATCGTGTTATTAATGAATTTAATTTATTTAAGACTTTATTGTTTCTATTTAAGTCATTAAAATTAATTAATACAAATTATTATTATTTTTATTATTATATTTATTATTATCAGTGTTATTTTATATTAGAGAACATCATACTTTATAATATATTTTGTTAATATAATTCGTTATCAGACACTAAAAACTACAATAATTACGATTATATTTATAGATATATTAGTAATTACATAATTTAATTATGTTTATTCTGTTTGGGATCCAATAAAATGTATTTACCAAAATCTGTAAAGTAAAATTCTTAAAAAATTCCATGTGATGGTTAACATGTTAATTAAAAACTCTCAAATTATACATGAATAATACATTTTGTATGATGATTTTTGGATTAAATGATGCTAAATAAAGTTTCAAAATAATACGTTTTTAATTTTTTTTAAACCCTTAAAATTGAAATGGTTAATTTTTAACTTGCATGTTTTATTATGATCATGCTCAACGTCGTTTTGCCAATATTTCTCAACCGGTTCGTAGTTATTCTTTTTTCTAACATTTATGTTTTGATTCGTCGATTTGATTTTTACCTAGTATATATATGTTACGAGAAAAGCTAATTGTGGTTCATATCAAATTACTTTTACAAAAAAATTACAAATGTTAAGAAAACTACAACAAATTTTCAAAATATGTATACTTTTTTGAATTTATCAAAGTAAATTTATAAAAAAGTAAATTTATTTTATGTGATCATTATAAATAGCCGATTCGCAAGAACCATAAGATTTACAACAAACGGTTCACACGAACCGGTACAAACCAGTAGGAAAGCATCGCAGTAGTAGGATGTGAGCCCGCCAGATACAACCCCCCTTGGCTTACGTAACTATTATGTACCATCTGACCTCTGCATACATTGTTGCTACCTGGAGGTTGACCTTTGCCCACTAGTTGCTACCTAGTAATTGACCTTTGGTAACCTCATGATTATGTCACTTGACCACTGGTCACTCATTACGTCACTGGTCACAATCGTTATGCCACTGAACACTTATTACATCACTGGTCACACTTATTACATCACTGGTCACACTTATTACATAATTAGTCACTTATTACACCACTGGTCACTACTCGGAGACTAATTACCTTACTGTTATTATGTCACGTAGTTGTGGACCAACACACCTACCTTCTAGAACCTTCCACACACCTATCAACTTCCACACACCTACCTTCTAGAACCTTCCACACACCTAGCAACTTCCACACAGCTACCTTCTAGAACCTTCCACACACCTACCAACTTCCACACACCTACCTTCGAGAAACTTTGGTTCTTAAACACTTCACACACACAGATCCGCACAGATCCGCACCCATCCATACCCATCCATACCAATCCATACCAATCCGTACCAATCAGCGCCCAACACGCCTACAACTAAGTCTACGACTTAGCAAAATCACTCACTAGTACTATTCAAAATTTTATTAAATATAACAAGTTTGTTTTACAGTGAAAAGAATATGCTCAACATGAAGCATGCAATTCATACTGCAATCGTAGTAGAGAAGGATGAATTCAAATGTAAGTTATCAAGTATTTGATCAATCAGTCTCTTCTGCAATTGGCGTCTTCTGAATTTTCTTTTGCTTGATCTGATATGAGGATTCATCGGCGTCGTCATCCGGCATTGCAAATATAAATTATGCAGTAATAAATACTACGAACTAAGCTCTGATTTGATTTTCTAAGTTTTCTAAATTCAATTACGACTTTTACAAAGGCAAAAGTCAGGTTAATAATATTGAATTTAAAGATAAATTATGAATGTAGTCTGAATCATTTCAAACAAATAAAATAATTCTGATCTCAATGAAAAAGTTTAAGTTAGTTTAAATATCCATTATTTTAAATTAATTGCAGAAGTCTGGTAGAATGCCGTGCACATGGTAATACCATATTTTAGCTGAGTGCAGGATATTGCTCATTGCACATTCTTTTAGCAGACCTTCTGTTTGAAGTGGTTCAATGCCAAGTTTACAAATCAGATCATAAGTTGATGGAGGAATCGAGCCTAATGCACCAATAATACAAGTGTAAAGCTCTACCTGATAATCAGGTTTGGCTACCTGTAATTCACTCTGAAGCAAGCTATATTTCTCAATATTTGCCTTATCAGTCAACTCAAAATGTGAAACAGAATCCATTGGACACTTAATATCAATCATGAATATTCTTTTTCTTTCAGTATCAGTTATTATAAGATCGACGCGTTGTTTAGAATTCAGGACAAGAGAACAAGAATGATCAACCACGACAATAAAATTAGGATTTTTTAGATTATTCGTTGTTATCTTTATACAGTCATTGTGTCTCTCTAATGTCAGTATTTGGTGAATCTTACATGACTGTAAAGCATGAGACATAGTTTCATCCTCTTTCTCACAACGTCTACAAAGTCTAGAATCCCGTTTTCTATTAGGCTTTGCATTGATGTTAAGTGTATTAGTTCGCGCTCGATGTATAAAGTTCCATGCAAATTCGCAAAGTTTACTTTTAAAAATTGCTTTATTTATTTGAGGAGATAATTTTATAGCCGCTGCAATCATGTCGCTTTTATTACTCAGTTGCCACTTTTGCATATATGAGTCGTACAATGCAGAGTGAAATATCTTAGAAATTGCTTTTCGAAACTTAGTCGTAAGTATGAAAGTTCCATAATTCTTTGTTATCAGATATAAAAAAAATTGCTCTTTAACAATATGAAAAGATACGGAAATTGAGTGTTCTCTTTTAAAGTAAATTATTGAAGTACGTGCACGTTGAAATCTCGTTTTCCTTCCACCATGATTCAATTTAGTTTCAGCACCATTAATCCAATCAAAACTTTGTTGTAATGTAGGGTCTTTGATTCCAAGACGTGGACCCGTTACAAACTTTAGAGAGTCAATATTAACTTTTCTCGAGTAATCGCAATTGGAAGTAAAGAGTCGGAAAAAGTGCACAATTGTTTGAGTATGATATTCATCAAGCAAATCGACACACGAAGCTCCACCATTTTCAGTTGAGTTGTATAAATAAACTGTCTCAGAATTGTGCGGCAAGTTCAAAATTCTTCTCAGATGGCCACGCAATTTACTTGAGTTATTGCCACAGGGATTAGTATTTCCTTGAGAAGCTGATAAAGCCATAGTTTTAATTTCACGTGTTCGGAATGCAAATGTTAGTCGAGAATGAATAAAAATCTTGTAGGCCTTCAGTTTTTGCCAACCAAATAAACCGGAATCTGCAATTTTTTTTGTGTCACTAACAACTTTATCAAGAATTGCATAGGGACTTTGATCATTGTCCTCACCTACTGGAACACCAAGATATTGATAAAATTCTTTTGACAACAATTTTTTGATCTCCTTTTCATTTATCAATATCTCACCATTGATGTTAACTCTGGGAAGCTGCATGTAGCCACACTTCTCCGGTCGGTATTCAAATCCTATTTCTGTAGCAGCTTCAACAGCAACATCAACAATTTTTTGAAGGTTCTCGACATTGTTTGCAACAAGTGCAATGTCATCTGCATAAGCTAGAACTTGAACGGGCAAATCACCAATCATAAATGGTTCAATACATGATCTACTTATTGCTTCAAGAACAGGATTAATGGCAATCGAGAAAAGAATCATTGAAAGAGGACATCCTTGTTTAACTCTTTTTTTGATTGAAAGATTATGTGTTACAATTGGGCCACAGCTGTAGAAAGATTGAGTGTCGGTGTAAAGTAATTTGACAATAGTAATAAATTCTTTGCTAACGCCAATAGTTTTCAGAACACTCCACAAGTAGTGATGAGGAACACTTCCAAATGCGTCCTTAATATCTAACCAAGCAATAGCTAATGGGGAATTCTTGCTATATTTCGAATGCTCAAGTGCAGAAGAAAGTATTGAATTGTGCTCGACACAACCTTCATGGACAGAGCCGCCCTTTTGCCCAATATGCAAAATATCGCAAAGACTTTATAAATAACAGACAGCAGAGCTATTGGTCGCCAAGATGAAACTTTATCATACTTATCTGTCTTATCAGGTTTCGGAATTAGTATAGTCTTGAAAGTTTTCCAGCTAGTCGGAATGATTTACTACTGATGATTTTATTAAACAGGAAATTTAACAAAATACCTTCAGGGTCAAGAAGTGCAAGATCTTTGTATTGAATACCATCAATACCCGGCGAAGTGTTATCAGGTCTCTTTAATTCGTAAATAACTTCAAACGGTAAAATATCTACAAGATTGAGAACATTTGTCGTGCTTCGACAATCTTTAAGAATTTTATTCCATGAATTCGATACTGGGTCCTCGTGGCTAAATTGGTTCAGAATATCCTGAATTTCAGGCCTGACAGTGACTGGTAAGTCATTAATAATTTTATAAAAAGTTAATTTCATATTAATTAAAAATTCTGATCTACTTTTATATTTACTTATTATATTTGAGTTTTGTTTACTTCCTAGGTATGGTTCGTGGGATTTAATTTCAGTGAAATTATTTAAGTGAGGAATTTGTCGAATAATGATTTCAACTATTTGGTTAACATCAGCATTTTCAAAACTAATAATTAATTCAAATACTTTATTTTTACGTTGTTGTAAGTCAAATTTAATTGTTTCTTTTGCTTTTGTTAAAATTTTCTCTTTATCTTTGTTATTGATCTCAGAAACAATTGGAAGAACAGAGTTGATAATTCTTGCTTTTTCTCTCAAATTAAAGTTTTCAAGGGACATATCATGAGCATAGTTGTTGATGAAAGCACATATTAGAATTTTACTGAGCAAACCTGAACCACGAACATCATGTGGACATTTGCCTGCTCTAATGGCACAACCACGTGAGTTTCTTATTTCATTTATTTTAGTAACTAATACTTTACAAATAAATGTATAGTTTAGGCTGACATCAAGTGTTGTTGGATCCAGAAAGTAATGCTCATCAGTGTTATAATCAATTACCATTAGTGTTTCCCGAGACTTTGGTGGAGCAAAAATGGCAAATACAACTTTTGCGTTTTGGAGGCACTTATAATTCAAATGTTCATTCAAATAATGAGTACAATCGTCAAGAATAGCAGTACACATTGTGAAACCCAAAAGAACGAAGTCTGTTGATAAACTTAAATTATTAAAATATTTTATTAAAATGCTGTCGGTAATCTTTCCATTTATTAGATTTAAATTTAATGAAATTTCAACACACTCTTTAGTGTTGATATCATCAAGTAGCTTATATATTTTATCATGTTGAAAATCCCGATCTAAAATCAATTTTTCCAAAAACACTATGAAAGCAGTGGCATGAAAAGTTGGATCATCTGAAATGAAGCAGCGGTGGAGAATACGATGATTTATTTGAAATTTTATTTTCATACTCAAGAAAAAACTATTTAAATAATCCGTAAAGTTTCCTCCTATTTCGGTTAGTCTATCAGAAATATCAGTCTTTCGAAAATCGAAAATATTACAAGTCATACGACGGGTCGAATAGAGAAGTAAACACCAATAATTTTCATTGGGAATTATGCTAATGACATGTTGAACGTCTTTGAACTGCCGAAAGTTGACGTTCTCAATGATATAATTATTATTTTGGGCTATTAAATTGATAGTTAGATCCGGGGAAAGAACAAGTATATTAGTATTGCTTTTAAACCATTTACTTAAGAGGAATGACGCACATGACTTTTGAAATTTTGGTTTAATATTAATACGGTTATTGATGTTTCGTTTTTGTTTTTCAAGAGTAAGCGCAATTGCTTTTTTAAAAATGATTCCCATCAAATTATTTTTAGGAAAGCCCCCACCGATAACTTGGGATACTTTGTTTGAGCCGAAAATTTGAAAATCATGCACCTCTCGTCTTATCCCATCTATAAAATTGTTAGGAAAAGTGTCCAAACCTTGACTTATAAGAATTGCATAAGCACAAATAAAAGGACCGCAATCAAAGCTGTTCTCTTGATATATTAGATTTTGGAAAGGGTGACAAGATGAAGCCACTTGAAGTTTGAAAATCTTATTTAAAGCAATGTTAGTCTTAAGAGTAGCTTGTTTATTTTTAAACAGATTTCTATTTGCAAATATTGGGTCAATAAAATATGACTCAAGCAACGATTTGCTGTACACAAATAAAATCCAATGGGCATTGTTTATATTTAGCGGACAAAGAATAACCTCAGCTTTAAATACTGCATCTGGAATTGAGATAATATTTTCTTTAATGTCTGAAGATAGAATACTAATAATAAAGCACGGTAAATGTGCAAATGTAGGATTACTGATATGCCGTTCAAGGTATTGGTCAATGTCATCGTCGGTAAACCACACTTTTGGATCACGAAGTTTAGTATTTTTTAATTTAGTGCATTCTGCATCAGTCTCTTCAGAGATTGTGGCAGATTCTAAGACTGATGCTGGCACGTACCTTCACTTGGACATTGCCTTTGACACTTTTAGATTTTGTCTAGTCATCATTTTTTTATTTTCTGTAATTTTTAATTCCAAAGAAGATACAGTTTCTTCGTCAATATCAACAGGTAAAACTAGTTTTGTTTCGATATTTGTTACGTTAGAACTACTTCCTTTATTAAAGTTATTAATTTTATCGGTGAGTTCGACAGAGTTAACATGTTCTTCATAAGTTATCAAATTTTCAAGAGATTCAATGAGATCGAAAATAATCAAGCTCATTTCCTTAGTACAGTTTTTCCGACATTTCATTGAAATCTGAAAGTCGTCTCTATTTTTAAGTAGAAATTTTTTCTTATCTCTAATAACAAAATACAATAATCTTTTTGCCGTAACTGTGACATTATCGTCTCTTTCAGGACGAAAATCATTGATGTAAGTAAGGAGCGAGTCTATCATACTCAATCGGTTAGTTTTTTCCGAAATTGTTTTATTAAATAAATTAAATAAATTATTTATTCTTTTAATTGTAAGTGGTGAAATTATATTTTTTAACTTATCAATTTCGCCATTAAGTAACCACTTTTTATATTTAATTAGTTTTTCTTGACAACTAAATTTAAAATAGGAAGTAGAAGGAATTTGATCAGTTAATTCAGACCCCATATTTCAAGAGTATCAATTATCAACGAATTGCATTTTTCACTATCAATAATAGAATGTAATAGTAAAACATTACGGAAATAATTTAAAACATAAGTACCATATGTTATGTTACTAAAATATTTTATATTACCCTTTAAGTTTAAATAATTTAGATGGAAAATTATTTCAACAATTTTATTTGAAGAAGCAGGTAATGAAATAAGCCTTTCAAGTTCTATATCGTCTTTAGATATCTTAAATAAGTCGAATAATCCAAAATTAAACATAACGTCAGAAGCATTGCTTAAATCGGGTTCTATTTTATTTGATTTTTGATTTGTAATGAATTTACCACCAGAAAATGAAATATCTTTTGGAAATTCTTTATTTACCTTTAAGTGATTAATGAAACTACTTATCTTATCAGAATCTTTGTGCATGCCTTCAGTAAAGAACATCTCTTTAATCTCTGGAAAATCAAAATAAAGTTTATCAAGCTGCGATCTTGTTAAATTAGATGACCCAATATTAAAAGATTCATTATCAGTATCTTCAGAGGTTAAAAGATCCTTCATAATAAAGTCACCATCAGCATATTTTAAGTCAGATTTTACAAGAAAGTATGGTAATTGTTTTTGAAATTTTAAATTATCCAAATTTTTATTAATGACAGCTCTTTTATGCAGTTCGTTTTTAATAGAAACTGTTTCGGCTAATTTATGTGAAAATACAAATAAAAATTTCTTTATTGCTAATGGAGCTTTAATCAGCTTTGAACAATAATTATCAGTATTAATAAGGTTCGAAATAATAGTTTTATTTTTATTTTGAAAATTTGTTGATTTTGTAATTATCTTTTTAGTTACATCTGTTTTTTTAATTTCACTTAACTTAATTGAAATACAGAGATTGCCATTTCTATAGAATAAACTATCACAATCTTTTATTTTAAAATTAAGTTTCGATTTATTAATCAAGGAAAGTTCATAATTAATAAGATCAAACTTGGTCTTAGAATTTTTCTTTTTCAATAAACTTATGAAGCATGGATAATTATTAATAATATTACGACGCTCATTTTTATTTAAAATACGTGAAAGGTAATTGCAGTTAAATCTTTTCATATTTAAAGCATCCTTAGTTTTAGTAACTTTAAAATTTTTAAGCTGTGTATTTATAGGATTTAAAGGACTATTTTCTGCATTTTCTGAAACAAGATTATAATTAGATGAGATATTTAAGTCATCATTATTATCGACATTAATTTTATTTAGTATATTTAAATTACAATTATTATCATTAAAATCAGAATTACTTAATTTATTCAAAACAATATCAAACTTACTATTCATTCGCAAAATGTGCTCTTCAAGTTCCATTAGCTTCGCCGAAAGTGGCAATATTTTGTTTGAAAGTGCTTCCTTATCACATTCGTCGAACGATTTTTCAGGATCCATTGCATTCGTTGAAGGTGGCAATTGATTATCACGAGTCGATTTCTTTGATACTAAATCCAACGATAGATCTGGATGAATTGGCTTCGCCGAAAGTGCAATTGATTTTGTACATTTGATCTTTGAGAAATAAAATCCAATAATTGCTGGGAAAAAATTATTTGATTTTGTAGAATATTCTTGAAAATAACAAGTTCTGATGAACTATTATTCAATTGATTTGATGCAAATTGATCTTGCACTATCGGAAGAGATTGCGTCATCGTGTTGTGTGTGAGGAGAAATTGGCAAAGAAATGAATATTGATACTACTTCTTTGGTTATTTACCTCATGATTACGTCACTTGACCACTGGTCACAATCGTTATATCACTGAACACTTATTACATCACTGGTCACACTTATTACATCACTGGTCACATTTATTACATAATTAGTCTCTTATTACACCACTGGTCACTACTCGGAGACTAATTACCTTACTGTTATTATGTCACGTAGTTGTGGACCAACACACCTACCTTCTAGAACCTTCCACACACCTACCAACTTCCACACAGCTACCTTCTAGAACCTTCCACACACCTACCAACTTCCACACACCTACCTTCGAGAAACTTTGGTTCTTAAACACTTCACACACACAGATCCGCACAGATCCGCACAGATCCGCACCAATCCGTACCAATCAGCGCCCAACACGCCTACAATTACGTCTACGACTTAGCAAAATCACTCACTAGTACTATTAGTATACTTTTTACTTCATATAAACGTATGAGTTTCGTTTACCTCATTGATTCATGTTACTTGCATGTGATCTATTAAAAAATTATATTTACATGAAATTTTCAATTGTTAATTATATTATTACATAAAAAAATTATAAAATAATCATTAAATATAATAAATTAAGATCAAACTCGTCTTAAAAATAAATGTTCAATTCTAAATTATTTAGCTTACTGACTA
Organism: Schmidtea mediterranea; assembly: GCA_022537955.1. Classification (NCBI taxonomy): domain Eukaryota; kingdom Metazoa; phylum Platyhelminthes; order Tricladida; family Dugesiidae; genus Schmidtea; species Schmidtea mediterranea. The sequence continues at coordinate 91,211,870 of CM039681.1, read as the reverse complement.
TTTTGTTAGTAGTATATTACATAACAATTTTATCAAAATAATCATAAAACTTTAATAATTTTCATGAAAATTTAAGTTTAAAACCACTATAGTATATTGATAGTTTATTTAATTAAAATCAAGTCACACAAAACTTAAATTTTATCACTGGATTTACAAAATTTTAAGAAAATAATTCAACAAGTTTAAAATTTCAACTTAACTAAATGTAAAAAATTAAATTATACAAGATTTACTTTACCAATTTCTATAAAATTTTAAATTTACTGCAAATAATATATACAGATTTATATTCTATTAAAAAAATTTAATTTTTAAAATAAAAAATAATTTGCCCACGATAGGAGTTGAACCCACGACTCAACGAATTATTACCGACACCAGACTGTTACAAGTCTCATTTAATAATAATTACAAAACAATAGAATAAAAAGACAAACACATTTACAAGACAACATTTATTTAAATAAAAGCTTCAATATCTTCATTGGCATTGATACCTAAATAATGCCCGAATGCAAAACTTTTGTTTTTACCTACCCACTGACGTTTATCATCGTTGTTACTTAAAGCAATTTTACTATTTTTAAAAGTAAACAACTGATGATTTCTTGTCCCTATTCTCGTTTGAGGAACAGAAAAAATTATATCGTTTCTATAACAATCAAGATAAGAAAGATGCTTTATTTCAGTTCCTTCCAACGTAATTCCCTTTGCTTTATTACTTTCAGTTTCACCTAAAAGACTATAGCATTTTGGTCGTAAGAAAACCCATTCCTTATATCCAAGTCCCTTACTCTCATCTTTGAATTTACCAATTACTGAGTCAAGTTTTCTTGAATACAAAGGATGACTAATATTATAATTCGAAGTGTCCAAAAGATTATCCGAAACCATTGCAGGTAAAAGAGTACTTAATTTACAGTTTTTAATTTCAAGAAAGAAAGAGTCAGTATCGCCAGCAACAATGTAAAACCTACAATTGAAAAGATTCCAATATATTTCACTCTTCATTACATCAGAAAAACGTGGGACATTTATTCTTACTCCTGATTTGCGTAAAACTACTTCAAAAGTCTTGCACATGGCTCTCTGTGACTCGTATCTTTCGAAATGGGAAAAAGGCTGCACTTCAAATTTCATTGCCTCAGCCATTAAACTTTCACCAAAAATTAATAAAGCTATTTATCGAGGTGACATTTCTGAGTTTGCTTGGCACTTTATCCATCGTGCTCGTACAAATACTTTGTCCATCAATGCAAAACCACATAATAAAGGTAATAAAAGACTGTGTCGATTATGTCACACTGAAGACGAAACAATGTCGCATATTATTCAATCTTGTAAAATCCATTTGACTCTTGGCACAATGATTGTCTTGATCTGATTTCGTCTCACTTGTCGAAAAATTCAAATTTGATTGTTGTTGTTGACCATGTATGTTCACTTGTTCCGGAATCGAAAGAGCGAGTAGATTTAATGATCACTGACATGGTGCGGAAAAAAATATTTTTAGTTGACATGAAATGTCCATGTGATACAATTAATAATTTTGCACTAGTAGATCTTCTTAATTTACAAAAATACGATTCGTTGAAAATGCAAATACAAGATGCCAAACCTGACTTCAAAGTGGAGCAAATGATACTTGTATCATCGGCTCTTTAGGTTCCTTTCCTCCAAAGACTCCTAAATTACTTTTAAAGATTGGAGTTGATCGAACTCACCTGAAAGGTTTATTAAAAGATTGTGCGCTAAGCAATATTTTACATTCTGCTAGACGGTGGCACTACCACAAGACGGGTATTTTGGTAAATCTTGAAAAATTTCGATTTAATTAATGTTTGAGTTAAAATTGCCATTTGACTTGTGTATGTGATTTATTGTGTTAATTAATGAATTCCACCCTCTTCCAGGGAAAGGTTTAACTTTGCATAAAATTAAACTCTCTGTCTACACTTGGTAGCAAATTAATCTAGAATGAAGAAGCCTGATGGTATTTTTCCCAAATCTGCTGAAAACTTAGTTCTGAAAGATGGAAATAAAAGCAGATAAAGATTCAATATTCGATAAAGAAATGGACCTCAACAATCAATGTCAATTATCAATAATAAATCTGGGCAGATGTCAGAAGGCGATAATCAAATGCTGAATTCCAATGACCGAATCTACTTTGATGTCTTAGAATTGTGATCAGCTTCCACTACAAAGGTGCTGCATCAAAAGCCAATGGAAATTCAATGCCGGATGAAAATGCCGATGAAAGAGAATCAGAGCCGAGGACAATTTAGAGAAAATTCGATTGCAACTGCGTTAAGAGTTCCTCGACAATAAGATGAAATATCGAAACTCAATTGGATCTTTTGCTTTTGGAGAGTCTCAGAATGGCAAGCTCCATGTAGAGCTGTGTCCGATATGAAAAATTCAAAATTGTTATATTAATAAATTTCTATATGAGTGATTTTGCTAAGTCTACGACTTAGTCATAGACGTAGTTGTAGGCGTGTTGGGCGCTGATTGGTACGGATTGGTATGGATTGGTATGGATGGATATGGATGGGTACGGATGGGTACGGATGGGTGCGGATCTGTGCGGATCTGTGCGGATGGATGTGTGTGTGTGAAATGTTTAAGAACCAAAGATTCTAGAAGGTAGCTGTGTGGAAGGTTCTAGAAGGTAGGTGTGTTGGTCCACAACTACGTGACATAATAACAGTAAGGTAACTAGTATCCGAGTAGTGACCAGTGATGTAATAAGTGACCAGTGCTGTAGTAAGTGACTAGTGGTGTAATAAGTGACTAGTGATGTAATAAGTGTGACCAGTGATGTAATAAGTGATCAGTGACATAATAAGTGTGACCAGTGACGTAATGAGTGATCAGTGGTCAAGTGACATAATCATGAGGTCACCAAAGGTCAATTACTAGGTAGCAACTAGTGGACAAAGGTCAATCTCCAGGTAGCAACAATGTGTGCAGAGGTCAAATGTTACGTAATAGCTACGTAAGCCAAGGGGGGTTTGTATCTGACGGGCTCACATCCTACTAGTCACCGCTGATCATCCTGTTTCCTATCAATCGCACATGTCCTCGAACTTGTGTACAGATTTGACGGGTTGTCTTTCCAATGTTTATGAAATTATACCCATTACAAGTAAAACGATATACAAGATCAGCACATTGACCAAACGAAGTTACAGATTTATTACTGAACTTATTACGAACTTTGTAAAACTTTGAAATAATTTTCACATTAGCATTCCAATAAATTTTTTAAAATAGCTTTTTAAACTTAGTTGTTTTCTTATGATAAACTACTCTTACTTTTGCATTATTTGGATCACTTTTACATATGAAGTTTTATAATCACTTTTAACTTGAATGCTTCTTTATCAGATTAATCAGAAGCAAATACTATTACACACTGTGACATGCTTCTGTAATATTTTTTCGTGTTATTTTTATGGTGAATGCTGTATTAATTTTTATTTTATTGGTTCTTATGTAAGCTCTATAATTCATGAAAGAATTTTAAATGAAAAATAGAATAAACCAAAAAATCGAATAAAAAAATCAAAACCCAATAACAAATTAAACAAACTAAAGAAAAAAAATCTCCAAGACAATAAAATTTGGAAATTAACTAAACAACAGGGAATTCATCATATAAATTAAACAAAGAAACAAAGCTACGGAATATTTGTAATTTTAAAAATTAATCAATGGGTAACAAAAAATTTTAAATACTAATCAATTTCAATTTTTAATTAAATTTAATTACAGATATTTTAATAAAATCAAATAAATATTTAGTTGAATACAAATACATTTATCAAATAATTTCTTAGAACCAAACTCATCGTATATTTTTCAATTGAATTAATTTTTTATTGACAATTTTCTAAATAATTTAAATATTTACGATTATTTCCAGGAATCAAAATTTTGATTATTGGGAAGTTGTACAATAAAATACTGAGAGTAGTAGATAACATAGAATAATTTTCATTCAACAAGTATCTTTTCTTAGTAATTACCTAACAATCTAAATAAAATTTATAAATGATCTAACAAATGTTTCAGAGATTTTAAAACTTAGTTAATCTAATTAATTTTTTTAATCGATAAGTATTATTTTTTTAATAATTTGCTGATATGTTGAAGATTTTTTAAAAATTTTTTATTCAAAGTACTAAAAAATTTAACCAGCAATTTATCAAATATTTGATAGATAAAGTTCATTTTTATTGATACATTAATATTTCCTTAATAATTTGCTACTGTGTCAAAGCTTATTCATAGTACTAAGAACAATCTTTACAAATTTAATCAAATTTATTTAAAATCTACATCTTTCCTACTGCTTTATTCGAATTTTATTCACTAGACAAATATTTAATCACAATTTAATGAAAATAATTATTTCTACAAATCTAATACATCAATGATATACATAAGTCGTATAAATTTGTATTTTCTGGACATATTATCAGTACTCAAGAACTTGTTCTGTGTATGTGTCAAGGGATGGTATCAACACTGTCAGAAATTATTCTTATTAAGTGGTTAGTAATTATTTGATTTTTGGTAATGTGGTAGATGCTAATTATTTAATTATCAATTTAATTTAAAGATCTTTAGGAATTTAATTTTTCAAGTCGTATGATTTTCAATAAATATATGAAAATTTATCCCAAGTTCTATGAAAGTAATGTATTTTAAGTTTTGTGAAATTAATTTAAGAATATTTTTCTAATCAAGTTTCTTTTCATAAGCATTTAGATTAACAACTTCTTATACTTAGTAATTAATTTACCACTCAGTAAACAATAAGAGTTGCCCTTTACAAAATAATTTCAAAAAATTAAAAACAAACCAATACATTTTTATTCAGAGAAAATATAAGAATGAATTGTGCTTCAATGAATTTGATTAATACTCTATTCACAGCAACCAAATAATTTACCGATTTGGAGACAGCAATAATCGATAAAAAGAGTGAAGAAGATTTTTATTAATAAAGTTTGTATTTGAACTTGTATTTCTTTTGATTGTTCAACTTTCTATGTGTTTTATTTAAATATTTGTTGGTCAGTAAAATCTTTTTGATATTGATTTGTTCAGTACTTGGTTATTGGTAACATTGTGTTTATAGTCAATAACCAAATATTTTAAGGGAAATAATCGATCAAGAGCAAGTTTAATGATATTTTTAAGGGAGTCGGGTTGGTTGAATATCGGTGTTCAAAGGGTAAAAATTATCTAAATGGTGAATTTCTAAATGGTATAAGCATTGTAGGCGATTTGAGCCAATTTTAATCTTAGGCTTTTTATTGATAGTCAAAAATACCCATTGACTTTAGTGTGACCATTTAAACCGTAAGCGATTTTAGCCAATTTTTATTTTTATGTTTTTATCGAGAGTCAAAAATACCTTGACTATAATGTGACCTATTTAAGCTAAGGAAATTTGAACCAATTTTTATTTTAGGCATTTTTATCAATAGCTTATTTTGTGGAGGAAAAATTTTTTTAAAAAATTGCGGAAAAATTGAAATTCAAAAAAATTATTTCAAAACATTTTATTTCAAAAATTGGTTCCAAAAATTTGAATTCGAAAATAAATTAGAAAATTATTTCGAAAAATAAATATGCACACAAAAATCAATTATCTTAATTACATAATTGCACAATCAAGATTAATCCGGATAATTTACATAATTGCTTGATTTGTAACAAATCCACTGGGGGAGTTTTACTGCACCAGAAGGCTACTAACTGCCTACTTATAATTATTTTTATTAAACATTAATTAATGTTTACATTATTTTAGATTTCAAATTTGAATCAATTTTCCAAATGTCACTAAAGGATATAGAGGTCTGGTTTTATATTTATTGATTAAATTAACAAATTAAATTAAGGTTACAGAGTTATGTATTAATTTGACACTAACCTTTTCAATATTAATTAGGCTTTTTTCATCAAATTTGATGATATATCTCTACTCAAATAGGAGAAATCCTTTTAACACAAATTAGTTGATGGTTTTGTAGACTTGTTTGGATTTAATAAAACTTTGATGAAATTATCAATTTGTATAATATTTTTATGATATTTCTCCTACGAAATTTAAAATGCTCAGTGTTTCTGGTTATGTATGGATTTCAGACTTGGAAAGTATCGAGAAATTATTCAATCTTTGATGATTAATTTAGATAAAATAACAATAAAAATCATAATTCAATAAGAAGATGCAAGAAAAAAGTTTCTTACATGTTCAAATTGCAAAATTAACACAATATTCATTTTATATTAACCTTATGGACATTTAATCATTTATTCTTCTTGTTTCCAAAGCAATATTCGTACCTGTGAAATTTGCGATGTAAATATTGAAGAATATAAATCTGTGTTTATCAAATTATATAAAATAAATTTTCTTTAACTGTTTTCATCAATTAAATTTGATAAAAGCCATGATTTTAACTGAATAATTCATTTGTTGCTTGTTTAAATATATGTTTTAACCATAGAATATACTTTAATATTTCATTAAATAGTGACTTTATAAAACAATATTTTATATTTTTAAAGTTTTATAAATATATATTTAACACGTTGACGGACAATTGCGGCTATAGCCGTCAAAGCGAAGTTCACAATGTGGCATGACTGCTATAGCCGTCCAAAACGAAACGGTCGTTTTTAGACACTACGGCTATAGCAGCACAAATGTGCACTTACTGGCGTATACGTAGAAGCATAGTGTCGTGTTTTGAAAACATCTTTTTAGGTTGAAGTTCATATTTCACCTGTTATACGAGTTGCAGATTCAGTATGCACGTGGTTGTGAAAAATCACAAAAACATATAGTGTCAATTTTCGAACTTCGCTTGTTCCTACTGTCCGTCAACGTGTTAAATATTTATAAAGGAACACCATAGTTATTTTTATTTATTGATAACGATAACAGCTATTGCTATCAATTTACATCAAACATGATTTTTATAGATATATAGAAAATTGTCTAAATGTTTTAAAAACGTATTTAATACTATAATTGAGCAAAATGACCTATTCAACAGTAAGATATTCTTAAATAATGTTTGTTTCACAAATTATTATACTTTAATTCTCTACGGTTTTGTTTAATTTAACATAATAACAATATTTTTTTCTAAAAACTCTATATAAATCAATTATGTTTTTAATAAATGTAACTATATTAACACATATATCTAACACTTATACTTAAATTGCTTTTGCATATCATGTGTTTCTTAAAAGTTACTACATATTTCTAACTAAATTTCAATAAACTTGGTTAATAATACATCAAAAAACAATTAATTTTAAACCTGCCTAGATAGTTTATCCGTTGATTTACTAAATTATCCAAATTATCATGTATTTATAATAAATATTCATGGATTGCTGATAAAATTTCATAAATGCAATCCCAAATATTTATATATTTCTATCAACAATACATGTATTGTCTAAGAAATTTTTAAATTCACCTTAAATATTATTATATTTTAATCTAATATTATAAGGAGTTTTTTTTGTTTTTCACCTCTGATTTCTTTATAAGTGACATAATATTATAATATTTTAAACATATTGTTTAGGTTTAAATTTGATAAAACTTTTGAAATGAAAATTTATCACAAAAATACTTAAATGCAAATAAATTATTTAAAACTTTGATTGATAAATCTATTAATATATTTAAAAATGAAATATAGCTTTAAAACTTTGAATGTCAAGTTAAATGGTTGATTATATAATTGATAATAAATATGATTTTATTTGAAATAATAGTTTATCAAATATTGTGTTCCAAAAGTTGTGACATTAAACATTTAGGAATAAATGTTAGAGAATTCATTGTACCGATTTTTAATAATTCATGTATTACTTGTTAAATTATGAAAAATGAATTGTAAAATTTTAGATGAACAAAATAAAAATAAAATATATAAATAAAAATACTTAAAATTTCTTTATTTGAAATTATATTAATTTGAGATACTTAAACTTTAATTAACGTTTAACGTAAAAATAAGTATATCACGTTTTACAATAATACACGTTGGACTTCAATAATTAGTGTGATAATTGAAAATTTTGAAGTCATGTCTGGTTATCTGATATTTGTTTACCAATGAAATAGTATAAATAGTTAATTCAAAACAATACTAAATAAAACTACGATGGATCATACAAATAAACGTGGTTTTCCTTTAAAATATTACATTTCATATCTAATATTTTATTTAGGTACCTTAAAAAGGAAGAACGTTGATGATGATAAAGAATGAAAAACGGAAATTTAAAGATGACAACCACTCCGACCACCCTGGTGAGTAATAGTAAATTTTTAACTTACTAAATAAAAAAAACAACTTCAGATGGGTATTTGTACCACCCTGAAAAATTGATAAATCTTTAACTGTCAAATTCTTAATTTCTCAATTCTTAATTTTTAATTTTAAATTGACAAATTCCTAATTGTTAACCGAGAAAATGTCAACTGTTAAACAACAAATGACTATTCTCGAAGTGTCGGAGTGGTTCACCCTAAAACGACACTACTTGGTTTAATCGATTAATTTTAAGTCGATTAAATTACAACTTGTTATTTTAATACTTTATAATTTTTAATTCGTATATTGGTGATTTCCTAGTGTTTGTTTAGTTAATATTTTTTATTTGCAGAATTCTTAATTGAAAATTCTGGAGTTGTCGGGTAGAAAAAAATGATTATATAAATTTTTGTTTTAAAAATTAAGAGTACCCTGAAAAAAATGGATTATTCTTCAAGCAAATCTTCTTCTTCAAGTGATAATATTGTAATAATTGAAGAACTAAAATGTTATGAATGCAACAAGACATTTAGAAATATTGAAAGTCTTAGATCTCATAACAAAAGTCGACAACATTTAATAAAAGTAAATGGTTTAAAAAATTCAAATTCAAACACATGTCAAAAATGTGGTGGAACATTTTTAAATTCTGGTTATGAATCTCATTATAGATCATGCAAAGGTTTAGATCGAAGAGAAAGAGAAAAAGTTTTAATCAAAAACAAAGAATTCGAAGATCAAGAGCAAAAACATCGAGAATTAATCAAGGATGAAATAGAAACATATGGAATATCTGCTGTTCGTTCAACTGTCAGAATTGGAACACCACAAGATTCAGAATGTGGGGTTAAACAATATATTTTATTCAACAAGGATAAAATTATTCAAGAAATAAATATTGCAATGAAAAATTTAAACTTGTTTCATTATACAAATTTCATATGATCGACTTCAAATTCACAACAACCCTTTAAGCATTGCTGCAATGTCACCATTTTTTTAATTATTTAATAAACCTCGAGAAGATACAATTAATAAAATTTACAAAAGTTAAGAAAAAGAAGTTGTAATAAAATCAAATTATATTTCTGGAAGTAACATGGCTTTATTTTCATTTGATTTTATTGAAATTCATTTTTGGAAAACAATTCCATTTCAACCAAAAGTTTGCATTCACACACCTGATATTCTCAAAAGTAAATATATTTTAAATGTTGAAAATAACGACAACAAATGTTTTCAATGGGCAATTCTTTCAGCTAAACATCCTCAAAAAACTCATGCTGAAAAGGTTTCAAAATATAGAAAATTTGAAACATTTGGAACATTAGCGAGAATAATGATGAATGTCTTGAAATTACAGATTATTTTATAGATCAAAATGTTGACAAATTTGAAAAAATAAACAATTTGAGAATAAATATTTATCATCAACAAAATCCTAATTCTAGAAATATTTATCCATTATATATTTCTGAACCAAACAATTCCGAGGTTATTAGTCTTTTAATAATCAAAGGAAAAAATTTACAAAAACAAGACATTTTTCATTATGTTTGGATAAAAAATTTTCAAGGATTTATAAAAACTCAACTTTCAAAATCTCATAATAAAAATATTCATGTTTGTGAAAAATGTTTTAATATTACAACAACTCCAGCTATGAAAATTAAACATGCAAGACTTTGTATTCAAAACAAACCAGCAAAGATTAAAATGCCAAATTTTAGAAACAATAAATCTTTCTTTTATCAATGGTCAAAATTGTTAAAACCTTTGGCAATTATTTATAGAGATTTTGAATCAATAAATGATCTAATGAATGTCGTTGATCAAATTGAAGAAAAATTAAAACAAGAAAATTATGAAAATTACAATTATGTTTTTAATGAATTTGAAACTAAAATTAACAAGAAAAAGAATTTCATGATAAATTTTTCCCCTACAATAAATATTACACATCAAATTTCATCAGCTTACAGACTTTATGTAAAAAGTAATTATCCTGAAATAATTGAATCTCGAGAATATTCTTATCGAGGTGAAAATGTTTTAAAAAAATTTAGATGAACAATTAATAATCTTGAACATGAATTCCATGAAATTTTAAAAAATACTGAATTTGAATTAGACATGTCACAAGAACAAGAATTAGAATTTCAACAAGTTGACAAATGTTAGATGTGTAAAGAAGAGTTTAAACAAGAAAGTGATTCAAGTGATTCAAGTTCAAATAACTCAAATTCAAGTGATTCAAGTTCAAATCAACATTTAAAAATTCGAGATCATGATCATTTCATCTTGCAATCTTAATTGTAAAAAGCCATTAAAAATTCCAGTTGTATTTCATAATCTTAGTGGTTATGATATTCACATGTTTATAAAATCATTGGCTGAAAAAGCAAAGAATAAAATTTTAAATAATTGCAAAAACAAATGAAAATTATATAAGTTTAAATTATGAATGTTTTAGATTTATAGATTCTCTAGGATTTTTTGGAATGAGTCTTGATAAAGTTGGAAAATCCCTAACACCAGATGATTTTAAAATAACAATCAAGTTTTTAATTTCAAACAAAATAGAACCAGAACATTATTTTACATGTAGACAAAAAGGAATTTATCCATATGATTATGTTGATTCATTTGAAAAATATAAAGAAACTGAACTTCCTCCAATTGAAAAATTCCATTCAATTTTAAATCAATCAAACATTACAGATGAAGAATATAATCGAGCACAAACAATGTATGAATTATTTAATTGTAAAAATTTGGGTGAATATAAAGATTTATATCTCAAATTAGATGTATACATTTTAGCAGATTGTTTTGAAAAATTCCGAGAAATATAAATTTTGGAACCTTCTAACTTTGTATCTCTTCCTTCAATGGCTTGGAATATTTTATTACATCAAACCAAAATAAAATTAGAATTGTTAACAGACATTAACATTTTTCTATTAATAAAGAAAAACATTCGAGGGGGTATTTCTTCAAACATGGGATCTAGAAAAATAACAACAAATAATATTCAACAATTTTTTGATTCTAAATCCCAAGATTCTCAAGATCCTGATTGTAATGAAACATTTATACAAATTTCAAATGATGAATTATCTGATGTACTTGAAAAATAAAACAACCCAACTCAAATAAATATTTTGATATAACTGCTTTGTATTCAGGAATAATGACACAATATTTACCATTTTCAAATTTTAAGTGGGAGACCTCAACAAGTGAATTACTAGAGAAAATATTACCAACTCCAAAAGATTCAAAGGTTGGATATTTTAGAGAAGTAGATTTAAAATATTCAAAAGAAATTCATGGCAAGACAAAACATTTTACTTTTGCACCACACAAAAGAATAGTAAAATATGAAGAATTATCACCATGGCAAAAATCAAGAAATCCACAACAAGATGATTCAAGTGAAAAATAAATGTGTAACCAACATGATAACAATACTATCTTGTTCATTATAGAATGTTACAATTTTATCTTTGACATGGAATGAAATTGAAACGAGTTCATAATATAATTTCTTTCAAACAAAAACCATGGATGAAACCTTATATTAATGGAAATATTACAAACAGAAATATTGCAAAAAAGAATAAACAATCTTTTCTTGATACAATATTTAAACTTTTAAACATTGCAGTTTTTGGCAAAACAATGGAAAATTAAGACAATTATAGAACAATAAAATTATTTACAAAACATGATCTTGATTCATATTTAAAAACAATTTAAAAACCAACATTCAAAGGTGAACAAATATTTTCAGAAAATCTTACAGCTTTTGAAATTGGAAATTATGAAAATGTATACAACAAACCATTATATTTAGGTTTTAGCATTTTAAAATTATCAAAACTTCAAATGTATGAAGCTTTTTATGATGTATTTTAACCATATTTCCAGGATAGAATTTCTTTACGTCAAATGGATACAGATTCTTTCTTTTTAAAATTTCAATCCCATGATGTTGATCAAGAAATAAAAGATGATCCTATACTAAGTCAATATTTTAATGATTCTGGAAAATTATTTACTTACAAAGATGAAAGACCGAATAATATAATAAATGAAGCAATATTTATTCGCGCAAAACAATATTCTTTATTCACTCAAAAATCATGTAGTGATAATATAAAAAAATAAAGGAATTTAAAAATGCATGACTAAATTAATGACACATGAAATGTACAAAGATTATGTTGAAAAACAAAAGAAAAGATTTGAAATTGTTCATGCTATTAGAAGTATAAAACATGACATTTATTTAGTTGAGCAAAATAAAATATCCTTGAATAATTATGATGACAAAAGATGGATTCAAGATGATGGAATTAAAACACTTCCATATGGAAATCATTTAATAGAAATAATATCTCGAATTGATGAAAAGAGTAAAGAATATACAGATTTAGATTTAGAAAATTTAATAATTTAAATTTAGAAAATATAAAAATCCAATGTGGAAAATGCCGGGAGTTTGTTTCATTTAGATATTTAAAAAAACATGTATCATGAATAAAATAAATTTTTCAAAATTTATTTTTTTATCTTGTAATATTATTAAAGAATAAGAAACCTGAAAGAATTAAAATAAAATGAAGATCAAGAATATCAAGATTACAAATTATTGAATTATAAATTCCAAAATTATAAATTCTTGATCTTCATTTTATATTATTGTTTTAATTTTTTAGTGATTTCTTTTTTAATTTCTATTTCTATTTCTTTAGAATATTTAATTTTATTAATATTTTCATTTATTTCTTCTATTATTTTATTACCTTCCTCTATTTCAGTAGGTGATAATAATCCATCTTCCAAAGCTTTAATTTGATATAAATATAACTTATTTATTCCATGATTTAATTTTTTGCATACTTCAAGATAAATCTTTTTCTTTTTTGAAGTTAAACCGATTAAAATTCCTTCACCGAGAAAAAGTAACAAATCATTTGGTCCTCCAAATATTGAAAACATTAAAATAGAAACAAATGGTGCTATTCCAATTGTTGGGATATTAAATATTCGTCGATGAATAGGTCTCTCGATCCGACTCCGAGTGTTCAATAATCAATAATACAAAAATCCAAACAAAGAAATCTCTATTGACAAATATTCACCACGGTATACAATAATTTATTTATTGTATACACCCTAAGGGTATCACGATGTAAATTCAACTGCAATCTGATTAAATTTTTCGATATCTCCCCCCTTTAATTAGAATTCGTCCTCGAATTCATATATTTCATTTTATCTAGGATCATTTTTGGTAAAAATGAAAATACTATACAAATCTAATTATTTATTTTAAAACGAAAAAAATCATTCAACCGGAAATAGTTTGAGTACCGAAGTTGAAGTTACCACATATAAATGCCGTGTTACACCAAAGATTAAGTTTGAAATGAACCCGATCACATACTAGCTCCCAATTCCGCACATGTTACTAATTTTATTAGTATTTTTATTCAATTCATTTTCATTGTAATTGAGATTATAGACCCTTCTAGTGATTGAATGTATGGCCGTTATTGCTGCGATATTTGAACTGACTAAATGTTTCGTTATAATTCGGAACAAATTATTGTGCAAAACCAATAAAAAGCAATTTGACATTAAACTAAGACAACGTTGATAACAGCATGTTTTTATTTTTTTAAATTTGATAATTAAAGATAATTAAGGAAAATGTTTTTTAAAAAAATTAAATTATTTTGTTTTTATAATTAAAGATAATTAAGGAAAAATGTTTCTTTTTAAAAAACTTAAATTATTTTGTTTTTCTCTTTCTGGCTATTGATTTCCAATTTTCTAAGAAGTTAAAATTATTTTTAACATATTTTAAAATGAACAAAAAGTAAAAATATTTTAGATTATATTGACGATTCAAATAAATGAATAATAATTAATTTTGTCATCCGCCAATTTGAAATGAATATCAAACCCGAGGTTAATATTCTAAATAATAATTATTGGGCTATTAATTTTCCATCAATTTTCTTTGATTTCCCTTTAATGGGAGAATGAAATTATTTATTTTATTTTTAATTCCTTTAATGGGAAATGAATTTTAATTTGCCCATGATTAATGGAACTTTTTTCTCCAATTTATGAACCAATGAGATCGCCGTTCTGAATACGATCTCATTATTCTTTTATTTTTTGTTTCCTTTTTAAAGAACAATTTTGTTCGTTTATCCCATTTTTAAAAGTTTTGGCGGCAAATTGGTTAGCATGCGCACAAATGTTTACAATAAATCTGCAATTCTATGACGGAATTATTCGGTTCTTCATTCGATGGATTTGATTGGCTGATTTTGGAAATTGTTTTTGCGAATTTTCAATATTTTTTATAAATAGATTTTCTGTTTTGTTTGCCGTTGACGGTTATTAAAAATTGGAATTATTTCAATGGAATCCAATGCTGATTTATTGATTTAATTCGATATGCAGACATTAAATTCCAGAAAATATTTTTAATTAAATTGTGAAACAATAAATGGCCGAATAAATTTTTTTTATAAAAAATAATTCATATTTACTATAATTATTTTTAATAAATCAACTAAATGTGAATTATTAGTTTCCGTTTGTGGAGCTTGCTTAGCATGTATTTAGATATCTATTTATTAAAGAAAAATGTTATTATAAAAAATAGATTTTTAAAAATTTGATGTGCTCGATTCAAAAAAAATTGAGGAAAATCAGCGCAATAGCATTTGATGTGAGCAGCAATGCAAAAATATTTGCATCCTAGTGGAAAAGAATTCTAACTAGTATTGCCAACACTGAATCACCGAGAAAACCCGACGATAGATGCAGAGACTCATTCGATGAAGCAAAGAACTACTCATTATTATCTAAAGACCGTCCTCTTATGCAGGCAGATAAATTTTATTTATTTATTTATTTTTTAATTTATTTTATGTAATTGTTGGGCCAGAACACAAACGGCCTTGGAAAATGTTTAAATGGATCGGTAACACACATGCAAACATAACATGCAAATTTAAAATAGACCTATTAAAACATCAATTAAATCCTATCAAATATGAGAAAAAAGAGAATTACATATAAAATAATAAACATAAAAATAAATTAAAATAATAACAAAATGCAACAAGATCCGCACGATACAAACACAAATATAACATGAAAACCCAACAAATTCGACCGGAATCTAATAAATCAATAAAATTTCATGAAAATGAAATTTAAATCAAAGAATTTGAATTAGAAATAATTCAATAAAAATTCTAAATAAAACATTACCAAAATAAATAAAAAAATAATAAAAATAAAGATTAGAATACACTAGAAAATAACAAGGTCGAATTTTGTTTTACTACATCAAAATTAACACGCGAGGTTAGGGACAGAAAATAGCTATAAATACCGATACATTTTCACATAAAATTTAACCAATTTTGAAACAAAACTTTTGTTAATTCTTAAAAACCTATTGTGAATTTTTAGGTGAGCAGTAGTTTTATTTGGAACTCTCTCTCCACGTCCCATCCTCGCAACCTCGATAGAGCTCTGCTTGGATGTCGGCGTGGGGGGAGATGTATTTTTATGAATTTTTTATTGGATTGATTTGGTCAAGTAATTTTGTACTTTGTTATTAATATATTAATAAATATTTATAACGTTAAAATCGAATTTACTTTTCATAATTAATTTATTTGTCGAAATTTTTCCGGCCCACAGCCAAGACACATCGCAAGTCAGTAAAATCAACATACAATTCAGATTCGTGTAAGTGCGTGGAATATCGCCGATGATCTGTGCCCGTGAAGACCCGGGGTGCGGAACGCAGGGATTGGAACGTCAATACTATTCCGTATAGAAGAAAGGAGAAATAAGGAAAGGGTCTTTTGGCTACTTCCTCGTTTCTCGGTTTCTGTAAATTCGACCTAAATTATTCTACACGCGGCTCAAAATTATCACACCGAGTAGTCCAGTGGGCACTTATTAAATATAATGTAAACATAAAATGCGTTTAAGGTCTATTAAAGGGAAAGGGTACGGGGAATAAATTGATATGAAATCGTTGATATTAAATAGAACAAATTAATAAATTCAAATTAAACATAAGTTATAAATTTGTAATCGTTTTCCAAATGATCGCTTCAAACTCCTAGTAAAATAAAGAATTTAATCGGGCTCTAAGATTCGACGTGTTTTTTCGGGATCACCGCTATGTAATCAATGATTATTTTCACCGTAAATTTACAGTTGTAATCAATTTGAAGGAATAAAATATAAATTAATATTACTATTACATAGTTGTTAATAAACTCGGTAAATACATAATTATAACAATTGAAACCAACTCACCCTAAAGTTTCAGTAAAGTAGAAAATTTAACTAACTCCAAGTCGGAGTACATCCCTCAGTATAGTGAACAAACGCATTTTTCTGAGTACCCTCATAGAACGACATCATTAATGGTTGAATTTGACTAAAACTTAATCACGGAAACAAAATAAATTGGGTTCAGTTAAATAGAATAAAGAAATAAAAACCCATCAAGCAGATCAATTTATTCCATTAAACTTTTGTATCATAAATCAAAACAACCCCTCCCAAATCCGCATAAGATGCTCGTACTAACAGAACCCACGAACTCCTTACAACCTCAATAAAATTGTGCAAAAATAAATTAATTAAATCACTAACCCCACTTACGGAATATGTAGCACTGATATAGCTAGAACAATTCACCCGGTAAAATAATTCCATTTGATCATGATAACATAAAATAAGACTTATTTTCTAAAGCCATTCTCGGCAGGTTTGACAGAGACATCCAACATTAACTAAAGAAAATCTGTTAGAACAAGAAGTCATCATATAAAAGAACTTACCAAATCGTGTAGTCGAATAAAACTCCGAATTTTCGGTAAAACTCCTGAAAACCGATCACTAAAATTTCGCGTGTTCGGATTGACCCATTAAACCGAATAAATTAAATATAAAAATCCAACGATCAACGGAAATAGAATTTAACTTCAACAGTCAAGTCAATCACCATTTCATAAACAATTTTCCGAGACTCAGTAGAATTAATCAATAACCCGTGTATACAGACACCCACTGCTATATTTATATAAATTATCAAGATCAAGCGACTTTGGAATTTTTTATTTTAGATATGGATATTCAATCTTTGGCTAATGAAGCAACGGCGACGCATGGAACATCTACCAAAGGAGCTACGACGACACGGGATAAAACGGAATGTAAGACTATTATATTGAATTATAAATGATTTTCATGTTTTTCAACCATAATTGTAAATAATTTTCTCATATTAGATTATAATTATACCTAATTTGGACTATTCATATCTCATAATCAATAATTTTTCCTCATTTCAACTTATAATTGTGAACAGTTTTCCCATTAACCATACTCACTTTGGGATTGGTTAAATAGTTTTCTTGTCCATATTTAGTTTAAAGTAATAAATAATTTTCCTATTCATATCTAATTTTAATTGTAATCATGAATGTCTAATCAACTATTACAGATAACTCATACCTACGGTAGCTCCATTCCCATCGTCACTAATTTTCTACTTTCACAAATACCTTTCAATTAACCGAGTAAATGCAGTTAGGCCATTAAATCGCAGAGCATCACAATTTTCCCTTAAAATAATTATATGCATCGCCATGATAATATCGATTATGCTATTACCCCTTCTATCTATTATTTCATCCCCCTTTCACAAGTTTCAGGAACATCACACTGAAGAAGTAAATACAGAACAAGTGTAGCGTCGCTCAAATAGCCATTACCAATCAATAAATCTTGGAGATTTGATTTTGTTCAATATTCGAAATGGGTGATATAGGGACTTATTCTCAGTAAATCTACATAAAAGGAAAACCCCATTACACTGAAAGATTTGTCGCAACCTATTTTATCCAAAAATACCAACTCTTGCCGGTTCAAGGGAGAATTTCGCCCCAAAGATTCCGACGGACGTAGGGTTTTTTACAATAATGCGCACGAAATATTCTAAAATAACCAAACTAGTACGTGAACGTGCAATAACGATATGATATGCGTCATAACAATCAATCGAACCAATACTTGAAATAAATCAATCGTTTTCCTTATAAGGTGGCTGGGAAATCCACAAAATCCCTATAAATAATAATGGTAGAAATTAATTTAGCCGACGGCAAGAGACTCATTATAATTATTTTCCTATCGCTAAGAGTGGTAATATTAAATGATATCTATTCCAGCAACCAACCCAATGAAACAGACGGAAATCTCTCTCGCAGACCGATGGAGATGGGCCTGGGCTCAGTACCGCCAGGAGAGATGCCCAGAGTTTCCCCCGTCGAAGTTCCTCGATCGGGATAATCTGGGACAAGGAACTATCGACCGATGGAGCCCGACCAAGGAAATCCACCAACAGGCTCAACGGCTGCTCAGCAATCTAGAGGCCCATCAACGCGAGGTCAATTTACAGGTGATCCGAGCTCGCCAGTACCTGGCGAATGTTGAGGAAGATTTGCTGGCGGGTCGGATTACCGATCACTATTGGCACCTCCAGCCAATCGTTCAGGACTCGCCAACCGCTACGACTCGAGCACGAGACACGAAGAGACCGGTTATGTCGATCTCGGGATACACACCCGAAGAATGGGTGGCCAAAAGATTCCCTTGATGGATTTCAGGCCAAATTTTCGCACAACGAGTTACTCTAAACAATTTTGTTTGTTTTTGATTTAAATAATACAAATTAAATTTGCGAATGTTTTATTTCCGTTATTTAATATTTTCACTTGATTAAGATTTTTAAATGATTTCGCCTCAATTTTGTTTTAAGTAAACCGAATGTCACACGATTGTAACCTATCAGCAAACCATCTGTTAACCATTTTTATCATTATTAGACATGGATCCCACCCAATTGCTATAAAATGAATTACTCCACGCCCAGAAATCCAACAAATCCCTCTACGAACAAATCATTCAACTTACTAAAGAGGTGCAGCATGTGAAATCGACCTGGGTGGACCCGACAAAGCTCAAATCCATCCACCAACGCCTCACAGCCGCTCAAAAGGGTTGGGCGGAGGAACGTCAACTAAACCAGAGTCTCAGGACGCAAATCAGTGGATTGGAAGTCGCCCTGGCAGCCAGTCGTGAGGGGGAGGCGGTAACTTATCCGCTTATCTTCGCCCCTTCTCAGTTGGCGTACCGGGATCCCATCAACCGTCCCGTCAAGAAATCGCTGGCCGGGACGCAAGGAGCGTGCCCGACGCAGAGCCGCACGTCTGCCAAGCCAATCGAACTAACTTACCGACATTATATATACTTTCAATCGTTTTTCTTGTTTGAATAAATAAAATTGTAATTATTGTTAAACAAATCCCAAGTAACAGGTCACAGGATATGATTTATATGAGATTGTCATCGTGAATACTCACACCGTGTCATCGAAACATCGTTCTATTTCTACCGGTCAATATGAATCTGATTTTGAACTTTCTCACACAGGGGACAGAGTAAAGCGAGCATAGGTCTTCCATCGACAGCTCGTTGAACCCGAGGGTTGTCCGAGCAATTACAGTATTAGTAATAGTGCTCACTTTTTGCGGACAATCCACCCACTCGAACACATTTCCAACGTTGCCTAGCAACGGGTGCCGAGTGGTAGTCGAAGTAATATTTATATGGCGTTACCGGGGTAACAATAGGATGGGTTAAACAAATAGCGAAACCTGGTAACCCACCATAATAATAGTTTTCAAGTTTTACCCATGGTAACGTATCATAATTTATAAATTCAATTAAAGTAACTGCCAATACATAAGTCGAAACGTCTGTATTTTAGATCATATAATACATAATAATAATAATAATAATAATAATAATAATAATAATAATAATAATAATAATAATAATAATAATAATAATAATAATAATAATAATAATAATAATAATAATAATAATAATAATAATAATCATAATAATAATAATAATATTAAATAATAATCATAATAATAATAACCATGATAATAATAATAATACCAATTATGATTATATATAGTAATAATTTTATGTATAATATTTGGAATTGATAATATTAATGATTAACAATTTGTATACATATAACAATAATTTTAGTTATAATATTTAGTTAGCTATCTTTACTGCAGTTTAATTAATATGTTGATGTTCGAGCAACCTCTGACACTGTCCAGGGCAGCCAAGCTCCGGTTTTCCGAGGTTGGTTGTACCTCATTGTGCTACTCGCACACTATGCATTAATGCAATAATTATAATAATAGTAATGAATATTTTATTTTTGCTGCTCTCTTATTTTTATGAAATAGAGGTTCCATTATATTGATCCACATTATTTTATTATTACTTTATGTGTTTCAGGTTTATTCATTTTCCTTTATGCCCTAATTTGGTGAGTTTTTATTAATTTGATTATACTAGTGATAATTATTCGAATAATTATTTGATAATAATATAATTTTATTTTATTTATGCGTTTTGCTTTTAATTAATTTTTTCCTTTTTTCAATCTCTTCAGCTAATTTTATCCTGAATTCCTCTGAACAATGAATAAGAATATCTTCATTTTACTGTCATCCGTGCGGAACCAGTTTGGAATCATTAAGTTGTTTTCGATCGAAAATCTTTTAGGCTCTCCATATTTTTTCTTTAACCGATGAAAATTGTATTACGTCATCCTTGTGCTGTTTTTCCATCGCCCATTTTCTCTAATTGTTGAATTTTATATTTTTGTGTGATTGGAGACCGTTGGTAAGCACCTGAAGGGTACGGTCGTCGATCCCGATATAAATAATAATATTTAATAATAAATTCTTACCGTTTTAAATTATTTAAATTATACTAATTTATTTTTATTTTACTTTTAAATTTATACCCCTTACTTTTATTCAAACAAATTTTATTTTCTATCCCCTTAACTTGACTTTTACATACAAAGGATACCCTATAATAAAAGATTCACATCAATCAGAACATATATATATATATATATATATATATATATATGAAAGATATAATGTCAATATAAAATAGGCATGCAATAATCAATTGTATCTCACTAGACGAATGTTTCCTCGTACACGACCCACGCAGGTCTTGTTCGGTCGATACGATCGAGATGTTTATTTGTTTGAATAAATTTTGAAAATGATATCATGTATATAATAAGAATGATTATAGTTATTGTCATGATCACAATTATGAAGAATGTTCTAGCATTACCGATTTGTAATGTGGTTTGGTTGAATACTATTTCGGAATCATTAGCTCGAAATATAGTTGTGTTATACACAATTGAATAGGATTTATTATCATCTGTCGGGCTTCTCCATGATTTGGTTGAGAGGTATACTTTGTTGATTTGCATTGGTAGATTGGATCTTTTGTTTGTTTGATTTACTGAAACTTGAACATCTTTGTTTTCTTTAATTTCAAATTAAAGTACTTTACAAATGGTTTTCTCAGGTTGAGGGTATCGACTGAATAGTTTTGAAAAATCACTTTTACTTGTTGGGTTTCATCTGGTTGCCAATATATGTTAATTCCATTTATAACGGGTTCCACTTCAACATTGTTTTTTTTATCAGCCAGGGATATTTAAAATTCATAATTAAATCCTGTGGAATCAAAATATTTTGATGATAACCTAGTTTTTTCGGGGGTTCAAAATAACTCACAAGATTATCAACTTCGATTTCCTCTGATTCTTTACAAAGATATAACCATACAATTTGAGTAAGAGTTGAATATGTATGAATATTTTCAAGCACCTCAATCTCCGTTTTGGCATACCTTTGCATGATTTCTGCCTGGTTTGAACAGAATAGATTAGATATTATTAATGTCATGAACAATACTTTATTCATATAATTCAATGGGTGAGGCTTTTGTAATTTTTTGTATAATATTCGGACTATCATTTATTTTATCTCGCTTTGATCTCAACGAATATTTCCTTTCACCCTCTGATTGAATCTTTTTACAACGATTCGCATGCACCACTATTGTTTCTGCCTTTTTGTTTCTGATCGGTCGTAAATTTAAGTTGGTTTCTGTTGTATCACATACAGTATACGGTCCTTTGAATGGCCTTTGTAATTTTGTTGACAGTCCTTTTGTTGGTTCGGTTTTGTTCAAATATACTAAATCTCCCACTTTTATCCCATGTTCATGCGCTCGTTTATCATACTGGTCTTTGTAACTCTCCTGATTGTATTTGATTTTGAGTCCTGCTTGTTTCCACACTGATTGCAGTCTCTCTTACATCACAGCTTTATAGTCTGGAACTTCCATATATTGTGTGACTGGAGGTTGATATTCCAAATCAATAGGCATATTATTTCGTCTTAGATACATCAGATAAAACGGTGTTTCTCCAGTACTTTTGTTTATTGAATTTCTGTATTCGAACAGACATGGTTTTTTATTTTGGTTTCGATTTACATAGGACGATATCATACTAATTAAGGTATCATTAAACCTCTCGACTAGTCCGTCTGTTTGCGGGTGAGACGGTGACGTACTAAGTTTTAAAATCTCAAATAATTCCGTAATTGATTTAAATAGATCGCTCTGAAAATTTGTACCTTGATTAGTTAATAATTTCTCTGGTGAGCCATATCTGAAAATAATATTCTCAACAAATATTCTAGCTACTGTTTCAGCTTTCTGATTCTGCATTGCGTAAGCTTCCGGCCATTTTGTTAAATAATCACAGAAGACTACAATATATTTATTCCCATTTATTGTTTCTGGCAATGGTCCGACGATATCCATTGCTGTCATTTCCATTGGTGCAGACGGAATTGGCATTGGTTTCAAGGGAATCTTGATTTTCTTTCCCGTATTTCTACGAGTCAGGCATATTTTGCAAGTATTGCACCCCTGCTTTACATCTCGTTCCACTGTTTCCCAATGATATTTTAATCTCAGTCTTGAATATGTTTTTATGGACGATAGATGTCCACCAAGCACTTCATCGTGATATGCCAATAACAATGTTTCTCGATTTTTCGTCGGTACTACTATTAATAAGTTACCGTTTTTTACACATTTGAGCAGTCCTTCATGAATGACATATTTATAGTTCTTTTCCATCACATACTTCCAATCAATCTCTTTTTTGATCGTAACCGCGTGCGTCCGTAATTGATTTACTTCCGCGTCTTTTTCTTGATTAGTTTGCAGTTCTTTCATATTACATGCCGCTCTCATTACAGCGAATATTGTATTTTCGCACTTTGTTTCTTCCTCAACTGGAATACGTGACATGGTATCCGCGTTTGCATTAACTTTTCCTGTCAGATATTTAATTTCAAAATCGTATTCTTGTAAGAGTATAGACCATCTTATTAATTTTCTCACCGAATCTCTATGTTTCATGAGCCACTGCAATGGACTATGATCTGTCAACACTAAAAACTTTCTGCCAACTAAAGATTGTCGAAATGTAGTTATGCTATATACTAACGCTAACGTTTCTTTTTCTATTGTAGAGTAATTCTTTTCATAAGGTTTCAATGTTCTACTGGCATAAGCAATCACGTGATCATTTTCACCTTCAACTTGTTGCCCTAAAACTGCACCCAATGCAAAATTACTGGCATCGGTCATGACGATAAAAGGCTTTCTACAATCTGGGCATCTCAAAATTGGCTGCATTGTCAGACTCTCTTTCAATACAACAAATGCCTCTTGTTGGGACTTTTTCCATACAAATTTACTTTGTTTCTTCAGTAGCGCGTTAAGAGGTTGTGCAATATGAGAAAAATCTTGAATAAATTTTCGATAATAGCTTGCCAATCACAGAAATTGTCTGATTTGATCTATTTTCTTTGGAATTGGGTAATCTCTGATTTTTATTACATTATCAGGGTTGGGCTGCAATCCTTTACGAGAAATAATATGTCCCACATAAACGACTTCCGATTTTCCCCACTCACATTTTGAGGGTTTTATTTTTAGATTGGCTTTTCGCAGTCTTTTAAATACTACTTCAACATCTATTAGATGTTCGTCGAAACACTTTGAAAATACGATAACATTGTCGATATATACCAGTGTGTGTGGCAAATCTCGTAAAATGAAATTCAAACCTTGCTGAAATGTAGCTAGTGCTCCCTTTAACCCAAATGGTAATACGCTAAATTCATAGAGTCCTTTGCCATCTGAAAAAGCAGTTTTTCGTTTATCTTCCTCTTTCCCTTTAAATTGATTGTACCCTTTATTTAAATCGATAACCGTAAACAAATTTGCCTCTCCCATTTGATCAAAAATTTCCTGCGGGACTGGTATTGGGTACGTATCTTTTCTTCTTACCTGATTTAACTTTCTATAATCCACACAAAATCCCAATTCGCCATCTGTCTTTTTAACGACCACAATCGATGATGAAAGTGGTGATGAACTATCTCGTATCAATCCGAAATCTTTCATTGCTTTAATTTGCCTGTTACTCTCCTCTTGTTGTACATATGGTATTCTGTATGGTCTCAATTTTATTGGTGTTTCGTCCAGTAAAGGAATTTCGTGCTCAATGATTTAAGTTAAACCCAAATCTTATTCGTGCCTTGCAAATACCTCTCGATATTTATGAAATAATTCCATAAATCTTAGTCTTTGACTTTCCGGTAAATCGGTACTGTTGACTCGCGGTTCTTTATAGATCTTTATATTTCTAGTCAATTTTCGCCTTTCTTTGTTTTTCATTTTCAATACTTTTCCCAATTTTGTCTTTGGTTTTAGCTGAACTGGTTTGTTGTCACAATTGACTATTTTCACTGGGATTAATTGGTCCTGTACTTTTACTACTTCATCACACACTGGTGTATTGTATTTCTCTATTAATGTTTGACTCGGTTCAAATATATATTCCTGGTGGGTTTCTGGGTGTTTATATTTTGAAACTATATGGTTGTTACCCAGACAACCCCATATAAATATCTTTCGCTTACCATTCGGCACCCGTTGCTAAGCAACGTTGGAACTGTGTTCGAGTGGGTGGATCGTCTGCAAAAAGTGAGCGCTATTGCTAATGCTATAATTGACCGAACGATCCATGAGTCCAACGAGCTGGCGATAGAAGGCCTGTGCTCGGTTTCAATTTTAGGTCCCATTGTTTTCCTATCTCCTTCAATTGTCAACCTATACCGCTATATCATCCATCATTATGTCCATTCCCATAGTCTTTCTTATCATTGTCCGTATTAATGATTTTTCTATGACCTGTAAACCCTTTATTATGTTAAATCTCCACACAGTATCTCTCTTACTCTTATCACTATTATAACTACAATGTTCCCTATTATTATTACTAGCATTATCATTGTTACTATTATATGTATTACCTTTATTAAAAGTTACTACTATTACCTTTATTCTTATTCTTATTACTATAATTACCATTATATTTATTATTATTATTATTATTATTATTATTATTATTATTATTATTATTATTATTATTATTATTATTATAATTACTATTATTTATTATTATAATTACCATTATCCTTACTATTATCATTATTATTATCAAGTTTTTAGTAGGGATCCTTCCTTATTCCTCAGCTTTATAAAATATTTTTCTTATATAAAAATTTAGCCATAATCAATCTGTATTTTTCCGGTTTTCGATAAAGTATTTTTGTTAATTCGAAAAATTTTAGCAGCGTCCACCCTTAATTTACGGTTTTATCCTTATTCTATAGTTTTCGATAAAGTATTTTCATTGAGTCGGAAAATTTGAGCAGCTTTCCGCCCTTATTTTACGGTATTATCCGGATATTTTATCAATTATTGAGTCGTATTAAACTTTTACTTTGTGTTGAGAATTTGGTTAGTCTGTTTCCTTAGCCCCCTGTTGTTTGGTAACTTGGAGAATGGATTCAAAATTTGAGTCTTTTCTCCAAGTAGCAACAATAATAAAAATTAATGATAGAAAAATAAAAACAGAATTTACCATAAAGTGAATGAAAAAGAATAGAAACATTTTATTCATTTTAATTTGAAATTTGTGATTTTTTTGCAAAAATAATTGTGGTTTAAAAATAATTGTTTAAACATGGTCTGTAAATCGTAAAAAATTGAATTTTTGTAATTTTGTAATTTTTATGAGTATCAATTAAATTAGAAATATGTGTAATTTAAAAATAAATAATTAGTGGCTTGAAATAGTTCAAATCTCTTTTAAGATGTCGTTAATATGTTCGATTTCTAATGAAATTCCTGAAGTTCCAGTTCTTAATAGATTTTCAGGGCATGCTTATGAAAGAAGGTTAATTGATAAATACTCAACAACCAGTGATCTAAATCCAGTCACTGGGGTACAGTTTTCTGGAGATGATTTGATTGAAATTAGAGTTCTAATGCACGTGAAATCGAAACCACACAGCTTTACACCCATTTCAGCTTTATTGAAATCTTTTCAAGATGAATGGGATGCTTTGATGCTTCAACAATTTATTATGAAACAAGAGAACCAGGCTCTTAAACGTGAATTGTCTCACGCTCTTTATCAATACGATGTTTCGTGTAGAGTTGTGACTCGTCTAACTAAAGAGGTTAACACAGCTCGAGAAGCTTTGTCTACTCTTAAACCACAAGTCGGAATTACATCTCATATTATTTCTCCTCAAGTTGCACAATTTGATAGAAGTGAAGCAGGAAAAACTCCTCGTTGGATTGAAATGTTAAATGCTACAGTTCCAAGTCGTATTAAAGCTGCACTTGATAAATTCCCAACTAATATTCAAGAATGCTCTATGGATGAATATCATAACTTTCTGTTTGATGGTCTAGTCTCGGGATATTTGATGACAGCGTTGGGTTCAGGTCATAGTGAACAGTTAAATGGAAAGACCTGGGTAAATTCTGACGCAAGCATTCTCGTCCTCAATCAAAATCTGTCGATCGGGGTTCTTCCGCAGCTGCGGTGTTTTTATATCCTCATGGGCCTTGAAGCAATCGATAATAAATTATTTAAAAAGATGATGGGATTAACGACTTTGCTATTTTTGATAAGTATTTTAATTGATTCGCAAAATTTGAACAGCGTTCCGCCCTTATTTTACAGTTTTACGATAACTGTTTTAACTATTTCCGAAAATTTGCGCAGCGTTCTGCCCATATTTTTCGTCTCAATTCAACATAATTTATTTAATTCGTATATATTATTTAAAGCATTATTTTTCCTGATTTTAGTCGTTCGGATTAATCTTTTTCCGATGGCTATTCATTTTTACTGTTGCAACGATTTCGCAATTTTCCCCGCTACCATTTCCCTCTCTTTGTCCTTATGATCTATTCCTGTTCATATTATATTTAATGAGTGCCCACTGGACTACTCGGTGTTAGTGATTTTGAGCCGATTGTTGCTTAAAAAGTTTATGTCGATTTTATCGAAATTAAGTGCAAGAAAGTTGAGCCAAAAGACCTACCTTCGAACTACCCCCTTTCGCTATTTAGTTCAATGATTTGACGTTCGAGTCCGTCGTTACCCACAGCGAGATCTCATACGAGCACGAGCTATTGGCGGACTTACACCGCACTTACACTCCTCGGTAACTATGTGTGATTTTAGTGACTTGCAATATGTTTTGGTTGTGGGCCGAAAAAGAAATAAATAAATGTTACCGTACCAATCGGGTAAAAGTCTCGAATGCATAAAACCGTTTATTCATATAGTTGTTGGAAGTTCATAATTGGCATTGCCAGTTCACAGCATCATAATTCATTGTTCATAAATAACATTTTCAATTTGCAGCGTCAAATTTCTTTTTTAATCAATACGTTCATAGTGAAGTCAACCATGCGATTCAAATTAACCGTTACGCATATTAACCAAAATAAAATTGCTCAAGTTAAATCTCAAAGTGAGACTGAAAATCAATTCTGAAAAATAAGATTAAAATCTGTCAAAACACATCAGTATATATACCTATAATTTGGCCTTAACCTTGCGTGTTATTTTTATTGCGATTAAACAAAATTCGACCTTGAAATTATTTGTGTTATCTAAATTAAATTTTTATTATTTTCTTAATTTAAATTGGTAACTTATTTTTAACATTTTTAATAAAATTTATTCAGCCAAAAATATTTTATTTTTATTCATTTAATTCGTTAATTTTTACTTTTATGTAAATGGTCATTTTACGGTCAAAGTTTCTTGTTATTATGTTATTTTATATGTAGATTTCGTGCGGTTCTTGATGCATTTTGTATTTATTTTATTTTACTTTTATGTTTTTTGATTTTATATTTATTTATATTCTCTCAGATTTTAAAATGTTTAGTTGGTGTTGTATATTATATTTTAAGTTATCTTGGTGCTGGGTTTTCGTACTGTATTACTGATGCATTTAAACAATTCTCAAGGCCATTTGTGTGCTGGCCCAACATTCCTCATCTAGTACTCTCGCCATGTTGGCATAATAAATTACTTCTGAATTTGCAGGAACGTCTAAAGTATGATTGGGTGGCAGCAAATAATCATAATTTTCTTTCCCTTGTCCATTAGGCAATATTGTATCTTCCATTTCTGATATAAAGCGCTCCTTTTTCGAAGTGAATAATAAATTTCTTTGTGCTTCATCAATTTCATCGCTTGAATATAAACTTGTTTGTGACATTTTATTCAACAACGTAAAATTTACTAGATACTCTGGCTTTATTAATTCTAATTTGTCGGGAGTCTTTAGTCCTCTGTAATCTGGTAACGCAATCCATGATTCTGGCGCTAAGCGATATAACGGAGATAATAATCGATTACATTGTAATATTTTTGGTTTCGCTTCTTGCTCCAATAATATTCTAGTGACTGGCTTCACGAATCTCAATTTATCACCTACAGTGACCGGTAGTTCGTTTGTGCACTTATCATATTTCGTTATTTTTACAATCACCTCTTCACATCTATAACTGTATAGAGCCTCCCCATTATACTGGCAAACACTCTATTCTCCGATATAAACATCAGTGCAACTAAATTCGGATTAGTAATAGACATTGCCAAACGATTATCTAATATCTCTTTATTTTGTTTACAATCCTTTAATATCATCTCACGATAAATATTTTCCATGACCCCTTGGCTGTGATAGAATAAATAATCCTTTTTATTTTTAAAATACAGAGTTAATTTAATATCTTCCGTATGGATTCTAGGTTTTGCATCTTCAATTGTTTTCTTTGATAGATATACACCTTTATTATTTGCTTCATATACTATTTGACCAAATTGATGTCTTTTCTAATAAATCGCATTCCATCACTAGGTGAAGTTGACATTAACACTACAGGTGTCTTTCTTGTTCTAGACGGAGTCACTCTCACTTTTCCGTTGTCTCTGGTATTTAAATTCAATCTATCGGGTCTTTCTCTAAATTTTTCACAAACTAATTCTTTAAAAATCATTGTTTTCAAATACGCCAAATTACATACATTTGTTTTTACGTCATACATTAGAATTCACTCACCTGTCTGACAACTAGACTGCTTCATATTACAAAATGGATGCGTTTGCAATTTCCCTGTGTCATCATCAAACATACCTTGGAATTCTCTCAATTCCATTAGATACTCTTCCACTGCGACTATTTTATCAACAATTCTACCATTCAATTTGTGCGGTTCACCTTCGCAATCACCATCTGCCTTTAAAGCTCCTTTAAATACAATTGTTTCTCTAATTATATGATTTAACTTTGCTTTTAATTTAATTTCAGAACTGATTTTCAATTCGCCTGTTTGGAATGCCATCATACAATTTTCCGGAATTACCTCAACCGGTCTCGGAATGGCCTACATTTTTAATTATAACGCATGGCTCCATTTCCAACAATCAAATATAAATGTTGTCCTTTTTACCATACATTCCCGAAAATTTGCTCGTTTCAGATCCGATTCCTGATACACATGATATTTAACGTCATTAATTTTTAAATTAATCGGATACGCCTCCGAACAATCAGCCATGTCTACTACTGAATATAGCTTTCCATTTCAGTTTGAGAACAGTCATATGCTACCAACGAAGCGGTTTGGTGAACACCCCACATAGAATAATAAAAATCAACATTACTCATGGAAATATCATTGTTTTTCTCATTTCAGTATTCACTTTGCTATTCAGCCTTCTCTGCTGAGGACTATACATCTCTTATTTTCTTTTTTTTCCATTTTACATGACGATACTATATTTCCCCAACCTCCATTATCTTTAATCCAGTTTTCAAAACTTTTATTCAATATCTGAGCTGCTTTATTTATCAAATTTTCTTTTTCATCTGGTTTCATATAAGCATGCGTTCCCACTTCCAAAACGATAAATGTCAACCCGTTTACTACCGATTCTCTGTTTATTCCACATTTAATTAACTTTTCAATCACTTTCATATCATAAAAATCATCTGATTCACAATATTTTTGTACTACTTCTAAAAGTCGACCTCTCAAAATTTCACTAATTTCCTTTAAATAATCCTTTGTTTCTTCATCAAATTCGAATGTTGGATACAATATTTTCATTAACCCTTTTAGATTTCTAGTCGTAATGTCAATCTCATTTTCACTTATGACTAATTTTACCCAATTTAATTTAATTTAGTTTAAATCTTTGCCTTTTTCTACTTTATTTTCATTAACTCTATCAACCTCTCTCATTGTTAATTCGTCTACAATCTCGAGTTTCTCTATTTTTACTTATTTCCAATTTATTTCTAACTTCATCAACAATCCTTGATTCATTTATTTTAACAATCCTCATTAACTTCTAATTCGTCTAACATTTTACCGCTCTTATCTCATCCATTTCTATTTCCTTGTGTTCCTCATTTTTAACTTCCCTTTTCTTTTCGTCCCTCTCATTTTTCATATACCGACTATTTATACTTGTTTTACATTTCTTTGACGCGATTATATGATTCACGAAGTTTCACTCTTGTACTTAAATATCCGTTCTCATCTAGTTCATGTGGCATACATTCACAATCAAATAAATATTCGTCATCATCCAGTTCGTCTCCTTTATATTTTAACATTATAATTTCCTCAATACCCATAACTTCAACAGCTCGTTTTCTCAATTTCAAAACTTTTCACACCAATGTTCCTGAGTATACTCTATTTCTCTATAATCTTCAAATTTTAGTGCATTTTCCATCGGGTCAATTTCTACTCTTGCCTTTTGAGCTCGTGGCCCATTTTTCGTAACATCTTTTTCAACTTTTCACTACATCTGGTTTTATCATATAAGTATAGTCGTATACAATCAAAATTTTTTATTTTATTTTCTACTTTTAATTCAGAATTATTAACTACACCTACTTCTTCATTAATCTTATCTTCATCACCTATTAATAACACATCTGCAAAATAACTTATAATTATTCTTGCATTGTCTTCAATATCTTCTGACACGCTAGTTATAATCATCATTTTTAACTCATTTTAACACCTGGAATTAATCCACAATCAACTAAAAATTCATCGTCTTTCAAATATCTCCTTTTAAATTCTAACTCAATCATTAACTCACCAGTGACGTAATAAATGACCAGTGGCCAAGTGACATAATAAAGTTGTACTGACCAGTGACGTAATAAGTGACTAATGGTCAAGTGACGTAATCATGAGGTAACTGACAAAAGGTCAATTACTAGGTAGCAACTAGTGGACAGAGGTCAATCTCCAGGTAGAAACAGCGTGTGTAGAGGTCAAATGTTATGTAATAATTACGTAAGCCAAGGGGGGGTTGTATCTGACGGGCTCACATCCTACTACTCCCTTGAAATCTAATAAACATTTTTTACAATGGTTTTTGAAATCTTTCAGCATTTTTTTGGCACGATCTTGTTATATGTCCATAACTTTTACACGAATAGCATTGCACTTGACCGTTTAAGTTTACTTTATCTCTTTGTGGCGATGGAGATGTTGATGGAGACCTAGATTTTGATCGGCAATTTCTCGAAATATGCCCTTTTTAGATATAATTCGATTCGCATTGACCTGTTCACTAATTCAAAAAAATTATTGAAATATACGTAGCATAGAGCTTTTCGGATCTCCTTGTCAATACCAATTAGAAATTGGTCTTTTAGCAACTCTATGATTTGTTTTATAGTATCGGGTTGTTCCTGTTTGACTTCAAACGCTTTTTCTGCAAATGTTGTTAAGTACTGAGCAAATTCACTTACCGATTCGTCTGATCTTTGAACTCTGTTGTAAACTTTTTGTCTCACTATGCGCTTTATATCGCCACCGATTAATTTATTTGCAAGTTCATCTTTTAACTTTGACCAGTCATTTCCAATGTTCCTTTTGTCCAACTGCTGCCATACCTCTCGTGCTGCCCTTTGAGATAGAGTGACAATCGCTGTACCATCACCGCTTGAGTCCATCCGTTGGCCGATGCATACATGCAATATTTGCCCATGAAGTCAGCGAATTCTATAGGATCTCCTACGTACTGGTTTACTGGTAACTTTTGACAACTTGAATAATCATTTGTATCTCTGACGGTGGCTGCTGATGTTGAAACTATTGGTGCTATAGTTGTCGATGTAGTTGAATTATTGCAGCTCTCTTTTCGTTGCTTGCTTTGTAAATTGTATGGTTCTCGTTTATTTTCCAATTTAGAATGTCTGATATTAACACTTCAAAGTTTCGATTTCTCTTTCGCAATATACTACAGTTTTCACAAAGCTTTGGCTGCTCTTTAGATGCTTCTCACCGACGATTCAGATCACGCCGGTCTCACCAAATGGTTGGGATATTAAATATTTGTCGATGAATAGGTCTCTCGATCCGACTCCTCGTGTTCAATAATCAATAATACAAAAATCCCAACAAAGAAATATTTATTGACAAATATTCACCACGATACACAATAATTTATTTATCGTATACACTCTGAGGGTATCACGATGTAAATTCAACTGCAAACTGATTAAATTTATCGATTTACGACTATTCACTCGTTTCCTTCGACTAGTTATTTTCGCGCTCCGACCAACTGGCAACTTATTTTGTTGTCAGTTGCTTTTATAGTTTTTGGATTCCCATAAATCTGGATTACTATTGAAAAACAATTTTCCGTTTCGGACAATTTATTGCCCAGTTCAGTAATGCCGGGAACCACATTAAGCTGATGTTCAGCTCGGTGGCCCTTGGTTAATGGGTTCGTCGGTAAATAATTTAATTAATTAATTTGTTTTTGGGCTCCAGATCCTTCAATATACCTTATCTCAGTCTAATAATATTTTATTCGTCTTCACAATCAAATTTACCACCGAAAGATTTTTTTAAACTTTTTTCAAAATTTTAATTAATTTTCAATGATTTTGATAATTTTAAAGTTTTATTATTTTTTATTCGTTTTGTTATAACCCTAACACAATTAAACTTATACCAGAAAATATGCTGGTTGAAATTGTAAGAATTCCAGTGATTGAAAGACAAGCAATTTTAATTCCGGTATCAGCTTTAGTCCATAGAGATTTTATTTTTTTATAATTTATTAATCTTTCACCTAGCCATTTCTTTTCTAATAAGAATTCCTTTACTTTATTAATCGAAGGATTATTCGTAGAATCTTTATTCATAGGAGCTTTTATTTTTTCAATTGGAAGATTTTCTATATAATTAAAAACATTTTGTTCATTCAAAGATGGATAAATCTTTCTTTCTTGAAAAGTTAGATAAATTATTTCTTCATTAATCTCGCTTTGTTCCGAAGGTAGTAGCTTGCGTTCCATTTTTAATTCTCTATTTGGACGGCTTCTATATTTTTATATATAAAATCTTCTAAATGTTTAAATTTCTTACAAGAAAGTATTGGATTTGATCCTGTGGTTGAAAATAAATCATCTAATTTTATATTATTCATACTTGCTAATTTTCTATATATAAATTCTATTTTTTAAAATTCCCTATAACCTTGATTTATTAAAATATCTAGAATTATTCCACTTCCGTCAATAGTTAATTTAGACATTGGTTCAGAGACTGAAAATGAATTGTTTCTAAGATGTAAAGTTTTTCGTTTGTTTCCAATTATATCTCTAATAAATGTTCCTTTTGAACCCATTATTCTAATTTTATTAATTTCAATATTTTGACCATTAAAAACAAACATAAAAAAGAAATCATCATGGTGGCGGAATAAATTAAAAGTATGATCCTTATCACCAAAAAGTGTAGTTGGATTATTTTTATAATAAAAGAAATCATGGATGACTGTTCTTCAATAGCATAATAATCAAACGCTTTGTTATTATATTTTATATCCTTGACGTTTGATGTTTGTATATTTTTAGCAACATCTTTTTGAATGTTTCGAAATCATTGAAGAGTTATGAAGATTCACTTTTATAATGACTTATTTCATTCTTGATAGTATCAATTACCTTCATTCGGTTATTCATCTTGGATGATCGGTTACTCATTTCACTTAATTCAAAATTTATTCTACTAATATTTGTATTTATTTCATTTTTTGTTTATTATATTCCATCTCTAAAATTGTGATATATCTTTTAACTGAATCATCCACAAATTTTATATTGACTGCACCCTTTTCATTTTTTGGAGTTGGAAGATTTGAAATTGAATTATTATTCATGTATAATTCTCCTCTCATTTTATCACCATTTTCATTTACAAATTTATTTTCAACTTGTTCCAAAATTGCGTTTGTATTTAATGCCATTGTTCCACCACCAATATTTTCAGGAATTACAATACTCATTTTAAAATTTTATTATATTATAAAAGATCTAGAATAATTTCTTTGAAAGACAGTCGCCTGCGCTCTAAAGATAATCCCTTTTCCTCCGACAGTCGCTCACACTCTAAAGATAATAAAATAAAAATACATAATTGTCCACATATTTTTGCAT
This sequence comes from Schmidtea mediterranea, assembly GCA_022537955.1. Lineage (NCBI taxonomy): Eukaryota > Metazoa > Platyhelminthes > Tricladida > Dugesiidae > Schmidtea > Schmidtea mediterranea. The sequence continues at coordinate 91,176,508 of CM039681.1, read as the reverse complement.
TCTCTTTTTGAACTTGCAAAGTATTATAAATATAGCCATCAGTTAAATATAATTTCATTTCTTGGATTGAAATAATTTCATATGAAGCAAAATAAATTTTATATTTTTTTAGAACAAAGAACCCAATGAGATCCCTATTCTTTTGTTGTTTGAAGATTAAAAATAATATTATCTGAATTTAAATTATTTTTAATTTCATCTTTTAAATTAAATCTTTTAAAATATCACGTAGATAAAAATTATTTGTAGTATCTCGACCATATTTATCTAGAAATTTATTCAATTCAACACATGTCATTTTTAAAGAATTAAAAAGAATAAAAGAATTAAAGAGTTAAAATTAATTAAAGAATTAAAATGTTATATGAAAAGATGATTTTTTATTTAATCGACACTTGTTAATTTTCTTCATTTGATTCAATAGATTCATTTGATCTTTATTTTAATATTGATTTTAATTTTAGAATTATCCTTTATTTTAGAATTATCCATTTTTATATTAAGAAATTTAGAATTATAATTGTCGTAAATCGCTTGCGCTCAAACCTGACGGAGATGTAAAAAAAAAGAAATATTTTCATTATTAAAATTTATTAAATTATCATTTTGATCTACAATTTTAAAATTTATACTTGAAATAGTTTTTCTAATCAATGGAAAATATCTTGGTGTTGGTATTTGTTGTACAATTCTATATCCACGAGGAACAGTTCCATATGGGAAAACTATATATACAATTTTTTCTTCTTCCATTGTAATATGTTTCTTCAACCAAATCATATAATAAACTTATAGAGGTTATATTTGAAATATCTACAACCTTTTCAGCAATAAATAATTCATCAGTTGTATTATTTTCATAAATTTTACCAGTGAATCCTAAAGAATTACCGAAGGTAGTCACTGGCGCTCCACCAAATTTATTATTATCTAGAAATGAAACACTGTATCCTTTTTAATCAACATGCTTTTTTTTTCTGTTGAAATATTTAATGAAAAAGTAACAATATTTTCTTCACCATATCTCTTTTTAATCAATTCAATTATTAATTTAAATAAAACATCTAATTCATATGCTCCAGGTGGAATTGTTATCAAACCATACCCATTAACAACACCCTTAGTATTTGGTTTTCTAATACCAAATACATTATTATCTTTTGTAATATTAAAAATTGTATTAAATGTTGTAAACCATGATAATCCAACTTCATAATTATAATCTTGATATAATTCTAAAGGAATTGGAAAATTAACAGAAAATTCTGATTCTTTAGAATCAAAACTTAAATCTGTTGAATATATTTTAGATAAAAAATTAATCATTTTTTGTAAGCTTTTCTCCATTTTAGAAAAAAAATTTAGGTTGAAATTTTTGAATCAATTTGGTGGAACAATTATAAGACCTGAACCTTCTTTTTCATCAACACTTGATTTTTGAAAAGCTTTTTTTATAAATTTATTATTTCTTCATACTCAGGAGTTCCAGGAACCAAAAATATTGTTTTTGGTTTTGATAATTCCAACAATTCTTCAGGATTATATACTAAATCAGCCTCATTTGATATCCTTTTTCGTTTGATACCGGTTGGTTTTCATCCAGAAATGGCTGAGTAAAGATCTCCAGATATTTAAAATTTGATTTCAATTTATCCATAACTATTTTAAACATGATAATTTATATTATTTTATATTATTTTATATATATATTTTTATTATATTTATCATCTTTCCACTACCTATTTCAATATTTAATTCTATTTTTACCAAAACACACAAAAAAATTTTCCTTTCAAACCATCCTCTTTTTCCATTTCTATTGTTACAGTTACTACACTAATTGCTAGTTTATCATCCTGTTCACTAACATCAAAACAAAATATAGAATATAAATTTTTAAAATCTGAAAACTTTAATTGTGGTTCAACTAAAAATTCATGACACATTAAAATATAACTTTTATATAGCATTGATTGATAATTTTTTGCTTTATCAAATGCTATTGGTTTTACAGGATAATAACTTGAATGTAATTGAACATTTAAAGATTTTAATTGTTTATCATTACCGCTTGATTGAATAAATTTTGAATTATTAGTTGTGGAATTAATTGTTGAATTCTCGGTCGAGAATTTAACATTGTTGGTTTCCATGAAAATGTACTTCCTCCTAAAATATCTATACAACCTAGTATTCTTTGAAGAAATTTTACATTAATTGGTTTTGAAATCATGTTTAATCTTTCAAGAATTTGAGTTTCCAAATGTAGGTTACAAGTTATTGATGAAACCATCAACATCATTCTTTCAAATTTTATTTGTGGTTTAGATTATTGTTTTAAAGCTTTTCCATAAAAAAATTTTTATAATCTTCATTCTTTTCCATTTTTAATTCAAATGGTATAAAATAAATTATTCTATATTATATTGTTGAAAGAATCCAAATATATCTTTTAAAGGATATATTCCATCAAATGTTTTGGTTGTATAAAACTTTTTCTAATTTTATATCCTTTATTATTTTCACCAGTACTTTTTATCACCAGTACCAGTATCTGGAATCCATCCATTTAGTTCACCATCTTGATTTTTAAAATTAGAATCAGCCATAATAATAATGAACTCAGTTCATCTGAATATCTTATATTTTCCACTTCTGTTGATCCTAAAGTTATTGAAATTTGATTAAATAAATTTAAAAACCAATTATGTTCAAGAGTTATATCATCATTTGAATCAACATCTGTAATTTCAAATTTATAATACAAAAATGAATTGCAAATATCTAAAGGATTTTATGATTGTTGAATTTGAAATAATTAATTTCCAGGTGAATTTAATGCTTCTGCAGACGAAGTTGCTGGTAAAACTTCGAAATAATCTTTCTTTTTTAATAAATGATTAAATTTACTATTTTTATCCAAATTGAAAATAGACATTCTATTTATTATTCAAAAATTTAAGAATTCAAAAAAATTTAGAATTTTAGAATTTAGAATTTGAAAATTTAAGATATTGCTTTTTAACAATCAATTTCTTGGCTAATAATCTTGACAAAATTGAATTTATGTGATTTTCAAAATTATTATTTCCTGCTTTTCTAGAAGCTAAATAAGTAGGTAGTTAGTGGCACTCTGCAATACAAAAAAATAGGGGGAGGGGGGGGTTTATTTACAGATTAAATTCGGATTATCTTGATTACGTAATGATGTAATCAACTTAATTAATTTTGTGTGTATTAATTTTTTTTCGAAATTTTTGTGTATATTTTTTTTTTCGAGTTTTTGTCGCGATTTTTTTTTAAATTCAAATTTATTTTCGAATTTATTTTCAATATTTAAAATAAAATTTTTTAACTATTTCTAATTAAATTTTTTCAGTTTAATTTTATCAATGTAGTTTTTATATAAGATTTTTAAAATATGATTTTTATATATAAATTATATATGATTTTAAGTAGAATTTTCAGTATAATTTTATCGATGAATTTTTATATACGAATTTTTAAGATGAAATTTTTTCAGTATAATTTTTAATTTAAAATATAATTTTTCAAAGTAATAAATTTTTAACATAATTTTATAATGAAATTTTTTATACAAGGTTTGTTTTCAGTATAATTTTATCGATGAATTTTTATTTATGATTTTTAAAATATGATTTTTATACATAAGTTTAAATTATATATGATTTCTAAGTAGAATTTTCAGCATAATTTAATCAATGAATTTTTTTATACACGTTGATAACGATCAAAGAAATTTAGCTTTAACATAATAATAATAATAATAATAATAATAATAATAATAATAGTAATAATAATAATAATAATAATAATAATAATAATAATAGTAATAATAATAATAATAATAATATTAATTCCACCAACTAAAATATTTATAAAAAACTATAAAAACTATAAACACATAAAATAAACTCGTAAAAGATCGAAATCTTTATAAAAAACTATAAACACATAAAATAAACCCACAAAGTATGTAATAAAAATTAATCAAAAAATAAAAACAAACAAATTTATACTATAATGTTTATTTAATAAAAATTTTCATCTTCTTCATCATCGTCAGTGAACTACACATCGTCTATATCTATTGGTTCTTCCTCATAGTTTGGTTGTTGAATTTCATCTGTTGTAATTTCGTCACCTGATTCTATTTCTCCAATAATTTCATCATCAGCGACAATTTCTCCAGATATATTTATATGCCCGTATGCTAAACTTTTATTTTTACCCACATAAACCCTTTTATCATCTCTATTTGTTAGTGCAACTTTACTATTTTTAAAACTATAAAGTTGATGATTTTTTGTTCCTATTCTAAATTGTGGTACCGAAAAGACTGAGTTTTTCTCATAACACTCTTTATAAGCTTTATGTGTTAGATCGGTATCCTTTAACGATATACCCTTAGCTTTTAGACAAGAAGATTTACCTAGCAAACTGTAACATTTTGGTCGAAGGAAAACCCATTCGTCATAACCTTCTCCCTTACTTTCGTCCTTAAATTTTCCAATGACCCAATCAAGTTTTTTAGAATAAAGTGGATGAGTAGAAGGGTAATTAGATGTATCCAAAAGATTATCCTTCACCATTTCAGACAAAAGAACATCTAGTTTACAATTTTTAATCTCCAAGAAGAAAGAGTCTGTATCTCCAGCAACTATATTGATCTCACATTTAAATTGTTGTCGATATTTTTCCAAGTCCTTATACTGAAGCTCATACATTCTAAGTTTCGACAAGTCAAGCACTGATTGTCCTATATAACTTGGTCGATCTAAACATATCGAATCAGGATTTAACATCGCAGCTATAAGATCATTGTCAATTTTTATTGATTTTTTAAAGGTTGGTTTTGAAGTATAAGTGACTAGTTTTTTATCAGTTGTACAAAGACGCAAATTCATTCTCTTTTTCAGATTTTCAACAGTTTTTCCATATAAACTGTTATTTAACAACTTATAACAATTTTTATCAAGTGTATTTGTACTTTTAGCTCGAAGTTCAGTGTTTATGTCAATATACTTTTTAAAAATATTAGAATGTTTGAATCTTACTCCGCGATTAACATGTGTCACTTTAACACCGAGAGACATGTATAATTTTAATAATCGCCAATGAATTACATAGTTATATTTAGGATAATGAGTCAGCAACAATTTTTCAACCTTTGAACCCTCAGGTTTCATTTTCTCAGCTGCAATTAGAAAATCATCTAACTTAACATGAAGTTCCGAAGGAATCTCAAGATCAACTTCAAGAGTATACCCATATGACAAAGATTCAAGATCCAAAGTCAAACAATCAGATAATATTGTATCAAATCCATCAAATATCCAATTAAATTCACCACAAGGTAATGGTTGACTTAAAGCCCAACCATATAAATTATTAATATCAATATATAGTAAATCTGTGTTTTCGTCGGTTTTAATATAGTGTTTATTAACAAAAGTAAGACCACCTCTAATACCTCCCTCATAAAAGCTAAACATTTCATTTTCAGTGATTAATTCTATAGGTTTATCCAAGGACATTAAAGCAGAAGACCACGACATTCCAGGAATTCCAAAATAATTTAAAGGTTCTAATCTATTATGTGCTATCGATTTCGCTTGAAATTGTTGAAAAAAGTCTGCCAAAAAAAAACAATCTAGTTTCAGGTAAACTTTCATATAATCAAGTAAAGTCCTACAATTAGTTTCATCCCAAATAAACAGAGCTTTTTCATATTCTGCCTCAGTGACACCTTTCCAAATCGGGGGTAATTCATAAGTATCATGAAGAACATCTAAACTAGTTGCAAAATTATATGGAAAGATACCCTTTTCATCTACTATAGTCCCTGTAAAAACTGATCGAGTCAAAGGTAAAGTTCTCAGAGTTTTAACCGCTTTTCCTAAAGAATCATTTACAAATTGATAAGAATCAATAAATCTCACACTAATTTTTCCCAAGTGAGCAATTAATGAAATAAATTTTTCAGATGTTATTGGAATACATCCTAAAGCCCAATTTTTAAATTTACTCAATCCATATTTTAATATATGATGCATATCATATTCCTTTAAGTTATGGAAAACTATTGGTAAAACTTTATTTATTTTTCTATTAATATTACATTCATTGCAAGCAGCACCCAAGTATTCCCCAGTAAAATGATCATGATCTCTCACCGGATCCACAATATCTTTCAAACAAAGATAACATTTTATACATGTATCAAATTGAATCTGTTGTATGTTGGTTAATTCCTTAATTGTTTGATTTCCCATTTTATAATAATACGGTAATACAGTATATTTTGCTATTTTTTCAACTGTTTTTAAAAATTGTTCAACACAATCTTCACCTATAAATTCTTTGTATATTGTACTCCCATCAAAATTATTTATTAACAAAAGTCCTGCCGAAATTGGTAAATGTATGGACCAATCTGTGAATTTAATAAACTTATTTTCAGGGAAAGTATATAAAGTTGTCCCTAACTGATTTCTCATACATAATATCTCATGCTTGTCCAATGCTTTCTTATTTTTAAATCCATTGAGACATCTATGACACCATAATGATCGAATTCTTTCTGTTGTTTTATCTTTACAATTCAATAACCTATTGAGTGATGTAATTCCAACATAATGATATTGTTCTCCTTTATTTAATAACAATAAATTAATAATTGTTCCTTCAGTAATTTTGGACCTATGAATTATGTTTAAAAATGGATGTTTTGAAACAAAGTCATCATGTTCGGGTTTTGCTGTTTCATCATAACTAAATATATTAATTATTAATCCTTCGTTATTGGACTCAAATTTTCAAATACCATTTAATTTCATGGGCATATCATTTGGGTCATAATTTAATTCATTTAGATACTTTGTGTAACTATAAATATTATTTCTATTCTGACTAATAATCTCATTTTTTTTAAGTATTGATAATATGCTATAGATAAAACATAAATTATCACTATTTTTTACATTTGTTATACAGTTTTTGTTAGCCAATTGTTTTGGTGTTTTTATATAACTTCTACCACTTAACCTACTGATGTTACTTATTTTTGTTACTATAAAGTAAATTTCAGTTATTTTTCTAATAGCCCAACTACTCCCTAACTCTGTTATTGAAGATATCTTTTCATTAATCTTTTGTATACTGTCGTCAAAGAATGATTGGGTAAGTGGTCTTGCACTGTTGCTAATATTATTTAATTTTATTTCTCCATCTTTCTCAAATTCAATTTCTATTCCAAATTTAATTTTTACATAACTAAGTTCATGTATTATCTCTCTTAATTTGTTTATTATCTCTATAGGAAAAACAATTTCTTTAATGTTCAAGTTGGTCGTATCTATACTAATTATTTTATGTGTACCTCATAAATCACTTTGGATTATAGGCAAATTTCCTCCTATTTGTATATTGTTATTTTGCCTCATTTGTACCTCTTCCATCTCTCCATCCCATGAATCCATCGATCCGATATCTTCAATCTCTTCAACTGCTCTAACCCATGAATCCATCGATCCGTTATCTTCGTCCGCTTCATTATCTTTGTCCGCTTCGTCCGCTTCAACAATTTCGGCTGATTCCATTGTTTCATTCACCATTCCAATATCATCATTTACAGATTCAAAAATACTATTTATAAAATCAGTTGTATGTTCTCTAATGGGTTCACTTATATGGGTAATTTGGATGCTGCTTAATTTAATTGCTCCTGGTTTTTTAAATAATTTAATTTTTTTAACATTAAACTGTCGCAAATGATTTTTATGGTGGTCATAAAAGTCTAAATAGGGAATGGGTTGGGAAGTTATGCATACGGGCATATAAAATAAATTGTATTATGGTATTTTTTACCATAATACTCTTCCATTTTTTTGTGAAATTTTATTTTATTATGCACAGTTAATTGGCAATAATTTGGATATAATTTACCTAGTAATAAAATAAAAATTAATTAAATTATTAAAATAAATGTGCATGTATGCAACCAATAAAAATCATTTATTTGTTATAAATAAAAATATTTTTGATGAAAAAGCAACAATGTCAAAAGTATATGAAATACTCCTAGAAGAAAACAGTACAGCTGTTATTGGGATGACATTTAAGCCTCCTGTTCAATACCTTCAATACAGTATGAACTATTTAAATTTCCCTATTACATATACATTCAAAGTAATGTTTTTTTTAATTTAATTTGATTAATTATTTTTTAGGAATCGGTTAATTTAAAAGCTTATGATTACAATATTATGATTGGAAATATTGAAGAGGAAGATCGAAAAAATATTTCAGATATACTCCATTTGTTGAATAACGAAATGGATTTTAATGAAAAATTTTCATTTATTAATTGTGAAAGTCAATTGAAGGATCAAGTACAAGATAATAAAAAATATAAAATTCGGATAATTATTAAAGGAGTCAAGATTAACAATTCTATTATCAAACCTATTTGGAAAATTCTAAATGTTGTTGAATAAATTTTTTATCTTTTGTAAAGTTTTGTTGATTTTTATAATTTGTAACTAATAGTAAACACGTTATTTAAAAAAAGTTTACCTCTAGTATCTATTATTTTGATAAAAAATTTTTGAGCGGGGATAATTGTTGACAAATTATATTCAAAAACTTGTTCTCTTATAAAATATAGTGGTCAGTTTTAAAATAAAAAATCAAGGGGTCTGCCCTTATTTTCAATCAATAATAATAAAGTGGCATCAATCCTTCATTATTGCTAAAAAATATATGTATTAAAATTCAAAAAACAAATCAAGGGGTCTGCCCTTATTTTTGATCAATAATAATAAAGGGGCATCAATCCTTCATTATTGCTAAAAATATATGTATTAAAATTCAAAAAAAAAATCAAGGGGTCTGCCCTTATTTTTGATCAATAATAATAAAGGGGCATCAATCCTTCATTATGATTAAATATATAATATGAAAAAAATATATATAATAAAATCCAATAAAAAACTTACATTTTCCAACATTAATTACATTATTCCCTTCAGAATCAGTGAATGGCAAATTTGTATCTAAAGAAATATTAAATCAATTGATAATTTAAAATTAATACTTGATTCATTTCCACCATAGTTTTGTGGATAAAATTGTTGATAATTTCCACCGTAGTTTTGTGGATAAAATTGTTGGTTAACTAAAATTAAAGTTAAAACTAATTAAATAAAAAATTAAAATCTTACTTGATTCATTTCCACCATAGTTTTGTGGATAAAATTGTTGATAATTTCCACCGTAGTTTTGTGGATAAAATTGTTGGTTTACTAAAAAATTTTTAAACTAATTAAATAAAAAATTAAAAACTTACTTGATTCATTTCCACCATAGTTTTGTGGATAAAATTGTTGATAATTTCCACCATAGTTTTGTGGATAAAATTGTTGGTTAACTAAAATTAAAGTTAAAACTGATTAAATAAAAAAGTAAAATCTTACTTGATTCATTTCCACCATAGTTTTGTGGATAAAATTGTTGGTTAACTAAAATTAAAGTTAAAACTTATTAAATAAAAATTAAAATCTTACTTGATTCATTTCCACCATAGTTTTGTGGATACAATTGTTGATAATTTCCACCATAGTTTTGTGGATAAAATTGTTGGTTAACTAAAATTAAAGTTAAAACTGATTAAATAAAAAGTAAAATCTTACTTGATTCATTTCCACCATAGTTTTGTGGATAAAATTGTTGGTTAACTAAAATTAAAGTTAAAATTTATTAAATAAAAATTAAAATCTTACTTGATTCATTTCCACCGTAGTTTTGTGGATAATGTTGTTGATAATTTTCAACATAAGTTTGGGGATAAAATCCATTACGTTGTGGAAATAATAAATTATCTAAAATAAAAGGTAAATTTGTATTAAAATATAAATTTAAAATTACTTGATTCATATTCGTTATTATAGTTGTTCATTTTCTAAAATTGAATAATAATTAAAAATTTAAAAAGAAAATTAAACTTACAAATTAAACGAGTTTGTAAATTATGATAAATTATAAAAATGTTTATCGATATATTCAAATGTGTGTATTTATTTTTGACCAATCAAAATCATGCATCTGCACTTGTATTAATCAACACACACATTACCAATTTACACAAAACCATATTAGGTAATAAACACAATGATACAAAAATTTATTTAGAGAACATTGATTTTAACCAAGCTAAACAATGTTGGCCACAAGTTTTGGTCAATGGATTCTGATAACGAATTCGATTATATTCAATTGGCATCAACATTGATTCTAGTTTTGATATCAATAAAGGGGGATAATAGAATCCCATTGGATCAAATACATGTATTTTATCTGGTTTCACGTAAATAGCAAGCCAATGTTCTCCACCGAGATTAGCTGATTGAGTATTTACAATCAAAGCTTTGTTGATATTTATATAGGAAATTTTGTTCAATGGAAAAACACCAATAAAATTTTTCCCAATTAGTTTTTTAGCAATAGTTTGTATCTGAATAGAACTAAAATTAATTAAATTAACAAATTAATTAAAATACTTACTTCATTTTTAACCATAACTAATAACACATTGGTTTATAGTGTGTTCAACAATGTTTGTCAAACAAGTACTGTACGGCTTGATGTGATTTGAATTTCTTTTTCAAATACTCCGTATTCAAGTACTGATACAGATTCGGTTAATGGATTTTCAAATTTTATATCCAATCGTAAATTTCCACTTTGAGGTAACTGACTTTGATTAAGATCAAAATCAGGTGCCAATACAAATGTAAAAAAGGGATATTTATTTTTAAAGTCTGACAAGGTAATACCACAATTCATATTTTTATTAAGATAACCCATATTCCTAACAATACTTTGCATATAACTAGAACTATAATTATCATTGGCAAAATCTGGACTATATTTTTCACGATAATCATTTCCTTTACTTAATGTTAAAGACTTGACATTAAAGTGTTCAAATATTGAAAATGTTTCCAAATACGATCCTCCATATCTTTTATTCCCTTGGAAAGCAACAAGAATAAAATTTGGTAGTCGTCTATCACCAAATATTTGTTCCTTATAAAATGATGATGATTCCATTGGCAATGAAAATTGAACAACTTCCTTACTTTTCATTGGATAAATTGCATTTCTATTAGCAAGCCCAATTTGATGACCAGCTAAAACTGACGGTTCAACACGAACTCTTCTAACCATCAACTTTGCATCTAATAATATTATTTGTGGAATTATTTTTGTACATTTTAAACTTCTTTCAGTATTGGATCTTGTTAATTTAATTTGAACACTAACAACAGGTAATAAATATTTTGGTTGATCAAAGAAATCTAATTGAAGTGGGGAACAAACACTGATTGGTTTTGATTTTGAAATCCAAATTTTTCTTTTTGTGTCATTTTCATCGAAACCCATTCCACCTAAACAAGTATGTTTTGTATCATGATTGTAATTAATAATAGTTTCAATCATTGCCTTGTGTGCGAATACATCATTACTTCCTTCAATTTTAGTAGAATTAAAAATTACTTCAACATCTTTAAAAAGAGTTTGGAAAAAGAAATTGTTTGCAGCAACATCTGATTCATTAGATAAGTTTTCCCCATTGCTATTTACAACTTTCATTTGGATGTACAGTAATGTATTCTTCAAATCCAAGTATTCGGTTTGAGAGCTATTAATGTAAAATTGAATTGAGGTGTTTCCTGGATCTGTAATTGAATTCACAGGATAAATATCTTCAAAAGAACCATTTTCAATTACTGCTTGAGGAGATGGTCTATCAAAGATGCATAATTCTGATTTTGCACTAATCATTACTGAAATATAGTTTCGTATCCTTTCATTCTTTTGTTTATATGTTTCTTGATAATTTTTCGACGTTTAATTGTTCCACCTTTTTGTTCTTTATTAAATACATCAGAAACTTTGTTAATAACAGAAAGTAAGTGTTCCATTACAGAGGGTATAGAATCTTTAATTTCTGATATTGCATTTGATTTTAGAGCAGGTAAGAGTTGTGCATTATTATTTATTACGTCATTAGCAGTTTTCATACCAAAATTTCCGATACGTTTAAGAATAGGTAGTGCAAATCGCCCAATTGTTTTTAACCAACCAGATCCATACTGTTTACCTACAAAATAAGGTAAATCCCCACCATTTTGATGAGTGCTATAAAAGTTTACAATGTCTGGATTACTCATTTATTTTACGGAAATGTAATGTCAAGTAAGTTTTGTCTTGTTTACCAAATATATATTTTCCACTGTCATCACGAATATTGATTTCTATATTGTTTATATACGAGGATGATACTGGTAAATACATTGGATTTTTCTCATTGAATTGAACAAGGTCGTCTTTTTTATGTTTTTCTATCCAAACACATTTAAGAAGGGGAACACTTAATTCACCCACAAGAATTGGTTCAATAATATTTGTATAAATCATCATTTGTATATTTCTTTGCATTATAGGTGGTAAACTAGATCCAACAATGATCTTTTCACTATAAGATTCCTCAATTAATCCCAAACTATGAGCCAACAGTTTACTAAATTTAACACTTTTAACATCTTCTTCCAATTCAATTTTAACAAGTTGATCTTGTTTAATTTCACAAGACTTGAAAGGATTGGGATAAGAAGTCATTAACTGATCACTGACTTGTGAAAATTCAGTAATGAATAAATTTTCTTTAAATGTCTCAGTATACTCTACATCATAATAATAAGTTATAGTTAATCGTATAGTATCAAATTTTGATTTCTTATTTGATATAAGTATCTGATTCAATTCATCATTAAAATCTACTTCTATTTTATTAAATCCCAAGCAATTAGCTTCTTCAATACTATCAAATGTTACTTTGAATGGAAAATATTTACAATTAATGTTCAAAGTTTTATTGTCAATATATATCAGATAAAATGTAGAGTTGTGACTAATTGTATAGTTTCCTTCAATATAATAAAATTATTCATAACTATTATGTAATGTACTTTTGGTATATTTGAAGAATTGTTATAAAATGGAAAATTATTGTACACAAAAGTGAATTCAGTTAAAGAAACTTCCCATTCTCCATCTAAGTAAATCTGATTTGGAAATTCTACATTAAACTTTCCAGCTTCATTATTTGGAAATGTAAGTGGACAACTATTACTGGGTAAATTCACGTAAAAATCTCTTTTATTCATTTACTTTTCTAAAATGTAACGATAAATGTGTTTTGGTATCTTTGCTAAATTTTATTAATTTCCCACTATCATCTCGAATATTTATTTCAATGATGTTTATAGTTGAATACGATACTGGAAGGTACATTGGATTCTTCATTTCTAATTGTAAGATTTCTCCTTGATCATATTTTTTAATCCAAATTGATTTTAATAGTGGAACTCTAACATCACCAACATTTATTGGTTCGATAATATTTGAATAAATGAACATTTGTTGATGATGATGTAATAATTTCGGAATTTTAGTGCCAAATATATTTTTTTCCGAAAAGTTACTTAGTTTTAATCCCAAAGATTTAGCTAAGTTTGTGTCAAAAGAGATATTTGAAATGTCATCTGCAAGTGTTATTTTGACCAATTCATTATTTTGAATTATCAATTCTTTAAAAGGAGAAGGATTAAATGACAACAAATGTCCTTGTAATTCTGATAAAGTGTTTATGAGTAAATTATCTTCAAGATATTTTTCAAATATTAATTTTATTCATAACTTATATTTATACCAAATTGTTCCATAACACCATCATCAGTAAATTTTGGTAATTTTATTCGACAATGATCCTCTTCACAAATGATTGATGTAGATTTTAGTCAAAAACTAAACGCATGTTAAATATCGGGGAATGTTACTTTAAATGGAACATGTGGACAGACAATAACCAAAATCTCATATTTTTCAATAAACATGTCAACATCTGGAGTATATTTTGGATTTATTATTTCATAAGTATGATTTTGATTATTTATTTTCAAATAATTTATTTCACTACCACTCTTTACAGATTCATAACGTATACAAGAATTACTATAATACGGAAAAGGATTATACAAAAAAGTGAAATCAATCAATACAACTTCCCATTCACCATCCAAGTAGACAGAATTTACTTGTACATTAAAATTACTAGCTTCGTTATTAGGATAAATAAGTGGACAACTATTACTAGGTAAAATCATATAAAACTGGTTTTCTTTCATAATATTTATTTAATCAATTGAGATGAGGATATCCAAGTTGGAGTTTCGTATCCATGCCACTTGACGTAGTATTGTTTATATTTACCAACATTTTTGGTTTTTAAAATCTTTTGAATTCTAAATATTGTTGGGATTGGAATGACTTGGAGTTCTTGTTCGTAGAATTTTCCACTAATTTCTTTATTCTCATGATCTGCTATTAAATACATTACTGGATTCTGTTTTGTATCTATTTTCTTTATTACATATACTTCATCGCTCCAATTGTTGTCAAAATTCTTGATGAACGGAGAAGTACTGATTTTACTAATTCTTACATGATCACCAACCTTGTATTTTGGCTTATCGATTTTTTCTTTCTTTAATGATTGGTTTCTACTGGTGTATGTTATATCAACAGGTCTGAGACCATTTAATCCTTTATGTGGCGAATGATTGTAACTAAAAATAATTTTCGGTAAAACATGTATCCAAGTTTTATTACCTTGATGCACAAAGTATTTTTTGAATCTTTCTCTCAAAGTTCTATTAAATCTTTCCACATAACAAGCTTTGAATTGTGAGAATATGGAGTAATGATTGGCTTTGATAACTTCTTTTACTTTGCTATTATAAAATTCTTTACCTAAAATACATTAAAATAAATAATTAATTAAATTTATTACCCAAATCAGTCTGTAAATTGTGAGGTTGTCCGTCTTTAAATAATTTTTTAATTGCAATGGACATTTCATTAGCTGATTTAGTTTTTGTTGGAATGGCACGGGCATATCTACTGAAAACATCAATACATGTTAAAATATATTTGTACCCCTTGTTGATTCTCGAATAAGGTATCATTTCCATCAAATCCATTTGCCACAAATCATTGATTCCACTTGTTTTGTATGGTCTGGTTGGAAATCTTTTCAACATTGGTTTATTTAAACTATATGCTAGTTGGTCTGATAACCATTTTTGAGTCTCTTTTAGAATTAATCACTCTTTTTGTTAATTTTTCTACACCACCAAAACCATCTGGATCTTTTGGATTTGTCTAGATTGTTTTGAGTGGATTTTTGGTTAATTGCTCCTTCATTATTACAACAAGATGTTAAAATATGTACAACTTTATCTGGTTTAGAATATTGTAAACCCATTAAGATCTTAGGGATAAAATTGCACTAATTGCTGATAAAACTATAGGAATTAATGTACCCAAGAACCCACCCTTTTGTTTATACATTATTCTTTTCATTAAACGTCTATTTTTTGTGTTTACCAATGATAAAAGGGATCTCTTATGTCTTTGTAATACCACTCTTTTAGCTTTACTAATATTGACATTACCTCGAACTATATTTACAATAACTTCAAGCAAATCGTCAATAACAAATGAAGGGAAAGCTTGTAAAATTGCTATTCTTTTATTATTTTGAGCCTTTACCAATGCATTAAAATATGGTAGACTACGTTCAAATTTCATGTTTACTAATTACAACTAATTATTATTGTTTATAATTTGATCCACTTCTTTTTTAAAATCTTCTTCTTTTTTAGATTCTTCTTTACTTTTGATTTGGTTTTACGAATAACTTTTTTGGGTTGAATTTGATTTTTGACAAGTACTTTTTTAAATGACATGATTGATAATCATTTATTTGTTTTCAATTTTGTTTATAAATCGTAACCCCTTTTTCATTAAAAATATCTGTTCGGATACGTAAATCGTCACAACATTGTTGTGTAAAGTCAAAGAATAAATATCCATGGGGAACGCTTGTAGCATCTTGGAATGATTCAATTAAAAATTTTCTATTGTTTGGATAGGCTTGCCTGGCTAAGAAATCGATAATCGTTTGATCTCGAGGATTTTTGAAAATAACTAGGTATTGAACATTTAAATTACGAGTTCAATGACTTCCTCCTTGATGAAATAAATTTTGTGTTATGAAAATAACAGTAACTCCACAATGTCTACTGATTTTTGTGAACAAGTTATTGAAATCTTTTTCCTTATTTGCTTCTTGATACAAATCATCTATGATTATTACATCTCCTCGACGTAACCTAGACGACCAGTTTTTATCAAATCCCTTAACTATTATCATTTTCAATTTACAAAACTGATTTTGTGTCAACCCATGTTCTTCGTCTGCACCCCTATGCCAATATATTTTACTGAATTTTGATTTGAACATGTTTGACTGCAATAAATTACATACAAATAAAGTTTTTCCGCTCCCACTAGGCCCTACAATTTGATATACTGCATCATTTCTTAATTCCATTTAATTTTAATTTAATTTAATTTAATTTGTTTATAATTTGATATACTGATTCATTTATTTTGATATCGGAAAATGATTAGTAATATAAATTATAGAGGCAGATGTGAAGTAACTGGAATGAAGTTCCCGACCGGAAAACCACAACATGTAGTTGATAGAAGTGGAAAATATCCAATCTTATTCTTCAAGAGCGGAAAATGCAGAGTAATGGGTTGTAAAAGACCATTACAGGAAGGAGATATCAAATATCAGATTCAAGATTTACAAATTCAATCATTATCTTTGAATATTGACATGTGTTGTCGAATCAACTTGTATGATTTGTCTACAAAAACAGAAAACATTTACGAACCGGAATTGTTTCCTGCATTAAGACTTGTCAAGTATAATCCACTTTGTGTGAATGTATTTGCAAGCGGAAAAGTCGTTGTCATGGGAATAAAAACACTGAAATACAACAGTCTAGTACAAGAAATATTTAATTTTATAAAATCAAAAATTAATAATCTTAATACCGACGAAGAAATACTAGATTATTTATTAAGCACAGATTGTGTTTAAATAGATTCAATTCTGACGATTGTAAAAATTAAAAAATGATCGACGAGCAAGAAGCATAAGTATTTGAAACAATTCTGATAAAGATGGAAGAACTGTTTCCGAATATGAAAAACAAACTTTCCTATTGTGCTCCTGAATACTTGGCTACACGGATCTATCAAATGACAGGAATCAACATTGAAGAAATTGTACGTATGCACTATGAATCAGTTCAAGGATCTGGTTTGAAATGTTTAGAAGACTGTATTGTTTGCGCAGATCCCTCAATGTTGACTTGTCCATTTAGATGCAGATGCTTCAGAGACTACAAGAAGTAGGATGTTGTACATATTTTGTTGGCTGAGCTAAGAAGAGCTTACTATAAGCAGATTTGTGATGATGTAAATAAATTTTGATCTTTTACGAGTTTATTTTTTGTGTTTATAGTTTTTATAGTTTTTTTTATAAACATTTTAATTGGTGGAATTATTATTATTATTATTATTATTATTATGTTAAAGCTAAATTTCTTTGATCGTTATCAACGTGTATAAAAAAAATTCATTGATTAAATTATGCTGAAAATTCTACTTAGAAATCATATATAATTTAAACTTATGTATAAAAATCATATTTTAAAAATCATAAATAAAAATTCATCGATAAAATTATACTGAAAACAAACCTTGTATAAAAAATCTCATTGTAAAAATTATCTTAAAAATTTTATCTTAAAAATTAAACTAAAAAAATTCATCGATAAAATTATACTGAAAACAAACCTTGTATAAAATATTTCATTATAAAATTATGTTAAAAATTTATTACTTTGAAAAATTATATTTTAAATTAAAAATTATACTGAAAAAATTTCATCTTAAAAATTCGTATATAAAAATTCATCGATAAAATTATACTGAAAATTCTACTTAAAATCATATATAATGTATATATAAAAATCATATTTTAAAAATCTTATATAAAAACTACATTGATAAAATTAAACTGAAAAAATTTTAATTAGAAATACTTAAAAAATTTAATTAGAAATAGTTAAAAAATTTTATTTTAAATATTGAAAATAAATTCGAAAATAAATTTGAATTTAAAAAAAAATCGCGCCAAAAACTCGAAAAAAATTTCGAAAAAAAAAATACACACAAAATTAATTAAGTTGATTACATCATTATGTAATCAAGATAATCCGAATTTAATCTGTAAATAAACCCCCCCACCTCCCCACTAACTACCTACTTAAATATTTTCTTAATTCATAAAATAATTCATAAGAATTATCAGATAAATAATAATTGGTGAATTCCGTCATCTTTTTAACTAATTTATTAATTTGGCCCACGAGGATACAGAGATATCGCAGCTGCGGAAGATTCCCGATAAACAGATTTTGATTGAGAATGAGAATGCTTGCGTTGGGATTTACACAGGTCTTTGAATTAACTGTTCACTATGACCTGAACCCAACGCTGTCATCGAATATCCTGAAACTAGACCATCAAACAGAAGGTTATGATATTCATCCATAGCACATTCTTGAATATTTGGTGGGATTTTATCAAACGCAGTTTTAATACGACTTGGAACTGTAGCATTTAACATATCCATCAAACGAAGAGTTTTTCCTGCTTCACTTACATCGAATTGTGCAGCTTGAGGAGAAATAATATGAGATGTAATTCCAACTTGTGATTTAAGAGTAGACAAAGCTTCTCGAGCTGTGGTAGCCTCTTTGGCTAGATGAGTCACAACTCTACACGAAACATCGTATTGATAAAGAGCGTGAGACAATTCGCATTTAAGAGCTTGGTTCTCTTGTTTCATAATAAATTGTTGAAGCATCAAAGCATCCCATTCATCCTGAAAAGATTTCAATAAGGCTGGAATGTATGTAAAACTTGGCATTAGAACTCTAATTTCAACCAATTCATCTCGAGAAAACTGTACCCCAGTGACTGGATTTAAATCACTGGTTGTTACGTATTCATCAATTAATCTTCTTTCATAAACATGCCCTGAAAATCTATCAAGAACTGGAACTTCAGGAATTTCATTATAAATCCAACATATTAACAACATTTTAAGAATATTTGAAAAGTTTATTTTAAGATCCAAAATCCTTTATTTTTAATAAATTCCAATTTCGAAAAATTACACATTAATTGATACTCACAAAATTACAAATTAAACCAAATTTTAATTTTTTACAATTTACTTTAAAGATTTTAAACAAACCTTTAAAAATTTACAACATTTAAAAATTTACAAGATTTTTCAAACTATTTCATTATGAAAACCAAATTTCCAAATAAAAGTCTTTTTTTTCATTTTCCCGGCCTTAATTTTAATTATTGTTGTTACTTGGAGAAAAGACTCAAATTTTGAATCCATTCTCCAAGTTACTAAACTACATGGGGCTAATGGAACATACTAACCAAATTCTCAACAAATAATACTTGGTGTTTTCTCCTTTAATTCCCTCTCCTGTTGTTTCTGTTGATTCCTGGGATAGTTGCGACTTGATTAGTTTTTCTTTAGTTAATTTTTCATCACCAAATTCTTTAACTTTTTCAACTTGTTCATCATATCCCGGTGGTTTTGCAATATATCATTTTATTTTTTTATAATAATTATTTTTCTCAATAGAATTAATATCTTTTGTTATATTCTCATATGTTTCAATATCACTTATTGGAACATTTAATTCTTATTTAGAATTAAATGCATTTCCTTCAATTGTTTTTTTCAATCCATTAGTAAAATTTTTTTCTCATTATTATTTGATGTTATGTATATGTTATTTCCTTCCTTGGTTAATACAAATTTTTTACAACCAACAGATAAAATGGTTCCATCTTTTTCATGAAGGTATG
The DNA here is from genome assembly GCA_022537955.1 of Schmidtea mediterranea. Classification (NCBI taxonomy): domain Eukaryota; kingdom Metazoa; phylum Platyhelminthes; order Tricladida; family Dugesiidae; genus Schmidtea; species Schmidtea mediterranea. The sequence goes on along the minus strand of CM039681.1, from coordinate 91,156,537 downwards.
TAAAGGTAAAATGTATTTTTCATGAAAGTCTGTAAAAAGAGGTGTGATTTTTTTGTTACCTTTTATGACACCATGATTTACATTCAATTCTAATTTTATTCTATGAATTTGCTTTATTATTTCTTGATTAATCTGTGTTGATTGATCTTTAGTTTCTATATCTTGAATTAGTCTTCTATCTTCATCCCATAGAAAATCTTTTCGAGGTTCTTGGAAAATGTTTACTTCTCTAGGTTTATTTTGATTTTAAATTAATTCATTTTTTGTTTTTTTAATAATATCAATTATTGGTTTTTCAATTTTTGTAGCCATAAAATTAAAATTTTGATCATAACGTCTTTTAGATATTAAATTATCATTCCAAATATTTTGCTGAATATTTAATTATTTACAATATTGAATATATTTATCAAGATTAAAATCATTTACATTTCTAACCATTTTTATTCAAGAAAATCTCGAGATTCAATAATTCACTAAATAATTATTTTTTCATATACTTAATTTTTTCTTTTTTTTCTTTCACATGGAATTATTTCATGATATTTATTACTCATTGATACACCAATTTTTTGAGGAGGCCTCCACTTGTGTTAGTCGCTTGCGCTTCAACCGACCCTTTCTGCAGAAGAAGTTATAGAGTTTAATTCCCCACATTTTGTTTCTTCATATAATTCTTCACATAAATCTCTAATGGATGTATCATAAGGAATTTTATCTTGATTTTGAAAAAAATCCAACAATATCTTGTTTGGTTAAACCAGAATTTAACCCATGAAAAATTATTTGCATTTCAGGTTGATCAATTGTTTTAGAAAAAATTATTAAATTACCATAGTCTTAAAACTAGGAGTTAGAATCATTTTTGACAACAAAACTGTTTTCCCAGAACCAGAACTTCAATTATCAACATTCTAAAAGAATTTGGTAAAATAGGGTTGTGATTGAATTTCATAATATTTTTATTCCAAGTTGGTGTAAAAGAAGTTTCACTTGAAGAAGACATTTTTAATAGTAAAATTTTTAATAATGAAAAATTATTTATTTTTTATAAAGTGAAAGAAAAATTCCATCACCATCAACCTCTATTTGAAAATTTCCTTTATTTAATTTTTTCAAAACTTGTTTTAATTTTTTATTTTTAAAAGGTCTCTTTTTATTAATAGATTTTATACAATCACAAATTCCATGACCTTGATATGGATCTAAATAAATTGCTTGACCAGTTTATATCTCTGAAGCGTCAGCTACTGTCTTCGGAGCTTTTAGTTTTTCAATCTCTGCATCTAATTTCTTTGATTCTTTATAATTTTTAACAGCAGTTGTTATTCCACCTGCTGCTCCTGCTGCAGCTGTAATTCCTCAAAAGATTAATGGTAATAATGCAGCTAAAGGAAGAATTCCACCTTCGGTAGTCGCTTGCGTTTCTCCAGAATGTTCAGCTTCTTTTTGTTTAATTTCTGCTATTTTCTTTTTAGCAATGTATATTTTTTCACCATTATATTCAACAGATGCAGGTTTATTTGTTTCTATTATTTTTCTTATTTTTAACTAAATTATCAACAGTCTGTGTATCAATAATTTCATCAATCATTTTTAATAGAAATTAGTAAAAAATAGTTTTTTGGAATTCATTTTGATAGAATTTACCTAGCACTTTTTCACCAGTCAAGTCTTTAATTCCATAAGTTATTGATTTTGTATTTTTAATTTCTGAAATGATAAAAATTTCTTTAGACCATTTATGTGTTGAACCTTTTTCAAATTTATTTTTCCATTAAAATATTCGGACTCGATCTCCAATATTAAATTTTTGTTTTTCTTGCAAATCTTCATTAGCATAATTGTTATCATGGGTAATTTCTTTAGTTAAATCAGGATTCTCACTTGCTTCTGTTAGTGAAACTCCTATTGTTCTATGAATTTTATTATTATATTTATTAATTAATTCTGGAATTACATTTATCCAAATTCTATTTCCTTGTTCTGTAAATTTTTTATACATCCAATTTTTTAATGTTCTATTAAATCTTTCAATTATAGGATTATGCGAACCATAATTTGATCTATCATCAGGTGAATTAAAAGTTGAATAAATTTCAATATCATTTTCTTGTCTAAATTTTCAAATATTTTATTATAAAACTCTACCATTATCAACATATAAATTTTTTGAAATTCTATTTGAGGTTTCTTCAAATAAAAACTCGAATTCTTCTTTAATTGAATTTGCTGTTTTATTTTTTAATGGTAGAACCCAAGCATATCGAGTATGCAAATCAATAACTATTAGAATATATCTATTATTTTTATTATTTTTAGAATTTACAGTTTCAATTAAATCTGCTGACCAAATATCATCTTTATTGAAAATTTTTATTTTTAAATATTTTTTAGGTTTTCTATATTCTTTGTGTATTTCATTCGCTAGAGTAGTATTTTGATTGTCTGAGTTTGTTGGTATTTCTCCGAAGACAGTCGCTTGCGCTTCACCTAACATTATCTTTGTTTTCATTGCTATTTTTCCTATTGCTCTTGAAAATCTTTCAGAAAATGTTGGATTTTGAATATCATTTAAATTTTTAATCAAATCAATATCTGCTTTTTGATGAGAACGAATATCTTCTTGGCGATACGCTATGTCATGTTTTAAAGCCGCTGCATCAACTCTGTTAATTGGTTCTTCTCCAGGTTTAGGATTAACATTTTCATCAAGTCTTATTTTTAAACGAGTTCCTGGCGGAACATCTCTCAAGTTTCCAAGAGAGTCTGACTATATCTTAAGGAATCATTAAAGCTGATTAGACTTTTCATCCCCACCAACGTTTAGTCTCTGAACAATCTCCATATTTTAATCCTAACGAACTTGGGAGACGCGCTGCGGATTATCCGTCTATTCTTTTTCATTTTTACCACTGGGATCGGTCATTACACGAGTTCCTTCATTAAATTTCTCTAATGAAGTGGTAGTAGTTTTTTCATGTTTTGCTTTGTGAGCTTTTCAAATTTCCTTGTTGCAAAACTTACAAAGATATTTTTCTCGACTTGATTGAACTTGTGGTAGCATAATTTTAAATATTATTTTTTAATCAAGTATAATTTCCAGTAATGGGGAAATAAGCACTTTTGGATCAACGACCACCCGAACAACCCCAGAATTTTGTAAAAAAAAATTTCCAACTAAATAAAATATATTTTTTCCCTAGGAAATCATCATAATACGAATCTTTTGAAATAAAAATTTAATCGAATTAAAATTAATCGATTAAACCAAGTAGTGTCGTTTTAGGGTGAACCACTCCGACACTTCGAGAATAGTTATTTGTTGTTTAACAGTTGACATTTTCTCGGTTGACAATTAAGAATTTGTTAATTGAAAATTTGTCAATTAAAAATTTGTCAATTTTTCAGGGTGGTACAAGTACCCATCTGAAGTTGTTTTTTTTATTTAGTAAGTTGAAAATTTACTATTATTCACCAGGGTGGTCGGAGTGGTTCACCCTAAAACGACACTACTTACTAAGGTCAATACAAAATCCTCAGGTTTCTATCAACCCAACGAGTCAAAACTTAATTCCAAAATCGGAACGAAAGAAAGAAGAATTGAATGGTAAGAAAATCCTTGGAAGCGGAGAGTTAAGATATTTTAAATTAACTTGTGTTTAAAATATTTCTTATTTCGCATATTTTATGAAATAAATTTTATAATGAAAATTGATTCTCTTAAAAATGAGTTGGATGGAACTATTATTATTATTATTTTTATTATTTCAGTTTTAATTATTTTTAGTTTAATTTTATAAATCTTCATTTTTATAATTTTTATAATTGTTTATTTCTTTTTTCATTATAAAATTGTAAAAATCATATAAAAGAATAATTTTCATTCAAACTTTTGGAAAACTCATTAACTTCACTGGTTTTTAAATATTGACGAAGTCTCAGTTTTCAAAATTTAATTTTCATTCAATTTGAGTATTTTTGTCGAGTTTTGGAAATTTATTGAATAATTATATTTTTGGAAGCCCATCGAAAATATATAAAGTGCATGGAATAAACACGATATTTTAAAGTAACTTTATGATATTTAATGTTTATAACCTTTTATTGAGGATTGTAGTTGTCAACCTTTGAATATTTGATTACATTTATTTATTCAATTATTAAAATATTTATTTAACTCATATACGTCTCTTGGGTCGTTACTGACCAAAGTGTTTTCAAAGAGATTTTACTGTTTTGAGAATAAAATTTTAAAAAATATAAATAAAAAATACTTTTGAAATAATTAAGTGCTTTAAATAAAAAGAACTGGATTTTGAAATCCAGAAAACTGATAATAAACTGTGAGTCGACCTGTAAAAGATATAGACAAAGAAAAGCAAAAGGAATGACTCAGATGATAGCACCTCTTCCAGCTTTTAGATTGTCAGAACCTTTGCGGGATTTGTTCATACGGCAATTTGTTTTTGCGAGACCATTCGAAACCCGAGCAGGGCGAGGAAAAGCTAAGAATAAAAAATACATGTGTTTACTTGTGTTTTGAAAGCACAGGCAGTTCATATTGAAATGGCTTAAGGTCTTGATACAGATGCGTTTTCCGAGACATTTGAGGTTTATTTCCCGTCGAGGAACGCCACAGCTCATGTTATCTGACAATTGCAAAAATTTTGTTGAGGCCACTTCTCAGCTAAGGAACATAGTCCTGTATAGGTACAAGGTAGAGAAGGAGTTGTCGAGACATTAATGTTCATGGTTGTTTAATCCCCGGTCGGCGTCACATTTTTGAGGGGTTTTCGAAGTCTTGGTAAAATCAGGCAAACGGGCCATGGAAGCAGTTTTGGTTGATTCAGATGTGAATGATAAAAAATTAGTGAACGTGCTCACTAAAGCGGAAATGCAAATAAACTCACGACCCCTAGTAATACAAACGGCTGATACCAAAGAGGATACAGTTATTACACCAAATCACTTGGTAGTAACTGGATGGAAGAGTGAATCTGGCGGTGAGATTTTTGAATCACAAAAGGTTAGTATATACACCAGATGAAGAATAATTCAGAGACTAACCAAATAGTTTTTTCAGAGATGGATAAAGAAGTTAATACCCTGTTGAAGGAATAAACCGAAGTGGAATGTAGAAATGGAAAATATTAGAGTGGGGCCCAAAGATTGGCTGTTGGACAAAAAAAATGAATTTAGAAAATGACCAATAGGAAGAGTGACTGAATCAATTGAAGAAGATGATGGGTGGGAAAAGATTTTGAGACCAATTACAAAGATATGTAAAGTAGAAGAAGAGAAACTAGGGGAGTTGATTGTTGATGAGGCAGTGTTGACACCAAGGTTTTAAGGAGGGAGGATGTTCAATCCTGTTAAACAGAATTTGTAAAATTATTTGTCGCGTCTGTGTGCACGATTTATGGATATGAAAATTTGCAATTATAATAAATGTTTATCATTTAATTTCAATTTTTCCACAACCACTTAAATGTTATTCGCTCCCATTGGGACAGCTTATCTTTTTATAATTCCCACCCTTGATATTAATTTTTATTATTTCAGCTACTCTTTTTTCTTAAAACACTTATTTTGAATTCTGTATTATTCTTTTTAATCTTAATAGATGGCCTACCATCATCATCATTATAATTAATTAAATTTAAATAATTATCATTAAAATCTTTAAAATTATTATTAAATTCATTCTTATTATTATTTTCATTCATTGCAAAAGTTTCATCACTATTTATGTTCATACATTCCAGATTATCAATATTTAAATATGTAAATTCATTAAAATTACTTTTATTAAACAAACATTCAAAATTATCAAAACATTCATTCAAACATTCCTTATCACATGTATACTTTAACAGTCTCATTGACAGTATCATTAATTATTTTTGATTGAGAGCTTCTAGCATGTCCCTTTTGATTAAAGCTTGATAGTTTTCCTATTAGTCATTAAATTGATCCTGTAAATTCTCATCATCCATAGCTGCGATACATACACACATGCATAAAACCATTTATAATAATTATTAATTAGGTAAATTGATTATTAGATTACTTATACTCATATTTGTGAATAAAATCAAATTCACAGAAGCTCATACGAAATGCACTCTTTCTCTATAACTGAGTTTATTACTTTATCGTAATAATGGTTACATTTAAGAATCCTTCAGTAACTTTTTTATTTTCTGAACTACTAATCTTGAGGTTTTCTTCAATATCTAACATCTGCTTTTTGTATCGCTTTTTGTACTCACTTTTCCTGACTACTTACTTCTAACGAGTGTTGAGTTATTATTATTTGTCATTGATTATTAATAACAAAATTAAGGAACTTCAACGGTGTAAAACTTTATTGATTATCACAATTGATTACAACGATGATATTAATTTCAACACACTTTAAATGATTTTTGGTGCTTATCACAATTCTTGGGGAAGAACAGCGAAACACTAAGATTACGATAGCATAATCACTTGACTACTGCTGGTGACGGGCAATCTGTCACAATGGATTTGGTTGTCTTCTTAGCTTGATTTGGATTCTTTAACTACTTCTGATTATTATATCCATTTCCATCACTTTATAAATTCTATACTCAGATTTTTCCCTTTATTTGTCTTGTAATTAGGTTTTAATCTCCGACATTTTATCCTTGCAATTTCTTTTACACTCTCTTTTTCTTCTGCCTCTTACTAGCTTATGTCTAGATTTTATACTTTAACCTCTTTTGACCTGAATTAACTCTAATATTTAAAAAAAATTCTTGCTTTGTTTTCATAATATACTTTATAATCTTCATCATTAGGAACAAATATACACCAAAAAACTGTTTTCAAAACGCATTCGAAATCTGTCCATTGTAGTGGGCATATGGTCTGAAGAAGTTAATATGAATAATATCCCGTGTTAGGTGCAATTATATCTCATAATTTTATTTCACAATTATGTTTCATAATTACTGTTAATCCTTTTTACCCATTTTACCCTATTAGATAAAATAAAGACGATTACTTTAAATTATATATATAAACAAATTTTTTTCTGATTAACCCTTTGCATACGAGGAATATTTTCACATTTCTTTCCGTCAACTTAATAATTATAAAAGTCATTTATTATAATTAAAAATTTAGAATATTATTTAGAATTTTATTGAGGTACTTTGGTAAATTTCAATAATAAATAAAATGCTGGCTGTAAATATTTTCAAATATTAACTTTTAATAAAAATTAATTTAAAATTCTTATACCTATTAATTTATTAAAATTTTTTTTTATTATTTTATGAAAAAAGAAGTTATTTTATTAAAACAAAACAAAATTTGATCAATTTATTAACCTATTTTTTAGTTGATTTTTTGTTTAAAATGATTAATTTTGAAAATAATTTCAGTGATTGAGGTAAAATATATTTTAATAATTATTAGTTTTCCATTTTCATAGGAAAAATTGAACTGGAGTTCACCGTTCATAACTGATTATAGATATTTAAGTCATAGTTTCCTATAATTTCTAGAGATTTTATCTTTAAAGGAATTTTGTTTTCGTTATTTGGATTTTTATTGCAAAGATATTTCTGTAGCACTCCTGTTGGCTTTAACAATCCAAAACGTTTGCTTTTACAATTGTTTTCGCAAGGACAAATAAGATCGTGAAGATTATTTATGAAAGATATTCTCTCCGGAGGCATAATTTTATCCTTATGGTCGAACTCAGTGAAACAGAAGAAATTAAATAAATTCTTTATATCGGAATGAGATTCGATTGATTCAATTAGCTTAGCATTGTAAGAAAAGGATAAAACAAGACTTCCATTTTCATCTTTTAAATTAACCTCGATGGTCTTCGGACGAATTTCTTGCCATTCGTCAAGGATAATACTTCTGAAGTTATTTTGATGATTTTCCGGTTTAATAATCATTGAAAATTTTATTTTTTTCAATGAATCAAATATTTTAACAACATCTTGCACATGGACAGTATTTTCCGAGGTGCAATTATTCCAAAATTTTAAAAGAGTCAAATTTTTTGAGATTTTTTTATAGAAATTTTGATATTTTCCATGTCGTATTTTTGACGACTTAGATAGTGGAATGGAGCAATTTTTTCCAAGGTGCAGGAAATATGACCGCTTTCGATTGAGAGCCTTAGCAGCGCATTGTACACTGTCAGAGAATGTCAAATGAATAATAATGGCCCATAAAATAATAAAAATTGCAAACCATTTATTAGGATTCATAGAGAAATTGGAAATAATTAAATTTTCTTTTAAATAAATACTATAATTTTGTCAAATGAAAATTTATCAAAATAACATGAAAATCTTTTCATTTTCCAATTAAATTTCTTTATTAGTTTAAATTAACTGAAATATCTAGAATTTAAACAACTGCAATATAAAAGTCAAATTTACACATAATATACTCAACAATTGTGAAAGTATTTGTATATAAATTGAGCAGTGATTCTAAATGTATTCCATAATGCTTTTTACTTTTCGGAGACCAAAATTTATACAGAGCATTATTTTAATAACCAGTAATTATGATAATGTTATATAAAAATTGTTATATAATTACTGTGACATATACTTTTGTTGGGCGAAAACTAACTGACCCTAAGATATGTTCAAATAAGTCGAAGATAGTTTGCAAACATAGCAGTACTAATTTAAAATGAACCTTTATAACACAAACTAAAAACCCTATTAATCATAATCAGGAAAATATTTTAAAAAATTTTCTCTATAGATATCAATTTTCATAATTTCCGCTGAAAAATCTTCTGATTCCGAATCACTACCAGATAAATCATCATCGATCATATGAAACATCTTTAAAATGTTTTCTTTATAAGACAAATTCGTTTAATTGTTAGCAATTTAATTTATTAAAATAATTCCAACTACTAATATGCAAAAACATAGACCACAATTCAAACCCATTTTTAAATTTACAATTCTGCCAAAAAACTAAACAGCACTACCTTGAATAAACAATATATCAGAAAAACTAAATTTTACATAAAAAATAAAAATGAACTTTTATTTCAAGGTTCATGTCATTAATTAAAATAAAAAATAAACTGGAAAAAATTAAAAGATAAATCATAATTAAAGAATTATATTGAAATACATGAAAAATATCATGAGTTTCGTTATACTATAACTAGAAAATAAAAAATTAAAAAAATAATTATATTACAAAAATTTACAAAATTTGAAAACTAATAATGATCCGGAAAACTGGTATCGTTGAACTTGAGTAGTGGAATACATGCCCGCTACCCCACCGGCCCGCTGGGACAAAGAGATATATCCCCCCCGGTGAAAAATTTTTTTTTCTAAGTTTAAAAGTATTAATTTTTGTAAGACAAAGACAATGATTCGTCAAAATTTCTCAAGGTCATTTAAACAAAGACCACGACTCATTCAAAATCATTAGATGAGTCACCGTAACTTTCAAGGTCATTCAAAATTGTTTCAAGGTCATTTAAAAAAAGACTATGACTCATTAAAGTCATTGGGTGACTCATCATATTTTTTCAAGGTCATTCAAAAAAAGACCATGGATTCATACAACGTCATTGGATGAGGCATCATATTTTTTCAAGGTCATTCAAAATTTCTCAAGGTCATTGGATGACTCATCATAATTTTCAAGGTCATTCAAATTTTATCAAGGTCATAGTATTTTTAAAAAACTTTTAATTTAAATTTAATATTTATTTTTATAAGTAATGTTTTAATTATTAATGTTTTTAAATTTTTATTCTATTACTTATTATTATTATTATTATTATTATTATTATTATTATTATTATTATTATTATTATTATTATTATTATTATACTATAATTAATATATAATGAAATCAAATTCATTAACAACAAAAACTTTTATTAAAAAGAAATAATTCAACTATAATAATATTGTTGAAGAGCTTTATTCAAAGCCCATTCCACATACTTTTGATATCGGGCAGCGCAGCAATGACATCCATCACCACATGGATATTCGGGGTCCATATCCTTTAACATTTTGTTTTGCTTGACGTCCCATAGGAACTCATCGATTACGGAAAATGTCCATATAGACGTATAATTAAAAACCAAGTCTGGAATCATTGATGCTGGCTTATCCTTCAATATTTCATGTATATCTGGATAATAGAATTCCAGACGTTTTTTGATAACTTTAAAATGATCATCTATAAAACAAGTAAAAATAATAATAATAATAATAATAAGTTAACATAATGTTCAATTTCATTCATAGCTTGAACTGCGCTCGGAACAATAACATCCATTTTAATGATAAAAATTGAAATAACAATTAGTTTTATACTAATTTAAACCAATGAGAAGTTAAACAACACACACAACCTTTTAGCTATAAACAGTAAATATTATTTTATATAGATCTGAAAATGATTAAAGAAATTTTAATAATAATATTAGTTGTTAGTGTTTTTAAAATGGCTAACTCAATTGTTGTAACTGTTCAATGTAAAAATTCAACAAGATGTGTATGTCCTGATACAGCAGTGTTGATGGATATTTTGTATATGATAGATAGACCTAGATATTTGAAAGCTCCAGTCAAAGGATTATCTGAAAGAATGACTAATTAAGAAATCCAATTTGAACTGGCATATAAGACTTTAAAAAGAGCTCGGAACGCAATATATGATGATATTTTATATCTAAATCGGACCATAGGCATTATCAAAAATGAATTAAGAAAATCAATATTCGAATTGAATTAAAATCGCAAACTTAATGAAAAAATGATAAATCAATTTCAATATAGTATAAAATTTTATTCTAATAAAACAACTGATCAGTTCAATCGTATAATGAAAGAAGTTCAACAGCCTATACAACCTGTTAACAGTGGCAGCAAATCATCAATATTCACATTTCCATTATATATTTTTACATATTTTCTTAAATAAAGACATTGCAACTTCACAATATCCATGCATGATTCTGATTATTTGAATATAGTATAAATAAGCTTACACCTCCAAACATTTTTATAAAATGCTGGAAACTAAATTTTTTATAACTTTGTTGAATAATCTGGTTGTTTATAATGGAAATGATGATGATATCATTAAAAACATAAAATTCATGGTCAACCGTACCGAGAAAATTGTAGAAGATATCCCATTTGAGCTCATTCTCAATTTGCCAACATTGGACAGAAAGAAAAATTCATTCCAATCAATATTTAGTTATATGTTTGATGAAAATAATAAATGGATGCGAATAATAGTAGAATTAATGTATATGAAATATGTGATATTAAAATCCAGATCTGACTATGAAAATTATTTCCAATGGTCTACAGAGGTAAATTAATTTATATTATTATTTGATTTTTATCATTATTTAGGTAATAGAAACAAAAAATTGATTTATGGATAGAAGCAAACGGTGGATGGGTAACAATTATTCAAGTTCTGCAGAAGCCAAACGTCAGATATTTATATTTCAAATTGCAAATTTTTATTAAAACTATTAACTGGAGCATCGGTCATATGTATCTGTAATAAAGTTTACCATTAATTTTAATAAATGTATTATTCTTTGTTATTTACTGAATTATTAATAAAAACCTACAATTTTAAAGATTTATTGATTATTACATGTACATGCTTTATCACCACAATATTTTATCATTATATTTTCTATGACATGGTGCAACACAAGTCTTAAATTCGTTAGGCTCAACTAAAATTGGGGTTTCTTCATCGTTAATAATTTCAATATCTTCATTATTAATAATTTCAGTATCTTAATCATTAATAATTTCAGTATTTTCATTTTTAATAATTTCTTCATCATTAACAATTTCTTCATCATCACTCTGACATTCTGAATCACAACATGAATCTTCTTTACCCAATGCTTCATCTAGAGTCAACATATCTCTAATTTTTACACCGGTTATTTCTTCGAGTTTATCAAACAAAAAGTTTATTAAATATTCTAAAGGAAAATTAATTAATTATTTTATATTTTATATTTTACCTTTTCAGACATCATTTTAAAACAATTTTAAAACTAATTATAATTTTGTTTATAGAATATGTTGTAAAGAAAACAAAATCTGTTTAAATACATTTATTAACATTAAACACTAAAATATACATTAAAATAATTGTGAAAGTCTAGCAGTAAAAATTTTCCAGATTAGAGAAAGCACATTATTTTGATCAGCTTTTGTTAAATACCAGATTTCCTGTTCTTTAAAACCTATTTCTGTAAATGCATCATAATATCTGGTATATTGACTGGTGAAGAATGCATTTTCATTGCATTTTAAATTCGAATTGATCTTATTGAAAACCGTATCAATATCCTTGATATCTATCATTGAGAGTGTTCCAGGGAGAGATTGAAATTGAGTTCTATTGAGTTTGACTGGATTTACCAATTGCATATTGATAGGCTCCTTTAAAAAATACATTTTATAATTGTGGAACATCTGAACTGGTTGGACACTGATAGCAGAGCTCACTATTTTCTTGGTCATGTTGCATTTATGATATTTATAAGGTGGTGACGAGCTTTTTACCCTTGCTAGATACTGATTAACCAATCAGAATCATGCATGAATATTGTATGGTTATTGCATTTTATGTGTGCCTCAATTATTTCTATATATGTTTTAATGTGCCAAATTATTATTGTTATTACTATATTATTGTAAATCACTAATATTATGACTATTTAAAAAATTAATACTATTAAAACCAAACAAATACTAATATTATTATTATTTTAAAGATTTCTAATAATAAAATCAGAGTATTAAAAATATTACTAATCAAACCAAAACAACCAATTAAACAATAAAACATCTATTTTCTAAAAAGTTTAAATTTACAAACATTTTGAACAGATTTGACAAGGCAACATTCCACATATCTTTGGTATTTGAAATCGCAACAGCTGCAATCCAGAATACACGAGTATTCGGGTTCCATATCCTTCATTGTTCGATTTAACTTTACATCCCACAAAGCTTGATTGATTATATTAAATATCCAGATATTTGTCTCAGTGTATACGAGATCTGGAATCATTGATGCTGGTTGTTCTTTCAGAATTGTTGGCATTTGAGGGTAAAAGAAGAACAAACGCTCTAAAGTTACTTATTGATATTTATCTGTAAACAATGATAATAATAAGTAGTAGGATGTGGGCCCGTCAGATACAACCCCCTAGACTTACGTAATTATTACATAATATCTGACCTCTGTCCATGCTGTTGCTACCTGGATATTGATCTCTGTCCACTCAGTTGCTACCTAGTAAATACCTTCGGCAACTTGTTGTTATTTGTGTAATAAGATTTTAACAGTACCGGTTAAGGACCATGATCACTTTACTGGAAAATATTTGGGAGCAGCTTGTTCCAAATGTAATATTTCTCGACAAATATGGTTTGAATTTCCAGTTGTTTTTCATAATTTGAGAGGATATGGTCTTCGCCATATCCTCAAGTATTGTATGAGTGATTTTAACACATGGAAAATAAGTTGTATTCCTGTAACAAGTGAAAAGTTTCTTTCTTTGTCTGCAAGAATCAGTGGATTAACTGTAAAATTTATTGATTCTTGTTAATTTATTAATAGTTCATTAAGTAACGCAGTTAAAACATTGATCACTCTTCCTTTAACTCGTTCGGAATTTGTAGGTAGTATTATCGATACTAAAGGCATTTTCCCTTATAACTTTAAAACTTCTCAAGAAGTTTTAGAAACTACATATGAACTTCCACCGATTTGGGAAGATGTAACTGAAGCCGAATATAGTAAGGCTCAATCTATTTGGGAAGAAACCAATTGTAACTCTTTACTAGATTATATGATGGTTTACTTCAAACTTGATGTTTTTCTTTTGGCTGACTTTTTCCAGCAATTTAGTTCAAAGTCATTAGCTCATAACCGATTGGAACCACTTAACTTTTATGGAATTCCCGGTATGTCTTGGGCATCGGCTCTTATGACTCTTGACGAACCAATTGAACTTCTCACTGACATGGAGATGTATAATTTTTTCGAAAGGGGAATCCGTGGTGGATTAACCTTTGTTAATAAACATCATGTAGTATCTGATGATAACACCGAACTGCTTTACATTGACATCAATAATCTCTATGGTTGGGCTTTAAGTCAACCATTACCATATGGAAATTTTGAATGGGTTACTGATACTAATCAATTAAATAATTTAATTAGTTTTTTGAATAAGGATCTTGAATCACTGTCATTTGCTGTCACATTTGAAGTAGATTTAGAAATCCCAACATTTCTTCATGATAAACTTAATGATTTTCCAGTAGCTGCTGAAAAGATGTGCGCTCCGGGTTCTAAGGTTGAGAAGTTAATGCTAACGCATTATCCAAAGAAGAATTATGTTCTTCATTGGAGACTTTTACAGCTTTTTGTTTCTTTACAAATTAAAATTACACATGTACATAGAGCTATTAAATATAATCAAAATTCAATATTTAAAAAGTATATAGACACTAACACACAACTTAGACGCAATCAACCAATGACTGAGATAAAAACTATTATAAACTTTTAAATAATAGCCTCTACGGAAAACCGTTGAAAATCTTAAAAAACGAATTAATTTAAGATTATGTAATTCTGCAAACAAATTAATTAATTATTGCTCAAAACCAACTTTTCGGAAATCATTTAAAATCGACAATGATTTGTTCTCTGTGTTATTAAATAAGGAATCGGTGTGTTTAGATCGACCGAGTTACATTGGACAAACTGTACTCGATTTATCTAAAGTTAGGATGTATCAATTACAATATATAGAGTTAGAAAAATATCGAAACGAATTCACTTGTGAAATTAATATAGTTGCAGGGGACACCGATTCCTTTTTTCTGGAAATTAAGAATTGTAAGTTAGACATTCTATTATCTGCTATGGTTCGTTATAATCTCCTCAATACTTCTAATTATGACCCAAAACATCTCTTGTATAGTAGGAACCTTGATTCTGTCATTGGAAAGTTCAAAGACGAGAATAAAGGACCTAAATACAAGGAGTGTGTGTTCCTTTGTCCAAAATCTTATAGCCTCTTGTCTGAAGTTGAAAGTATCAAAGCTAAGGGTATAACATTGAAGGATACTGACTTAAAACATATATCATACCTAAATTTTTATAACAAAAACTTAATTTTTTCTGTACCACAAACTCGTATTACTAGTAAAAAACATCAATTATTTACAATTAAAAACAGTAAAACTGCATTAACAAATAAGGATGATAAAAGGGTTTGGGTGGGAAAAATATAAGTGTTGCATATGGTTATTATAGGGGAGGTGATGTGGTTTTAGGTAACAGTTCAGAATAATTTTCGGAATTTAATGAAGAATATGACGATTATGAAGAATTTTGAATGAATAAATTATTTGAAAATATTCTTTGTTTTTTTATATATTTTTGTTGATGTTTAAAATTTGTATGTTTTTAAGTTAGTATTATATTTTATTAAGTATTAAAAAATGTCAAAAGGTAAATCATGTATATTTAAATATGTATTTTATTTTATTATTTAGTTTATCTCTTTGAAGTAATTTTAAAGAAAATTCAGGAACTTTATCCAAGAATTAAAAATACGTTGGATTATTGCGCACTAGAGTTTCTCGCAACAAAGATTTACCATTTCAGAGGGATTAACATTGAAGAACTTCTCGAGATTCACTATGACAACGTTCAGGGATCTGGTGACCGATGTGTTGCAAATTGCATTGTTTGTAAAGATAGTATGAGAGTAACATGTTCAAATGGATGTCCATGTTGCCACGATTTCAAACGTGACCAAACAATCCATTTATTGTTGGCCGAAATGCGTAAAGCATGTTACTCGGATATTTTTGATTTGAAATAAAAATTAATCTTTTTTATTTAATCTTTATTGTCAATAAAAATATTTGTTTGGATTGAAAGTTTGTTATTTTTACAATTCAAAATTTATCGATGATTTATCTTTTTTACATTGAAAAATTATTCTTAGACTTGGAATTAAATTTTTAAAAAAATGTTAATAATAATAAAATAATAATAATATAAAATAAATAATTAAATTAATAAAAATAATAATATTAAATAAATAATTAAATGAAAATAAAAAATAATTATTTAATTCACTTCATTAAAACAAACAATTTAATTATAATATAATTTAAAAATAAATAAAATAATTGACTTGATTAAAATTAATAATAATATAATTTAAATATAAATAAATAATATTATTGACTTAACAATTAAAGTAAATAAAAAAAATAATAATAATTCATGATTTTTAGTCGACAGGCGATTTAATCCAATTTTATTTTTATGGGTTTTTTCAAGTATGAAAAAATATTTAGGCTTTTTATTCGATATTTTTATTCGAAAATACTCCTCAGTACGACCAATCATAGGCGATTTAAGCCAATTTTATTTTTTAGGCTTTTTAATCGAGAAAAAATACTTAGACTTTTTTATCATGAATTTTTTTAAATTTAAAAAATGAACATTAAAACAAATAATTTTAAAAAAAAATTTTCATTAATTAAAACAAATAATTAAAGAAAATTTTTAAAGCCCCCCTCCCCCTAAAAAAATTTTATGGGGGGTCTCGGTTTTTTTTCAAAGTCAAATATCCACGGGGCATAGTTTTCATATGTCACTACTTACATTCATTAACAACATGTTAATTAACCGATAACTTCGGTCATTAAAGCTTTATGTAACCAAAAATAGGATTGAATATTTATTTTATGTTAATTTATGGGTGCGAATCGGTGCGGATGGTGCGGATAGGTATGGATGGTTGCGGATGTGTGTTGATAAGTGCGGATCGGTGATGTGTGTGTGTGTGTGAACGGTTTAAGAACGGAATGTTCTAGAAGGTAGATGTGTGGAATGTGGTAGATGTGCGGAAGGTTCTTGAAGGTAGGTGTGCGGAAGAAAACGAAATTTCAACGTGCACGTACTTCAATAATTTACTTTAAAAGAGAACACTCAATTTCCGTATCTTTTCATATTGGGTAAGAGCAAGTTTTTTATATCTGATAACAAAGAGTCATGGAACTTTCATACTTACGACTAAGTTTCGAAAAGCAATTTCTAAGATATTTCACTCTGCATTGTACGACTCATATATGCAAAAGTGGCAACTGAGCAATAAAAGCGACATGATTTGCAGCGGCTATAAAATTATCTCCTCAAATAAATAAAGCAATTTTTAAAAGTAAACTTGACGACTTTGCATGGAACTTTATGCATCGAGCGCGAACTAATACACTTAACATCAATGCAAAGCCTAATAGAAAACGGGATTCTAGACTTTGTAGACGTTGTGAGAAAGAGGATGAAACTATGTCTCATGCCTTACAGTCATGTAAGATTCACCAAATACTGACATTAGAGAGACACAATGACTTTCTAAAGATAATAACAAATAATCTAAAAAACCCTAATTTTATTGTCGCGGTTGATCATTCTTGTTCTCTTGTCCTGAATTCTAAACAACGCGTCGATCTTATAATAACTGATACTGAAAGAAAAAGAATATTCATGATTGATATTAAGTGTCCAATGGATTCTGTTTCACATTTTGAGTTGACTGATAAGGCAAATATTGAGAAATATAGCTTGCTTCAGAGTGAATTACAGGTAGCCAAACCTGATTATCAGGTAGAGCTTTACACTTGTATTATTGGGGCATTAGGCTCAATTCCTCCATCAACTTATGATCTGATTTGTAAACTTGGCATTGAACCACTTCAAACAGAAGGTCTGCTTAAAGAATGTGCAATGACCAATATCCTGCACTCAGCTAAAATATGGTATTACCATGTTCATGGCATTCTACCAGACTTCTGCAATTAATTTAAAATTATGGATATTTAAACTAACTTAAACTTTTTCATTGAGATCAGAATTATTTTTTTTATTTGAAATGATTCAGACTACATTCGTAATTTATCTTTAAATTCAATATTATTAATCTGATTTCTGTCTTTGTAAAAGTCGTAATTGAATTTAGAAAACTTAGAAAATCAAATCAGAGCTAAGTTTGTAGTATTTATTACTGCAAAATTTATCTTTGCAATGCCGGATGACGACGCCGATGAATCATCATATCAGATCAAGCAAAAGAAAATTCAGAAGACGCCAATTGCAGAAGGGACTGATTGATCAAATACTTGATAACTTATATTTGAATTCATCCTTCACTACAACGATTGCAGTATGAATTGCATGCTTCATGTTGAGCATATTCTTTTCATTGTGAAACAAACTTGCTATATTTAATAAAATTTTAAATAGTACTAGTGAGTGATTTTGTTAAGTCGTAGAAGTAGTTGTAGGCGTGTTTGACGATGATGGGCGATGATGGGTACGGATCGGTGTGGATGGGTGCGGATGGGTATAGATGGGTGCTGATGTGTGCGGATCGGTGATGTGTGTGTGAAAGGTTTAAGAACGGAAGGTTCTAGAAGGTAGGTGTTGTGGAAGGTTCTAGAAAGTGTGTTGGTCAACAACTACGTGACATAATAAGGGTTAGGTAATAAATGTGTCTCCGGGTAGTGACTGACCAGTGGGCACTTGACATAATCGTGAGGTCACCTGAACAAAGGTCAATTACTAGGTAGAAACTGAGTGGACAGAGATCAATATCCAGGTAGCAACAGCATGGACAGAGGTCAGATATTATGTAATAATTACGTAAGTCTAGGGGGTTGTATCTGACGGGCCCACATCCTACTACTTATTATTATCATTGTTTACAGATAAATATCAATAAGTAACTTTAGAGCGTTTGTTCTTCTTTTACCCTCAAATGCCAACAATTCTGAAAGAACAACCAGCATCAATGATTCCAGATCTCGTATACACTGAGACAAATATCTGGATATTTAATATAATCAATCAAGCTTTGTGGGATGTAAAGTTAAATCGAACAATGAAGGATATGGAACCCGAATACTCGTGTATTCTGGATTGCAGCTGTTGCGATTTCAAATACCAAAGATATGTGGAATGTTGCCTTGTCAAATCTGTTCAAAATGTTTGTAAATTTAAACTTTTTAGAAAATAGATGTTTTATTGTTTAATTGGTTGTTTTGGTTTGATTAGTAATATTTTTAATACTCTGATTTTATTAGTAGAAATCTTTAAAATAATAATAATATTAGTATTTGTTTGGTTTTAATAGTATTAATTTTTTAAATAGTCATAATATTAGTGATTTACAATAATATAGTAATAACAATAATAATTTGGCACATTAAAACATATATAGAAATAATTGAGGCACACATAAAATGCAATAACCATACAATATTCATGCATGATTCTGATTGGTTAATCAGTATCTAGCAAGGGTAAAAAGCTCGTCACCACCTTATAAATATCATAAATGCAACATGACCAAGAAAATAGTGAGCTCTGCTATCAGTGTCCAACCAGTTCAGATGTTCCACAATTATAAAATGTATTTTTTAAAGGAGCCTATCAATATGCAATTGGTAAATCCAGTCAAACTCAATAGAACTCAATTTCAATCTCTCCCTGGAACACTCTCAATGATAGATATCAAGGATATTGATACGGTTTTCAATAAGATCAATTCGAATTTAAAATGCAATGAAAATGCATTCTTCACCAGTCAATATACCAGATATTATGATGCATTTACAGAAATAGGTTTTAAAGAACAGGAAATCTGGTATTTAACAAAAGCTGATCAAAATAATGTGCTTTCTCTAATCTGGAAAATTTTTACTGCTAGACTTTCACAATTATTTTAATGTATATTTTAGTGTTTAATGTTAATAAATGTATTTAAACAGATTTTGTTTTCTTTACAACATATTCTATAAACAAAATTATAATTAGTTTTAAAATTGTTTTAAAATGATGTCTGAAAAGGTAAAATATAAAATATAAAATAATTAATTAATTTTCCTTTAGAATATTTAATAAACTTTTTGTTTGATAAACTCGAAGAAATAACCGGTGTAAAAATTAGAGATATGTTGACTCTAGATGAAGCATTGGGTAAAGAAGATTCATGTTGTGATTCAGAATGTCAGAGTGATGATGAAGAAATTGTTAATGATGAAGAAATTATTAAAAATGAAAATACTGAAATTATTAATGATTAAGATACTGAAATTATTAATAATGAAGATATTGAAATTATTAACGATGAAGAAACCCCAATTTTAGTTGAGCCTAACGAATTTAAGACTTGTGTTGCACCATGTCATAGAAAATATAATGATAAAATATTGTGGTGATAAAGCATGTACATGTAATAATCAATAAATCTTTAAAATTGTAGGTTTTTATTAATAATTCAGTAAATAACAAAGAATAATACATTTATTAAAATTAATGGTAAACTTTATTACAGATACATATGACCGATGCTCCAGTTAATAGTTTTAATAAAAATTTGCAATTTGAAATATAAATATCTGACGTTTGGCTTCTGCAGAACTTGAATAATTGTTACCCATCCACCGTTTGCTTCTATCCATAAATCAATTTTTTGTTTCTATTACCTAAATAATGATAAAAATCAAATAATAATATAAATTAATTTACCTCTGTAGACCATTGGAAATAATTTTCATAGTCAGATCTGGATTTTAATATCACATATTTCATATACATTAATTCTACTATTATTCGCATCCATTTATTATTTTCATCAAACATATAACTAAATATTGATTGGAATGAATTTTTCTTTCTGTCCAATGTTGGCAAATTGAGAATGAGCTCAAATGGGATATCTTCTACAATTTTCTCGGTACGGTTGACCATGAATTTTATGTTTTTAATGATATCATCATCATTTCCATTATAAACAACCAGATTATTCAACAAAGTTATAAAAAATTTAGTTTCCAGCATTTTATAAAAATGTTTGGAGGTGTAAGCTTATTTATACTATATTCAAATAATCAGAATCATGCATGGATATTGTGAAGTTGCAATGTCTTTATTTAAGAAAATATGTAAAAATATATAATGGAAATGTGAATATTGATGATTTGCTGCCACTGTTAACAGGTTGTATAGGCTGTTGAACTTCTTTCATTATACGATTGAACTGATCAGTTGTTTTATTAGAATAAAATTTTATACTATATTGAAATTGATTTATCATTTTTTCATTAAGTTTGCGATTTTAATTCAATTCGAATATTGATTTTCTTAATTCATTTTTGATAATGCCTATGGTCCGATTTAGATATAAAATATCATCATATATTGCGTTCCGAGCTCTTTTTAAAGTCTTATATGCCAGTTCAAATTGGATTTCTTAATTAGTCATTCTTTCAGATAATCCTTTGACTGGAGCTTTCAAATATCTAGGTCTATCTATCATATACAAAATATCCATCAACACTGCTGTATCAGGACATACACATCTTGTTGAATTTTTACATTGAACAGTTACAACAATTGAGTTAGCCATTTTAAAAACACTAACAACTAATATTATTATTAAAATTTCTTTAATCATTTTCAGATCTATATAAAATAATATTTACTGTTTATAGCTAAAAGGTTGTGTGTGTGTGTTTAACTTCTCATTGGTTTAAATTAGTATAAAACTAATTGTTATTTCAATTTTTATCATTAAAATGGATGTTATTGTTCCGAGCGCAGTTCAAGCTATGAATGAAATTGAACATTATGTTAACTTATTATTATTATTATTATTATTATTACTTGTTTTATAGATGATCATTTTAAAGTTATCAAAAAACGTCTGGAA
Organism: Schmidtea mediterranea; assembly: GCA_022537955.1. Lineage (NCBI taxonomy): Eukaryota > Metazoa > Platyhelminthes > Tricladida > Dugesiidae > Schmidtea > Schmidtea mediterranea. The sequence continues at coordinate 91,134,684 of CM039681.1, read as the reverse complement.
TTCTATTATCCAGATATACATGAAATATTGAAGGATAAGCCAGCATCAATGATTCCAGACTTGGTTTTTAATTATACGTCTATATGGACATTTTCCGTAATCGATGAGTTCCTATGGGACGTCAAGCAAAACAAAATGTTAAAGGATATGGACCCCGAATATCCATGTGGTGATGGATGTCATTGCTGCGCTGCCCGATATCAAAAGTATGTGGAATGGGCTTTGAATAAAGCTCTTCAACAATATTATTATAGTTGAATTATTTCTTTTTAATAAAAGTTTTTGTTGTTAATGAATTTGATTTCATTATATATTAATTATAGTATAATAATAATAATAATAATAATAATAATAATAATAATAATAATAATAATAATAATAATAATAATAAGTAATAGAATAAAAATTTAAAAACATTAATAATTAAAACATTACTTATAAAAATAAATATTAAATTTAAATTAAAAGTTTTTTAAAAATACTATGACCTTGATAAAATTTGAATGACCTTGAAAATTATGATGAGTCATCCAATGACCTTGAGAAATTTTGAATGACCTTGAAAAAATATGATGCCTCATCCAATGACGTTGTATGAATCCATGGTCTTTTTTTGAATGACCTTGAAAAAATATGATGAGTCACCCAATGACTTTAATGAGTCATAGTCTTTTTTTAAATGACCTTGAAACAATTTTGAATGACCTTGAAAGTTACGGTGACTCATCTAATGATTTTGAATGAGTCGTGGTCTTTGTTTAAATGACCTTGAGAAATTTTGACGAATCATTGTCTTTGTCTTACAAAAATTAATACTTTTAAACTTAGAAAAAAAAATTTTTCACCGGGGGGGATATATCTCTTTGTCCCAGCGGGCCGGTGGGGTAGCGGGCATGTATTCCACTACTCAAGTTCAACGATACCAGTTTTCCGGATCATTATTAGTTTTCAAATTTTGTAAATTTTTGTAATATAATTATTTTTTTAATTTTTTATTTTCTAGTTATAGTATAACGAAACTCATGATATTTTTCATGTATTTCAATATAATTCTTTAATTATGATTTATCTTTTAATTTTTTCCAGTTTATTTTTTATTTTAATTAATGACATGAACCTTGAAATAAAAGTTCATTTTTATTTTTTATGTAAAATTTAGTTTTTCTGATATATTGTTTATTCAAGGTAGTGCTGTTTAGTTTTTTGGCAGAATTGTAAATTTAAAAATGGGTTTGAATTGTGGTCTATGTTTTTGCATATTAGTAGTTGGAATTATTTTAATAAATTAAATTGCTAACAATTAAACGAATTTGTCTTATAAAGAAAACATTTTAAAGATGTTTCATATGATCGATGATGATTTATCTGGTAGTGATTCGGAATCAGAAGATTTTTCAGCGGAAATTATGAAAATTGATATCTATAGAGAAAATTTTTTAAAATATTTTCCTGATTATGATTAATAGGGTTTTTAGTTTGTGTTATAAAGGTTCATTTTAAATTAGTACTGCTATGTTTGCAAACTATCTTCGACTTATTTGAACATATCTTAGGGTCAGTTAGTTTTCGCCCAACAAAAGTATATGTCACAGTAATTATATAACAATTTTTATATAACATTATCATAATTACTGGTTATTAAAATAATGCTCTGTATAAATTTTGGTCTCCGAAAAGTAAAAAGCATTATGGAATACATTTAGAATCACTGCTCAATTTATATACAAATACTTTCACAATTGTTGAGTATATTATGTGTAAATTTGACTTTTATATTGCAGTTGTTTAAATTCTAGATATTTCAGTTAATTTAAACTAATAAAGAAATTTAATTGGAAAATGAAAAGATTTTCATGTTATTTTGATAAATTTTCATTTGACAAAATTATAGTATTTATTTAAAAGAAAATTTAATTATTTCCAATTTCTCTATGAATCCTAATAAATGGTTTGCAATTTTATTATTTTATGGGCCATTATTATTCATTTGACATTCTCTGACAGTGTACAATGCGCTGCTAAGGCTCTCAATCGAAAGCGGTCATATTTCCTGCACCTTGGAAAAAATTGCTCCATTCCACTATCTAAGTCGTCAAAAATACGACATGGAAAATATCAAAATTTCTATAAAAAAATCTCAAAAAATTTGACTCTTTTAAAATTTTGGAATAATTGCACCTCGGAAAATACTGTCCATGTGCAAGATGTTGTTAAAATATTTGATTCATTGAAAAAAATAAAATTTTCAATGATTATTAAACCGGAAAATCATCAAAATAACTTCAGAAGTATTATCCTTGACGAATGGCAAGAAATTCGTCCGAAGACCATCGAGGTTAATTTAAAAGATGAAAATGGAAGTCTTGTTTTATCCTTTTCTTACAATGCTAAGCTAATTGAATCAATCGAATCTCATTCCGATATAAAGAATTTATTTAATTTCTTCTGTTTCACTGAGTTCGACCATAAGGATAAAATTATGCCTCCGGAGAGAATATCTTTCATAAATAATCTTCACGATCTTATTTGTCCTTGCGAAAACAATTGTAAAAGCAAACGTTTTGGATTGTTAAAGCCAACAGGAGTGCTACAGAAATATCTTTGCAATAAAAATCCAAATAACGAAAACAAAATTCCTTTAAAGATAAAATCTCTAGAAATTATAGGAAACTATGACTTAAATATCTATAATCAGTTATGAACGGTGAACTCCAGTTCAATTTTTCCTATGAAAATGGAAAACTAATAATTATTAAAATATATTTTACCTCAATCACTGAAATTATTTTCAAAATTAATCATTTTAAACAAAAAATCAACTAAAAAATAGGTTAATAAATTGATCAAATTTTGTTTTCTTTTAATAAAATAACTTCTTTTTTCATAAAATAATAAAAAAAAAATTTTAATAAATTAATAGCCAATACAGCACCGTAAGTAATTAAAATCTACACACCCCAATCGAACTGTGTAAGTGCGTGTATAATCGCCAATAGTTCTTGCCCGTGAAGGCTCCGGCGTGAGAACGCAGGAGCTGGAACGTCAATATCATCCGTTATAAGGGAAATTGGAAGGTAAGTGGGTAGTCTTTTGGCTATTCCTTCGCCATCCATTTCCTAAAAAATCGACCAAAAAATATGAAAAACAATCGGCTTAAAATCTCAACACCGAATAGTTCAGTGGGCACTCATTAACTATAAAATGAATATAAATAGGTCATAAGGACAAAGAGAGGAAATGGGCAGCGGGGAAAATAGCAAAATCGTTGCAACAGTTAAAATGAATAGCCATCGGAAAAAGATTCATCCGAACGACTAAAATTATGAAAAATAATAATTTGCATAATATGTAAGAATTAAATAAATTATGTTGAATTGAGACAGAAAATATGTGTAGGACGCTGCTCAGATTCTCCGAATCAATTAAAATACTTATCCAAAATAGCAAAGTAAAAGTAGAATACAGCTCAATAATTGATAGGATATCAGGATAAGACCGTAAAATAAGGGCGGAAAGCTGCTCAAAATTCAACTTAAACTCAATAAGAAAAGATAGCGATTAACTATTATAATGGGAACTTGAAAGTTAATAAGAAATGCTAAAGATAAATTATTACACTGAAGGCCTAAACTTAGTAATAATCACTAGAGATAAATTGCTATAATGAAAACCTAAAATTTGTGAGAAACGATGGAAATAAATTACCGTAAGAAAAAATTTCCAAGTAGTAAGAAACGCTAGAAGTAAAACACTATGAGGGAAGCCTAATATTAGAAAAACCCTAGAGATAAAGCGCTATGATTGAAAAACCCGAGATTAATAAGAACATTACATAGCTTTATGAAAATAACCTCCTTATGATAAGCAGTTAATGAGTAATTATTATCAATTAAAAAATTACTATTGTTACCAGAAGAGTGTAGAAAATTAGATAAATTCATACTTTTCATGAATAAATTTACCAAGATTGTCCCACGGCACAAATTTATAATAGACACCTGAATTGTCGATCAGGTAGTAATAGGCTTACCACCCAGCGTAAATAGTATAAATAAATGAAGTAAAAGACACTGACGTGAACGATATGTAAAATAATCACCCAATAAATTAAAGCCATCATCAAAATCCAATAAAAAAATAAACCACAGTGAAATACATTTTAGTTCCAACATTTTGACGAAACCATCTATCTAGATGCGACCATAGATCCCGCTTGCAAAGGAATGAAAACCCACCAAAATAAGTTAACATCGTATTGCCTGAAATAAATGTACTGCAACAGTAATTTCTGAGCGTGATGAACGACTAAAAAGCAATAAATACGAAGGCAAATAAATAAAGTACTCACCCAATTAGTTAAATCTGATGTGGCCCAAGCACGGCGACAACGAATGATCCAATAAAACATATTAAATCCAGAAAATAGCACTACAATGATCCGCTAAAGTGCGAGAATCAAAAACGAAGAATGATAATTAGATTTCTGATTTTTTTTTAATCCATCGTGATCAGTAAAATGATGGTTCAATGAATAAATCAAAACAGCGTGGCCAATCATTGAAGTTATTAGCAAGTGGTTATTGAACGAACCACTGAAGCCACCAACGGATTTTACCAACTGCTGGGCAAAAACTGATAAAGCCCATTTTTTGTTTAACCAGCACGATAACGCCTGTGTGTTTTTGAGAAGAAAATTTAAAATTAGAAAAAAGGAAAAATTTAAAGAAAAATAAAATAAATAAAAATTTAAGGAAAAATTTGATACATAAAAATGTAAAAATTTAAATTTAAATCGAAAAGAATAAAATTTTTTATAATTTTGGAATATTCTAGAAATTCCTTGTTTTACTGCATCAAAACACACACACGAACAATCATGATATATAAGGCGAAGCTGGTTGAACAAAAAACACTCTTTTTACAATGTCAAATACTCTTTGTACTCTAAAAATTTAATTTTTTCAATTTTATTTTACAAAGTGAGTATATTATCTTATCATGCATTTTATTTAATTTAATTTAGTTTATTCTTATGATTTTATTTTACTCTATCATAACCTATGTTTACCTGTTTAGTTTTTAAGGAATAAAGTTTTGAAATGGATTGTTTTCATTATTACCAAAATGATCAATTTTATTTTAATCTTTAGTCCACTTATGATCGAACCTTCATCATAGAGATTTACCTCTAAATCATTTCAAGCAATTTTTATCCTACAAAGATATAATATAGCCTACATGCACGCAAGAGAGAAAAATAAAAATCTTTTTTCGATACCCCGGATCGAATCGGTTGTTAGTGGGGGAAGCCGCGGCGAAGGCAGTAGCCGGGTCCGTTCAGTATTCTCCCTTTCCTAAATCCTATCGCCCAACCCTCGAAAGAGCAGAGTTGAGGTCCTGGGAAAGGGTAAATATAAAGTTTGAAAGTTACAATAAAAAGAAAAATATGTAGACTATTATCCAGTAGAATTAGAAAGATTTTTTTATTCGGCAAAACATATTTCATTACAAAAGTTATTATCTAACCTATATACACTATACTACGAGACTAATCACAACAAAGAAAGGTTAACCGACTATACATCGGATTTCTCGCAATACCATTATTCGTGAATAATCTACGTTTTAAACCTGAAATCAAAATGACTTCGACTATAAATCCAAAATTTTACGTTATCCCATTACTTAGATTTCACTATTTCGTTAAAAGAAAAATTCTAGTCAGTTTATAAAACTAAATCCACGACCCTATGACCCACATAACAACTGTCATCCTTACTATTAACGTGATTTTTTATGCATTTAAAATTACTATTATTGCTAAAAAATTTCATTATATTTATAGTTATTATTATCATTTTTGTTGTTATTATTATTATTGTTACTAAAATATGATTGTTATTAGTATTATTGGTATTATTAGCATATCATTATTATTTTTGTTATCAACTATATAGTACTATTATTGTTAATAACTGGTGGCTATTCGTATTTATGTTCATGACTTTATTGCTATTATCATTTTGTTACTAGCATCATCAATATTATTGTTAATTTAATATTTTTATTATTATTATTATTATTATTATTATTATTACCAATATATTATTATTATTTATATTATTATTATTAATACTCACATATTATTATTATTAGCACTACTATCGTTGTTACTATTGTTATTATTATTAATTTAGAATCATCGTTATCATTATTATTATTATTATTGCTATCCCTAGCATCTTGACCCTCTCAGATTTAATATTGTATTATTATTATTATTATTATTATTATTATTATTATCATTATTTTATTATTATTATTATTGTTGATATTATTATTTTCATATTATTATTATTATTATCACAATAAGTTTAATATTATTATTATTATTGTTATTACTTCATTATTATGATTATTATTATCATTGTGATGAGTATATTCCTATAAAATACTATTGATATCATTATGGTCACAACCGTTATTAATATCGAGACACTATTATTATTATTATCCTTCAGTTATCATTATATTTATACTTATTATTATCATTATTATTATTAACTTGTTAAAATTATTATCATCATGGTTGCTATTAATATTGCCATAATCGCATTACTATTACTTAACTTAACTTAAAATCATAATTATAGATAGTGTAAGTAAACTAACACGCTTACAAAAATTTTGTTTTATTATTTTCAAAAACATTACAAAAAAAATTCCAACAAAAGAGAGAAGAAAGAAAATCCAAATTGATGCGGCTACTTATTGAGTGACCTGAAGCATAATTTCAAATAAGTTAAGTGATACATGGAAGAGTATACTTGATAGTAAGTATTGATGGGAAGATAGGGTCCAACAGACGATCGGGTTACGGCCGGAGATCTAAAAATTACAAAAATATTAGGTAAAAGTAGCTAAAAAAAATCGATATTACTGTTGGGCCAGAACACATAAGGCCTTGGAAAATGTTTAAATGGATCGGTAACACACATGCAAACATAACATGCAAATTCAAAATAAACCTATTGAAACACCAATTAATCCCACCAAAATATGAGAGAAAAACAATAAAATATAAAATAATAAACATAAAAATAAAATAAAATAATAACAAAATGCAACAAGATTCTCACGATACAAACACAAAAATAACATGAAAACCCAACAAATTCGACCGAAAATTAATAAATCGATAAAATTTCATGAAAATGAAACTTAAATCAAAAAATTTGAATTAGAAATAATTCAATAAAAATTCTAAATAAAAAATTATTTAAATAAATCAAAAAATAATAAAAATAAAGAATAGAATACACTAGAAAATAACAAGGTCGAATTTTGTTTTACTACATCAAAATTAACATGCGAGGTTAGGGACAGAAAATAGGTATAAATACCGATGCATTTTCACATAAAATTTAACCAATTTTGAAAAATAGAATCTTAGTTATTTTAAACCTATTTTCAAGCCAATTCTTTTGAATTTTTAGGTGAGAAGTAGTATTATTTGAAACTCTCTCTCCACGTCACATCCTCGCAACCTCGGTAGAGCTCTGCTTGGATGTCGGCGTGGGGGGAGATACATTTTTATGAATTTTATTTATGGAATGGATTGTATGGTAACTTTATGTTTTACTTGTTATATGCATTAATAAATATTTATAATATTTTAAAATTGTTTTATATATTTAATAAGATTAATCTGTCGAAATTTTTCCGGCCCACAGCCAACACCTATCGCAAGTCAGTAAAATCCACATATAACTCAGACTCGTGTAAGCGCATGGAAAATCACCAATGATCTGTGCCCGTGAAGACCCGGCGTGCGGAACGCAGGGTTGGAACGTCAATATTATCCCGTATAGAAGAAACGAGAAATAAGGAAGGAGTCTTTTGGCTGCTTCCTCGTTTCTCATTTCTGTAAAATCGACCTAAATTATTTTACACATGGCTCAAAATCATCACACCGAGTAGTCCAGTGGGCACTCATTAACTGTAATATAAACATAAAATGCGCCTAAGGCTTATTAAATGGAAAGGGTACGGGGAATAAATTAAAATGAAATCGTTGATATGGAGAAATTAATTCGTTATTATAAAATAAATTGGTGATATAAATTTACTTAATAAATTTAATTTGACTATAATGTTTTAAATGAAGATCGCTATGGTGTAAGCTACTGATAAAAACCCTAAACCTGAGACTCAACGCGACTATTTCCCTATAAAATCGACGCAAAATCAAAAGAAACAACCATAAATTTATATTACTATTACATAAATCAAGTAAAATTATAAGAGTAGGCTTACTACCGACGTCGAATTAGAACAATTCCAGTTTAGTATAATAAGTACATTCCAAATATCTTTTCAGTAGACGATTAATGATTATCCATTGCAAAATCCCGATAATATAAACGTAAAGAAAATCCAATGTTTTAGATCGCGAAAAAACCCTTCGAGAAAAATTTACATTCCAAAGAATCATCGATAGAGTTTCGAAGTATTCCTAACATTTCGATAAAAATTATACGAAGTAATTAAAACATTAACTTGCTAAAAACTAAAATTGATAGTGTTCTGAATAATAAACTCGGAACTTCGTCAAAAATTTCATACGCCAAATTCGACCCGAACCTCATAATTTTCTAAAATAGGCTGAAGATAATACTAATGAGGAAAATGAACCTACCTGAATTTATCATCGCCCCGCTCATTTCCACCTGTAGAGAATTTCATAAAATCGGTTAACATCCTAAAATAAAATTAGAAATATTAATTATCGACAAGTGAAAAATAGAAAATCCAACCTGAAAATCGATAAAAATTACGTCCAACCGGAAATCATTCTGATCGTCGAGGTTGATTTGGAATAAACAAATTCATCCGCGATTACACTAGACATCAACGGAAGCACGCGCACTTATTTTATATCGAGATTTCGTCCAGATATTTATTGATCGCGAAAATTTTTTTCACCTTGAACATGGATTATACAGTAGGAAGAAATATATCAGAAGAATCGAACTTGCCAAATCAAGGTAGTTTTGTAACATTTCTCTTAAGTAATTTAATTTTCATAATGTCATAAATTTTTAATAAATGACAATTATAGTTGTCTCTCATAAATTAGTCCATGAATAAAAATTAACTATTTAATAATTGTACTCTACCATATTAAATATAAAATCTTTAAATTATAAATAAATTTATATTAAAATTTTAAGTTTTCTCATAAATCAACTAGCTGTAATAATGATGTATCGCATCATTTTTTAAAACTAATATAATGATTATAAAAGAAATACAGGGGATTATATTTTTCGGGCTAGAACAATTACATAAATGCATTTGCATTGTATATTTTATAAATAAACAGTCGCATTTCACCATTTGAAACATACTTTAATAATTAAAGATTGACTATTTACAATATAAGTTTAATATTTTTAATTGCAATATTATATTTAGTGTTTAATCTATTAGCCCAAATATTAACATAGAGTACATGTTGAAAACATATAAGTAAAAATGAGTAAATACCGCGTAGATTTCAGGGGGTAAATTGTCATAAGAAAATTTACTGTTGTTGGATAAAGATTTTAATCCGCGATTACGATGATTTTTTTGAATAACTAGTAACACTTATTCCCGTTTCACGAATTCAATAGGTATTTCCCCTCATCAGTTTTTACATTAGGAATTATTTTACATAAACCTAAAATGAATTTAGTACAACATTTCTAAAGTAACCAATATCTCTCGTATAAAAAAGTGATAATCGAACCTTTATTTTCCCGTGAACCCTGCGTGACTAGTTATTAAGTCACACAGACGACTTGGATAGCTTTAGGAACGTTCGAACAAGACGCAAATCACTCGCTATTCGTTTCAGGTACACTATAAGAATAGATTAAACTGATCGTTCACAATAAGTAGCCGACGGCGGATATTATTTGACCGTAAAACGCCAAGTTACGATTAAGATAGACTAACTTTTATTTCATTATATCCAACTACCTAACCGTAATGATGTTTTAGAAGAACCAATGCCTCTCGACTGGATACCCGCCCATGTAGCAGATGAATGGCGTCGGGCTTGGAAGAGAGCACGACCGACAACAACAATCATCGAGGAGCCTCAACTATAAAAGGCCATACCCAATCATCTGGCAGATATTGGGCCTAGAAAAGGATCCTCGCAGGCTGAATGAACAGCAATATCCCGCCGAAGAAATCCGTGACCACGCGCGGAACCTCCTCGCTCAGTGGGAGAGGGTACAGGAGCAAGTCGACCTAAAATTGGTCAAAGCCCAGATGTACCTCGCTAATGTCGAAGAGGACATCCTCGTCGGGCGTATTGCGGAAACCCATCCACCTCGACCGGTCCGCAACACCCGGCGACCGGTAGGCATCATTCCAGGTTTCTCCCCGGAGGAAGGGGTTAAAAAATTCTTCAAGGAACCCTGATTCCTCGGACAAAGGACATAAACAATAATTTGTGTTATTAATGTGATTGAATATTAAAAAATTTTCAAATGTCGTTCGTTTTAATTCTTCTTCGTGAATGGATTCATTCTTATAACTATGTTTGTAATAATCATAATTTTATTTATTTAAGTCCATAAAGAAATTTAAAGATTTTTGTTTATTGTAGCAATGGCAACTATCCAATTTCTACAAACCGAATTAGATCACGCTAGAAGTGCAAACGCGAATCTACTTAGTCAGATAGTCCAAATAACTCGGGAAGCGCAACAAATCAAGGCAACCTGGTCGGACCCGAAAAAGACGAAGGCCCTCTATCTCAGGCTCACGGCAGCTCAAAAGGGTTGGGCGGAGGAGCGACAACTCAATCAGCGCCTCCGCACACAAATCAGGGGACTAGAGGTCGCCTTGGCAGTTTGCCGTGAGGGGGAAGCGGTAACGTATCCGCTGGTCTTCGCCCCGTCACAGTTGCCGTATCGAGATCCCCACAATAATGTAACACAATCTACGAATCCGTCCACTGTCCCATCAAGCAATCGTCGGCCGGGAGCAAGGAGCGTGCCCGACGCCGAGCTGCACGACCACCAAGTCAATCGCATTAACTCATGAACGTCATATGTATTTTTTTTTCCATTACTGATTCGAACAAATAAATTCATATTCAGTGTTAATTTAATTCCAAGTAATCGGCTACAAGTCATGACTTGCATGAGATCATCACCATGAGTACTCGCACCGCATCCTCGAACCATCGTCTTATTTCAACCGGCCAATATAAATCTGATGTTGAATTATCTTACACAAGGGACAGAGCAAAGCGAGCAGAGGTCTTCTATCGACAGCTCGTGAACCCGAGGGTTGTCCGAGCAATTACAGTATTAGTAATAATGCTCACTTTTTGCGGACAATCCACCCACTCGAACACATTTCCAACGTTGCCTAGCAACGGGTGCCGAGTGGTAGTTAGAAAGCATTTTGTATGGCGTTACTAGGGCAACAATAAGGCGATTTTAAACAAATAACGAAACCCTGTAACCCACCATTACTTATAATAGGAATCGTAAATAGTTTGACCCGTTGCCATGGTAACAAGCGGCAAGCAGGTTAAAACACATTTAGAAAAAGGACTATATAACTGAATTTCTCCTAAAACCTTTGAGTTTTTTTAGGGTCAAAACGGTGGCCAGTAATACTAAATAATATATTTTATGTTATAGTAAAGTAAATCTTATTTTTTTATAAATAAAATTTTATAAATTATATTATAATATTTAAAACTTATACTATAGTAATTTAAAGTAAAAATTTTTTTTATTTTTAAATTTAGCAAATCAGGATTTTTTTTGGTAATTCAAATTACCTCTCATAAATAGAAAATTAGAAAAAATTTCTTGATCTAAAAAATAAGAACTTTAATATTGTTCTATTATAGGATCCAGAGTATCCCCAGCAGTGGGCATGGCGCGTTGACCAGTGTCACGGCCATGAGCACTGTTGTAGATGCTTTAGGGGCGTGCAAGGAAGTGAAAGGTGCATACCCATCCCTTCCTCCGTCTAGATAGCATGATGCGTCTCCAAGAGATATTGTTTTAGAAATATAAAGTCATGTTAACATTCATTATGTATAAATTAAAATTAATAAAGACAAGAATATAAAAGATTTTGTTCAGTGGACTCAAACAGAAGGATGTTAGACAAGTTTCGTAAGGACATATCCGAATACCACCACACGGCAGTGACTCAAACTCAGAGGGCGGAGGCCATGGTGCGGAAGTGCCGCTACATGGAACAAACGTGACTTCGCCCAAAGACGGCAAATAAATTAAGAACAAAGATGAATGAATTGAAGGCCCAGTAAAGTCGAAAAGATGAAGCCCTGCGGCTGGTTGAGCAAAAGGCCCAGAAGCTTGAAAAACAAGTGGCCGAGTTTAAATTAAGAGATGGCATCCGCAAAGGCCTAATGCAGAGCGGAGCCATACTATCGGCAGAACAACAAGCCATAGTAATACGAAACATTACGGGGAAAGATGACAGAGTATAAACTATGACTCCAGGTTCCTCACGTCCACCCGAACATTTGCCTAAGAGGAACCGAAGAAAGAATCGGCGGAGCAAAAAAGAGAGGGAGCGGCAGTTTAAATTGAAACGAGCTCGCTTATTAAGTCACATTTTGGACGCAAATGGATTTTAGCTCTTGTGCATTCAATAACTTTCAGCACCGATAAACTAGCTAACACTGTGATTATCTGTTAAATTTGAATATAATTTGTCAATGTTGATCATTTTCTAAATTTAAATATAACCTATTAATGTTAATTTTGGTGTTAAAGTTGATAGTGATGTTCGGATGTGAATTGAAGTTGTTGGATATGGGGATGCTAACTGATCAAATGGTTAGGCAAAGTATTAGTTAAGTAGATAGATAGATGAAAGGAGGACCGATCAAGTAGAGCATGAAGTCTTCTATGACAGCTCATGAACCCGAGGGGGGTTAGGGCATTAGCAGTTCTTGAAAAGGAGCTCACCTTTTGCTAACCTTCCACCCACTAGTTCACAGTACCAACGTCAATTTTGAAGGGTGATTAGCGGTTCAAATTCTTTTGTAGGCGCTGGGTGGGGAATAGTAACCCTTTGGCAGTTTAAACTATTTTAAGGACCCATCAGTGCCCAGCACAACGTAGAACTAAGGCCTCCATGAAACAATCAATAAACATACCAAAGAGATGGTTCGAATTTTAGACCACCAACGCTCAACGCGACATAGTAGGACTCACGTATATAATTGCTAGACTAGTGTGATTCGATAATTTTTTCCGAAATTTCGACGCCACACATGTCCCATAATCAGAAACGTTGTAAGGATAATGGTAATTATAATAATAGTAATAATAAGGGCAATAATCGGAATAATAATAATAATAATAAAAATAATAATAATAATAATAATAATAATAATAATAATAATAATAATAATAATAATTACAATAATTATAATAATAATGATAATAATAATAATAGTAATGATAGTAAATATAATGGTAATGGTAGTAATAAGAATAATAATATTAAAAAAATAAATATAATAGGAATGGTAATAATAAGGATAATAGTAATAGTAAAAGTAGTAACAATCGACTAGAATAACACATATAATAGTAACGATAATAACGCTAGAAATAATAATAGTAGACATAGCAGTTATAATAGGGATAAGAGTAAACGAGATACTGTGTGGATATTTAACATAGCGAAGGGTTTACAGATCATATAAAAATCATCAACACGGGCAGCGATAAGGAGGACTATGGGAATAGACGTAATGATAAATGAGATAACAGTATAGATTAATGTTTGAAGGAGACAGGAGAACAATGGGGCCTAAAAATCGAAATCGAGCACAGACCTTCTATCGGCAGCTCGTTGGACCCATGGATCGTTCGGTCAATTATAGCATTAGCAATAGCGCTCATTTTTTGCGGACGATCTACCCACTTGAACACAGTTCCAAAGTTGCTTAGTGGTGGGTTACAGGGTTTCAAATCTTACTTATCCTCATGGTAGCCCTAGTAACGCCATACAAAATGATTCTGATCGCCACTTGGCACCCGTTGCTAGGCAACGTTGGTAATGTGTTCAAGTGGTGGATTGCCCGCAAAAATTGAGTATCATTGCTAGTACTATAGTTGCTCGGACAACCCTCGGGTTCACGAGCTGTCGATAGAAGACTCGTGCTCGCTTAGCTCTGTCCCTTATAGAAATTCTAGATCCGGTTCATACTTGACTGCGGAAAACTGAGACGATGATTCGGCGATGTGATAAAAATGTTCCTGACAATGTTGGCATACAATTATATTAAAGAAACAACTCAACTAAGGCTAGGACTGCTCTATTTTGAGTCAACAACACGCGCGATTTGTTACTTGGCATTCTGAAGTTGGGTTGCTCGACGTCGGGCGCGTTCCTTGCGTCCCGGTCGACGATTATTAGTTCGGGAAGTAGATTGCTCTGCTGCTCGAGTAATCTCCTGCGGCATCTGGGATGGGGCGAAGACGAGCATATAGGTCACCGCTTCCCCCTCCCGGCAGACTGCTAGGGCGACTTCGAGTCCCCGCATTTGAGTGCGCAGGCTCTGGTTGAGCTGCCGCTCCTCTGTCCAGCCTTTCTGTGCTGCGGTCAGGCGGTGGTACAATGCTTTTACCTTTCCTGGTTCCGTCCAGGTTGCTCTAATCTGTTGGACCTCTTTGGTCATTTGGAGGACTTGGTGGAGGAGGTCCGCATTTGTATTTCTCACGCGGTTCAATTCTGCTTGTAATATTGGAGTAGCGGACATAACTATAAAGGAGGAACTCATTAAATGTTGCTATAGCAATTTATATAATTCATAGTGGTGATTATCTCAAACATATAGATTAAAACGATCCTCCTCATGCAGCCGGTCAAATACAAAATGATTAACGAACATTTCTATTTAAAACACAAACAAATCAAAGTTAGCTCCTATATATTGTCAGAGTTTTTACGTTTTCTATTCTTTATACGGATGATTTCGATTCCTCCTTGGTGGAACCACGGGGTATGGACGTCGAGTATCACGAATCGGACGAGGTGGGTAGGCCTCTGAAATCCGCCCGGCGAGGATGTCTTCTTCTACATTGGCGAGATACATCCTCGCCTTGACCACCTGCAAATCCACCTGCTCCTGCACCCGTTCCCATTGGGTGAGGAGATTTTGAGCATTGGTATATATCTCTGCAGCTGGGTACTGCTGCCCGGCGAGTCCACACGGATCCCTTGTTAGGCCCAGTAACCTCCAAGTCGTGGGGTACGGCCATTGCTGTTGAATTTTCTGGAAAATCTCCGCCTTTGGGGGCGACTCTCTCCGGGGTTGCTCGTCGGATATTGGCGTGTCGTTCCATTTGAGCGGCATATTCTCTTCTGAAATGCGTCAAGGTCAACTACTTGCATATAAGGGACGAAAACAGCTTATCAAATAGTCTACCCGGGTCGTGTACCTGACTCGCTATTGTTCATCATGATCATATTTAATTAATTTAACCACTTTACGTAAAAATCAATTAAGTGATGCCTATAGCATTTGATATTAGATTTATCTAACTTTACACCTATCAACTTCTGTTAGCGTCACTTTCTGTTGTAACCTTTGTGAAACGGGTGAGCGGTTTACCTACAAGTTTTTGGCGAGCTATGTTCCATCAATTATCTCTGTATGATACTCTTATGGAAAATTATACCAAGCAAGCGCTACCCTGATATTATGTAAATTAGTTCCGGACGTCTCGGTTGACAGGGGTTCACTCACATCTGTTGAGCGTGGTTTGATGAGTTAAATAGGGATTATTACTTTTCTATACCCGATGAGCGTTAACTAGGGGGATTGCATTAGTTTACGGACCTGGCCCTTCGGTACGTACCACTTTATGATACATAATAAGATAATTAATCACATAGGTGAGATAACCCTGACATTTAATTTATTTGATATACGCATGTTAACCTTAAAATATCACATGATTGATAGTAGGTGGATAATCTTGTATTGACCTAAGCGAATTGTCATTTGATTTAAAGTTTGTTCAACAACTCCATTTACGGTTATTTGAACTTTAAGATCTAAGCCGGATATTGATCTAGAATAGCTTAGTCGTGCGTGGTTGTATCATGATGGGTGAACGATTTCCGGCGGATCTTACCGTGGCAACTTGAGCGGTGGACTAAAGGTGATTTACAATGTTTACCTTCGGTAATCCCATTATTCACGTCATATTTTCAGAATTACTGTTCAACTACTTTGCCTGAACTCGATTATCTCAATTATGGTAAGTTATTTTATTGATTGGTTAGAGCGTATTTTACTACCAATTTTAGAAATTATCCTACGCTTACCGAGGCTCCCAAGTAGATGTAACGCCCCTTTATTGGAATATTTTCGTTATGTGGAGTTTTATTTGTCCAACAACAATAAACTCGGTAACACTTTATGTGATAGTAATACAAATTTTCTCTTATCTTAAACTTTGGTTTTTACAATTATATTAATTTAATTTACGTAATAATTTGTTCATTTTATCTTTGATCGATTCGCTGTAATTCCTGAATTTATCTAGCTAAGAGATCGTGTTACCGGTAATATATTTTGACGTCTATCACCCAAACTTCTGATAGTTTTCCCCAAGGCTAGCTGGATCAACCATTTCTTTAGTCTGTGAAATTATTTTGATACCAATCAAATCCGTGAATCCAGTTAAAATTCACATCGAAAAAACTGCTTGATTCTTACCAAAGAAACTATCTTACGGTTATTCAATCTACGAATTACCTTGGTGGACGAATTATAGTTAATTATTTATCCTTAAACGATACTTTATTTTTCAAAAAAAAACTAGGTTACATTGATTTTGCTCACTATTTACTGGAATTTGATCAACGCGATATTTCTATTTACCCGAAAATCATTTTAATTGTTATCACTGAATTGAGTCAATTTGATCGTCGACATGACAATTTAATTTAATTGCTTGCTTTTACTCAATCACTTCTTCAATTTTATTAAAATAACTTATCAGCGAATTACTTGTCGTCATATTGATTTTAATCGACACTTTATTTAAGGGATTCCACACTGTTATTCAAGAATCATTTTACCTTTAACTGATACGTTTCATTATTTGAAATCAATGAATTCGATTCGTAATTGCTTTCCTGTTTATCGGTGGTTGATTTTTTGATTAGATTAATGCATTACTCGTCTTTACCCAAGAGTTAGATTAATTTTATCGAAGTGAATTATAATATCTTAATTGATGAAATTATTTGCCCTTACCCTAATTTTAATCAATGATTTACGGTCATTTACATCATGAATTACCTTTACTAATATCTGCTTTAATTGTTAGCCATCAAATACTTTACGTTTCCTTTGTTTCCTATCAAGGGTTACTTTAATTTTTATCAATAATCTTAATTTTTATCGAATTCAGCAATTTCTAATAAATTTTATTTATTTCAAAATTTTAATCCAAAATAGTTATAACAACGATTTCAATTTAATTTAATCCCGTACCCTTTCCCTTTAATAGGCCTTAGACGCATATTGTGTTTACATTATATTTACTGAGTGCCCACTGGACTACTCGGTGTGATGATTTTGAGCCGTATATAACATAAATTTAGGTCGATTTTACAGAATTGAGAAACGAGGAAGCAGCCAGAGACTCCTTCCTTATTTCTCGCTTCAGCTATAGGGATGAATATTGACGTTACGACCGCTGCGTTGCGCACGCTGAGTCTTCACGGGTACATATCATTGGCGATTTTCCACGCACTTACATGCATCTGTACTATGTAGATTTTGCTTTCTTGCGTTATGTGTTGGCTGTGGGCCGGAAAAATTTCGACAGTTTAATTCAATTTATGAAAATATATATAAAACAATTTATGCATATTAATAATATTTATTAATTATAGACAAAAATAACATAGTTACCCTTCATAACCAATCCATACAATTGCATAAAATAGCATATCATAGAATAAAACATAAATGCCTCTCTCCCCACGCCGACGTCCAAGCAGAGCTCTACCGAGATGCAATGGATGTGACGTGGAAAGAGGGTTCCAACATAAATATTTCTCACCTAAAAATTAAACTATTTCAAAAATGGTTCTGCAAATGGTTTAAAAATGGCTTTACAAACGATTTTAAAATAATTTGAAAAATGGTTTTTTTGGTTTTTCTTAAGGTTTTTTTTAATGTGAAAATGGATCAGTATTTATACTTATTTTCTTCGCATGTTAAATTTGATGCAGTAAAACAAAATTCGACCTTGTTATTTTCTAGTAAATTCTATTCTTTATTTTTATTATTTTTTGATTTATTTGTATAATTTTTCATTTAGAATTTTTATTGAATTATTACTAATTCAAATTTTCCGATTTAAATTTCACTTTCATGAACTTTTATTAATTTTCCAATTTTGTCGAATTTGTTGTGTTTTCTTGTTATGTTTGTGTAGGTATCGTGCGAATCTTGGTGCGTTTTTGTTATTATTTTAATTTATTTTTTATGTTTATTAATTTATATTTAATTCCCTTTTTCTCATATTTTATGGTGTTTAATTGGTGTTTCCAGGTTTATTTAAATCTGCATGTTATGTTTGCATGTGTGTTACTGATCCATTAAAACATTCCTCAAGGCCGTTTACGTTCTGGCCCAACATTAGTAACGGGTACCGAGTGGTAAGCAAAAGATATTTATATGGGGTTGTCTGGGTAACAACCATATAGTTTCAAAATATCGACACTCAGAAACCTACCATTTATATCAACCCCAACAAGTGTATTTTTTTTAATTGTTGTTGATTACTCAGTATTTTATGTTTAGTATTTTATGTTTAGTATTTTAAGTTCTTTCCGTGCATCAGTTTTTTTATATGTTAACGCACAATCCAAAAAATATCTCTGTTGATCCAGTATTTGCCCTTCAAATGGTACTACTGTGTGAATTCGATACCATAATTCTATCTCTGTTGCTGCGTCATAATAATGACAATTTTAAAACATATTTTTTGGGGTATTAAATTTTACCAAAATATTATTTCATCTAAATTTTCAATTCTAGAAAAATGTTTAATCTTAGTTGAAAAATTTGAAAATTTAAATATTATTTTTTAGAATTAGTTATTAATTTTTAAATATTATTTTCATTTTGATCTTCGATATTTAATTTTAAAATAATTTTTCAGTTTCAATTCAAATCTAATTTCATTGTTTAAATAACTAACGTTTTTTCTAAATTTCTGGAATATAATTTGAAATAGTATTTAATTTATTGTATTTTCTCCTATTTGAACCATAAATGATAATGATGACATTTCTAAAATACAATTATAGCAGCTTTTGCTCAAAGACTCATTTAAATCGAGTCAAAAAGAATTTTATCAGAATGCCTAAATTAATTTCCAATTATCATGACAAAGTTATAACCAATTATTTGAAACGGATATTGCCGTCTAATGTATCATAAAAAACTATTTTCTGAAAGGAAAAGTTAATGTTATTTTTAGTATATTAATGATATTGACGAAGATTTAAAATCTTTTTCAATGAAAATGGAAAATGATTATTTTTATTTACACAAGGAATGTGAAACTAATCAACCTAAATTAGAAAATTTTGACGGTTGGGGAAATCGAGTTGATAATCTTTTAACTTCTGACGCTTGGAAAAAATTAAAATCAATTTCTTGTGAAGAGGGTTTGATTAATATTGCACATGAAAGAAACTTTAAGGAATTCAGGTGAGTAATATTCAAATTTTAAATTTCCTAATTAAGTTAAAATAGTCGAATTTACCAGGGAGTAAAATTGATTCTGTTTTCAAGTTTGGGTGGATTATACGGATGTCCATTAGCAATGACTGATGGAGCAGCTTTTGTCATTCAAGTTTCTATTAATAGCTTTAACCATTTTTATTTTTAGTATTCATTATTTATTTATAAAAAATTTTAGCTTAAACTTTTGTTATCGGTATATCAATTAGCGTTTGGTAACTATAATAAGGCATGCTTAAATATCATAAAATAAATTGCGTACCGATCTGCGTAAGGGGACACGAAAACAGAGACTAAATGTAGAAACATATTGACAAACTGACAATAAATTTAATTAAGCTTCCACGTGAACATGCAACTAATGAGGATATAGTGCAAATAAATTATGTTGATTTTAAATTGTACATCTTATATGGTGCCATTTAGCCATTTGATGAGTCCCAGCATTATTTCTGGAAAATAGGGTACGACTGATTGGGTTAGTAACTAGTCGTAACTTAGTAACATTATGAAGAAAAAAGAAGAGGAACCGGGGAAATGTAGAAGATAATCAGTTCAATTTGTAGTGCATAGTCGATACGCTTGCAAGTCACTGACATTTGTCAAATGAAACCAGCAAAACTTCGTCGATATTTACAATAGAAACATAAAGATTATGCAAATAAACCTATCGAATATTTTAAAATGAAATTACATCAACTACAAACAAGCCAAAAATTGATTCAAAACCCCGCCACAGGAAGTAATAATGAGCAAGTATCTCTCCTAGTATCAAAATCTGGAAAACCTCACACTATCGCAGAAAATTTAATGCTTCTAGCAGCTAAAGTAATAGTTTCAACAATGATAGGAAGCAAATCCTATCAAGAAAATCCTCCCAGGACCCTAAGTTAATCCCTCTTACAAACGACACAGTTAAAAAATAGGATCATTGAAATGTCCCCAAAATGTTAAGGACCGATTAATTGAACGAGTTGTAAGATTTATGAACATTTTTTGTTTTCCAATTTACTTGCAACACAAACAACTGGGGCTGAAATATTTCGCTGCTTTAACAATTTTACAGCAAACAATAAAATGGAGTGGTCAAAATGTGTTAGAATGAGCACAGACGGAACAGTTATGGTTCTTATGAATGTTGTTAAAACTGTAGCGCCCAGTGTAATTTGGACACGTTGTTGCAAAGATCGAGAAGTACTTACCGCAAAGAAAATGCCAGATATTTTACGAATTACTTTAAATGAAATCGTATCTGTGGAAAATTTCTCGTCTTTTCCAAGTTTTATGCGAATAAAATTGAAGTCAGTATAAACCTCTTCTCCGCGCGGAAGTACGTTGGTTATCTCGTGGAAAGGTATAAAATAGAATTTTTTAACTGTGAGATAAAGTACAACTATTTGTGATGAATCGTTTGAAAGGTCGTTTATTTTCACTTTTCCTTAATATTCATTCTTACCTAAATGAATTAAATTGAAGTTTTTAATGTAATTCAATAAATATTTTTAAGGTAGAAGATAAAATAAAAATAATAATGAAAAAACGGATTTGTGTATAAGTAGATTAACAAAAGGAAGTATTGAATCCTTTCCAACACCTCAAGAATTTTTAGAAAATTCTGATAACAAACTTTCTGTCGAAGAAATTCAGATAATAATTGAACACATAAAAATATTAAAAGAATCTTTTATACATTATTTTCCTTCTACCACACATCAGACCAATAATGGATTCGAGATCCATTTCGTTGCAAAATGTATAAGTACAAAATTTGACAATTTCAGAGCAAAATGAAATTGCTGAATTATCAAGCGACAGCTTTTACAGGTTGGTTTACAATGAGCATACTCTCGAAGAGTTTTAGTTACATGTGGAAAATGTTAAAAAAAGCAATTAAATATTTACTTCCGTTTTCCTCAAATTATTTATGTGAAAGAGTTTTCTCGATGCTATTATACATGAAAAATAAATATCTAAATCGGTTGGAGGTTGAACCATAATTAAGGATAACATATCAAATATAGAACCTAATATCGCAATTCTAGCATCACAAAAGCAACCCGATCTTACACATGGTAAAAATAAAATATACATAATTTTATGTTATATCCAAATATTTTTTTTTATTTTGTTATTTATTTATTGTGTTAAATCTGAATGAATTATAAAAAAATACAATATATTAATTTTCCATATTCTTGAAAACACTGTATGAATTGGTTTATCGTCGAATAAAATTTGGGGTCCGCTAAGAACAATTTTATCTCAAAGGGCTCCCTTTTTCAATAAGTTTAAAAACCGCTGATATAATTGTATTTTTATATCTATTTGTAACTGAATTCTATGCCCCCTTATTCGCATGGAGATTTTAATCGGGATCGTAATTGCATTGAGGGTTTTAAAAGAAACATTGATTAGAATTAGTTGATATTTCATTTTTCAATGATTATTTTCTGATAATTAATTATGATTAATTAAAACAAAAATTAAAAATGACGCTTACTTAATTTAAACAAAAATATTATTCAAAGTTTTAATTATTATTATATCATAAATAAAATATCGGCGGTCATGCGAATAACATATCGATTACATCATTAAAATATATGGAATGTGAATAATATATATGTTACTTCATTATTAAAATATTACAGGTTATGTAATATATATATATATATATATATATATATATATATATATATATATATATCGATTACGCAACCATTAACATATCGGTGGTTATGTAGGTAACATGTTGACTACATCACCCTTGAAATATCGACGATGATGTAAATAATGTGTTGATTTTGTCATCATTAGTTGTCCGATGATTCTATAGTTTATTTTGGGTACCGTTAGTCTGATAACCTCACTTCATTATATTATTTAAGAAAGGCCACTAACGGCCACTCTTTGAATATCAAAAGAAAAACAAGAAACCGGAATGAAATATTCAAATATAGAGGAAAGATGTTAGATCGAAATATTTCATTTTTAATAAGCAATATTAAAATGGCTTGATAATTTATTTGACATACATATTTATTTAAAATAATATTAATTTAATAAGTAGGTAGATGTGTCCCATCTGGCCCACTTTTTGGTACCCCCCCCCTCTAACAAAAACAAACTAAAATATAATGTAAACACAAAAAATTACAAAATAATGAATAAGAACAAGAACATATATAGGTATACATTTATTAATTCAATGAAAAGTTGGCTGAGCTGTTGAATGATCTGTTTGATAGGCTGTTGGATGTACTGTTGGATGTGCTGTTGGATAATCACGTGGAAAATTATTATCTTTATTCATTGTCAGTCTCAATCATATAATGACCATATGCCAGGCTTACATTCTTTTCTACCCAAACCCTTTTATCCTCTTTGTTTGTTAGTGCAACCTTTGAAGTTTTAAAACTATAAAGTTGATGATTGTTTGTACCAATACGAAATTGAGGTACAGAAAAGGTGAAGTTTTTCTCATAACACTTTTATAAGATTTATGAGTTAGATCGGTATCCTTTAACGATATACCCTTAGCTTTTAGACAAGAAGATTTACCTAACAAACTGTAACATTTGGGTCGAAGGAAAACCCATTCGTCATAACCTTCTTCCTTACTTTCGTCTTTAAATTTTCCAATGACTGAATCAAGTTTTTTAGAATAAAGTGGATGAGTAGAAGGGTAATTAGATGTATCCAAAAGATTATCCTTAACCATTTTAGACAAAAGAACATCTAGTTTACAATTTTTAATCTCCAAGAAGAAAGAGTCTGTATCTCCAGCAACTATATTAATATCACAATTAAATTGTTGTCGATATTTTTCCAAGTCCTTATACTGAAGCTCATACATTCGAAGTTTCGACAAGTCAAGCACTGATTGTCCTATATAACTTGGTCGATCTAAACATACTGAGTCAGGATTTAACAACGCAGCAATTAGATCATCAGCAATTTTGATACTTCTTTGAAAAGTTGGTTTAGAAGCATATGTAATCATCTTCTTTTCTGTATTACATAATCTTAAATTCATTCTTTTTTTCAGGTTTTCAACAGTTTTACCATACAAACTATTGTTTAACAACTTATAATAATTTTTATCTAGCGTGTTTGTACTTTTTGCTCTTAAATCTGTATTGGTATCAATGTAGTTTTTAAAAATAGGAGACTGTTTGAATCTTACAGCTCGATTCACATGAGTAACCTTAACACCAAGAGACAAGTATAATTTTAGTAAACGCCAATGAATCACATAATTCTTTTTTGGGTAATGAGTCAATAACAATTTTTCAACCTTAGATCCCTCAGGTTTCATTTTCTCAGCAGCAATAGGAAAGTCGTCTAACTTATCGTGAAGATCAGAAGGAATTTCAAGATTTACTTCAAGAGTATACCCATACGACAAAGATTCAAGATTTAAAGAAAAACAATCTGACAATATTGAATCAAAACCATCAAGTATCCAACTGAATTTGCCACAAGGTAAAGGTTGGCTTAAAGCCCAACCGTATAAATTATTAATATCTATATAAAGCAACTCAGTGGTTTCATCAGTTTTTACAAAGTGTTTATTAACAAAAGTAAGACCTCCACGAATACCACCCTCATAAAAATTATAAATTTCCATGTCTTGCAATAGTTCAATGGGTTTATCTAAAGTTATTAACGCAGAACTCCAAGACATTCCAGGAATACCAAAATAATTTAAAGGCTCTAAACTATTATGAGCTATAGATTTCGCCCGAAATTGTTGGAAAAAGTCAGCTAAAAGAAAGCAATCGAGTTTCAAGTATATCATCATATAGTCAAGTAAATTTACACATTTAGTTTCAGTCCAAATTAATTGAGCTTTCTTATATTCAACTTCACTCACTCCTTCCCAGATTGGAGGCAGTTCATAAGTATTTTCAAGGACCTCTAAACTAGTGGCAAAGTTGTACGGAAAAATACCTTTTTCATTAACAATGGTACCAGTAAAAACAGATTTTGTTAATGGTAAACTAGTCAAAGTTTTCACACCCCTAGCTAATGAGTCATTAATAAACTGGTAAGAGTCAATAAAACGTATTCTAAGCTTACCAACATATACCATAAGGGATAAGAATTTTTCACTGCTAATTGGAATACATGATAAGTTCCAATTGGGAAATTGATTTATTCCATACTTAAGGATATGATGTAAGTCATACCCACGTAAATTATGAAAAACTACAGGTAATATTTCTTTGATGCTCCTATTAACATTACAACTTTTACATGCTGGACCAATATATTTTCCTGTAAAATGGTCATGGTCTCTAACCTTATCTACTATGTTCTTATTACACAAATAACAATATTCACAATTATCAAATGAATATTCTTCGTCAAAAGTAAGTGGTAACATTAGCTTTTTCCCATTTTCTTTATAATATGGTAGCACAATGTTTGTTCCTATATCTGAAACCTTCTTCAAAAATTCATAAACGCAGTTTTGACCAATGAAATGATGGTAACTTGTCATACCAGTGAAGTTGTTGATTAATAAGAGTCCAGCAGAAATTGGCAAATGTTTTTGAAAATAAATGTCATCTTTTGGTAAAATAGATTCAAAATCTGCATAGATAACGAAAGGAGGTGTTATCGTTTTTGACCAGTTTTTGAACTCCAAATATTTATCTTTATCTTTTGGTAATGTATATAGCGTAGTACCCAACTGATTTTTCTTACATAACTCTTGGTGTTTTTCAAAGGATTTTGGCTTACGAAATCCATTTAAACAATTTTCACACCATTTGCAACGAATTCGAACATTACAATCATTGTTTTTATGACAATTCATCAAGGATTGTAAATTAGTTACTGCTGTATAATGATATTTTTCACCCTCCTTTATCAATAATAAATAAATTGGATCCACTCCAGTTACTTTTGTTCTTTGAATTATATTTAAATATGGATGCTTCATTATAAGTTCTTCTCTATCCTCAAAATTTTCGTTATTATAAATCATTACATTAATTGCTAAACCAGGATTTTTCTTTTCAAAAGTTGAAATATCACACAGTTTCATTGGCATATCGTTAGGATCGTATACCAAGTCATCCATATACGGTAAATATTTTCTTGGTCTATCTCTATGTTTCTTGATTTTATCAGATTTCAATACAGCCAAAACACTATGTATGAAACATAAATTATCGGTATTTTGTACGTTAACTATTGCCTTTTTACCTATTAGAGCTTTAGGTGTTGGAATATAACTATGTCCAGATAACCTAGATATATTCGAAACTTTGGTTACCTTGAAATTTACTTCTAGTATTCGGTTTATTTTCCAACTACTTCCTAATTCTGTTCGTTCAACAATCTTTTCATTTATTTTCTTCATACCCTCATCAAGAAAAGTTGTAGTCACTGAAGCAGCGCGATTTGATATACTAACTACTTTGAGTTCCCCATCTTTTTCAAATTCTACTTGGACTCCAAATTGAACTTTTGAATGTTTCATTTCATTTAATGTAATTTTTAATTTTTCCAAAAGAGAAGATGGAAGAACTATTTCCTTAACATTATATCTTCCGATATTCACTTTTATAATTCGGTGTGAGAGTAGTAAATCATATTCAATTTCTGGTTCAACAATAATGTCACTTAACCCTAATCCAATTTGTAAATCATTTTTAATAAATATTTTTTCAAGTATTTCAGATTTTATGGTGCTTTTTCGTTTCAAACTGTGTTTAAACAATGATTTTTTATCCGTATAAAATTGAGTCAAGTGATTTTTATGGTCATTATAAAATTTAAGGTATGGGTCTGAGGTTTGGGTCTGGCATACAGGACATATATAATAATTATTCACTTGATAATATCGATTCATTTTATTGTGGCAGTTGTTATCATGGCTTGTAGATTGACAATACTTCGGATAAAGATTACCTGAAACATGAAAAAGTTAAATAATTCTGATTGTAATAACAAAAAAAAACTCACATTTAACATTTACAGTAGAGATATTTTCAAGTTCGGCATAATTTGTTTCGTAAAATATTCTATCATCTATGTTTTCAATGTGAACATTTAAATCATCTAAATTAAATATAATTAATAATTTAAATAAAAGTAAAAAAAATTACCATTTTTATATTCATTTCTTTCATTACTCGATCTAGAATCTTGAATATTAAAAGTATCTAACAGTTAACAATTTAAAAATCATTAAAAATTATCAAAAGATTACTTGTATTATATTTATCAATATGCAAAGTGTCTTGAATGGTTGTCCTCTTTGACAATACTAAAAAAAAATTAATAGTTAGTTATATTATACATACACGTACTTTTGGCAACAATACTACTTTTCGATTCTCCGAATTGTCTGAGGTGATGCCCGTGTTGTTGTAAAAACATTGACCATCTACCAGATGTTATTATGAGACATTCTGGACACACATAACCAGGGAAACCAGCATCATTTATCTTGAAATATGATGATGTAACAAGTTCACAGTAGTGAACATCTTCGTGACTGATAGCTACGCAAAATTTATACGTATAGCAATAATTCACTAAAAAACAAATAGTTAATTAAATATATATATAAAAAGTAAACTTACTTATGATAATATTTTAATAATAATTTAATTAATAATTGATTGTTTATACCTCAAAATCATTCGTTTATACTAATTAAAATCGATTGTTTATACTAAAAAATTACATCCAAATTGAAATTTTTAATAAATTTAAATTGAATAAATTATAAATATGTTTGAAAATGAAATTTAATAACATAGGTTGCTATAGTTTCATGAAAATCATTAATGTCAAGAAAATTACAAAATGAAAAATACTTATTGATTTATATCACATCAATTAATTTTTCAAAATATATATATATATATATTTATGCAATTAATTATTAGTTGATTCCTCACAGAGAAATAAAATATAACTAATAGGTTTGAAAACCAAATTTAATAACACAGGTTGCTATAATTAGATGGAAAAGATTAATATCATGATAAATCAATAATATATGATGGTCACATCGGGAAATTAACTTTTTAATAAATTATTTTGAGTAAAGTACAAAATGAAAATACTTATTGATTTATTTCTCATCGATTAATTTTTAAAAATACATACATATGCAATAAGTTATTTGTTGATTCCCTACAAAGAAATTAATTGAATAACATGTAACTAAGATATTTGAAAACTAAATTTTTTAAAATAAAATTTAATAACATAGGTTGCTATAGTTACGTGGAAAAGATTCACATCAAGTTAAATCAATAAAATATGATAGTCACATCATAAAAGTTATTATTATTATTATTATTTTTTTTTTAATAAATTAGTTTGAGTAAGTTACAAAATGAAAAATATAATTATTGTCTATTAATTTTGTGTAAAGAATTTATAATTTATATTTAATTAAGTATTATATTAATAATTTGTATCACCACTAAAAATTAATTGATAAAATAAATTGAAATTTTCTTTGAAAAATAATAATAATTAAAAATTGTGTTACAAAGAAGTTAAAAGTAAAATAAACAATTATCATTTTGAAGTTTAATTACTATATTATTATAAAAATAATTAATAATTAAATCCTGTTAAATAACTATATTTGATATTTCAATTTATAATGAAAATAATTTTGAATAATTACCTTATGTAAAAATAACCTTATTATACACAGAATAAAATTCGAAAGTACAAGTACTAATGTAAATATATTACTTACGTAATTGCTTATAAAAATTTTTTAATTTGAGAAAGTTCTTCATTGACAATAAAATAAGATGATATCAACTGATTGAATTAAATAAATCACTTATGTACAACTACGAGAATTCAAATTTTCAATCATATACAATAATTATTTTAATTGTAAATTTTAGGTAATTTTATTAAGAATCTTAACAGAATTATTTAAGCTAAACACTGGTTCATTGTGTAGAATTATGTTTACATGAAAATGTCTGTTGAATTATAGGGCAAAATTAAAAAATTTGATTGACATCGTGAAAAAAAATGTATCAGATTAAAATTACATCATATCCTTAAGTATGGAATAAATCAATTTCCCAATTGGAACTTATCATGTATTCCAATTAGCAGTGAAAAATTCTTATCCCTTATGGTATATGTTGGTAAGCTTAGAATACGTTTTATTGACTCTTACCAGTTTATTAATGACTCATTAGCTAGGGCTGTGAAAACTTTGACTAGTTTACCATCAACAAAATCTGTTTTTACTGGTACCATTGTTAATGAAAAAGGTATTTTTCCGTACAACTTTGCCACTAGTTTAGAGGTCCTTGAAAATACTTATGAACTGCCTCCAATCTGGGAAGGAGTGAGTGAAGTTGAATATAAGAAAGCTCAATTAATTTGGACTGAAACTAAATGTGTAAATTTACTTGACTATATGATGATATACTTGAAACTCGATTGCTTTCTTTTAGCTGACTTTTTCCAACAATTTCGGGCGAAATCTATAGCTCATAATAGTTTAGAGCCTTTAAATTATTTTGGTATTCCTGGAATGTCTTGGAGTTCTGCGTTAATAACTTTAGATAAACCAATTGAACTATTGCAAGACATGGAAATTTATAATTTTTATGAGGGTGGTATTCGTGGAGGTCTTACTTTTGTTAATAAACACTTTGTAAAAACTGATGAAACCACTGAGTTGCTTTATATAGATATTAATAATTTATACGGTTGGGCTTTAAGCCAACCTTTACCTTGTGGCAAATTCAGTTGGATACTTGATGGTTTTGATTCAATATTGTCAGATTGTTTTTCTTTAAATCTTGAATCTTTGTCGTATGGGTATACTCTTGAAGTAAATCTTGAAATTCCTTCTGATCTTCACGATAAGTTAGACGACTTTCCTATTGCTGCTGAGAAAATGAAACCTGAGGGATCTAAGGTTGAAAAATTGTTATTGACTCATTACCCAAAAAAGAATTATGTGATTCATTGGCGTTTACTAAAATTATACTTGTCTCTTGGTGTTAAGGTTACTCATGTGAATCGAGCTGTAAGATTCAAACAGTCTCCTATTTTTAAAAACTACATTGATACCAATACAGATTTAAGAGCAAAAAGTACAAACACGCTAGATAAAAATTATTATAAGTTGTTAAACAATAGTTTGTATGGTAAAACTGTTGAAAACCTGAAAAAAAGAATGAATTTAAGATTATGTAATACAGAAAAGAAGATGATTACATATGCTTCTAAACCAACTTTTCAAAGAAGTATCAAAATTGCTGATGATCTAATTGCTGCGTTGTTAAATCCTGACTCAGTATGTTTAGATCGACCAAGTTATATAGGACAATCAGTGCTTGACTTGTCGAAACTTCGAATGTATGAGCTTCAGTATAAGGACTTGGAAAAATATCGACAACAATTTAATTGTGATATTAATATAGTTGCTGGAGATACAGACTCTTTCTTCTTGGAGATTAAAAATTGTAAACTAGATGTTCTTTTGTCTAAAATGGTTAAGGATAATCTTTTGGATACATCTAATTACCCTTCTACTCATCCACTTTATTCTAAAAAACTTGATTCAGTCATTGGAAAATTTAAAGACGAAAGTAAGGAAGAAGGTTATGACGAATGGGTTTTCCTTCGACCCAAATGTTACAGTTTGTTAGGTAAATCTTCTTGTCTAAAAGCTAAGGGTATATCGTTAAAGGATACCGATCTAACTCATAAATCTTATAAAAGTGTTATGAGAAAAACTTCACCTTTTCTGTACCTCAATTTCGTATTGGTACAAACAATCATCAACTTTATAGTTTTAAAACTTCAAAGGTTGCACTAACAAACAAAGAGGATAAAAGGGTTTGGGTAGAAAAGAATGTAAGCCTGGCATATGGTCATTATATGATTGAGACTGACAATGAATAAAGATAATAATTTTCCACGTGATTATCCAACAGCACATCCAACAGTACATCCAACAGCCTATCAAACAGATCATTCAACAGCTCAGCCAACTTTTCATTGAATTAATAAATGTATACCTATATATGTTCTTGTTCTTATTCATTATTTTGTAATTTTTTGTGTTTACATTATATTTTAGTTTGTTTTTGTTAGAGGGGGAGGGTACCAAAAAGTGGGCCAGATGGGACACATCTACCTACTTTAATAATTGTCTTCATCATCACGACTTTGTATAAACGTTTCCCCTGTTTAATGATATCATATTCCTTTTCATCATTTCTATAACAGTTCCGAAGCATTGTCGCTTTTTCATATGCATAATTTAAAACAAAATATATAAACTGTTATATTAATATTTAAATTTAATAACACGATTTGAAAGTGTTAATCTAGATTCTAGAATAATTTCTAAAACTTTTCTATTTATTATTGTTTAAATAATATAAACGCATTTCAGGAAACCATAACAACAACGTAAATTCGAATATGCCTTTTGTATGAGTTTAAATTGAAATTAAATGCATTAGACGCTACACTTAATATTTGTCAAGCGTTAGGGTCAAAAATTATATATCAACAAATGGTATGCTCAGCGTTGATATAAAAGATTTCGTTCTGGGAATACAAGCTTTCAAGATGAAGATCGTTCGTTGTTGTCAACCTTCCATTGACAATAGTGTATTAAAATCTCTTATCGAGTCCAACCCTCAACAAGTGTGGTAAATGCGAATGGCGATTATTTTGATAAAATAAAAGCTTTTTGTGTTGTTGATTTGTGATGTAAAAAGAATCAATACTTTTCCTTTAACCTGATATATATTCCTTTATAAATTGAAATTGTCAGGTTCTTGGTAGGAATGAGAAAAGTTAAAAACCTATATACTGTTGTGCCTATCAACAGATGAACAAATAAGCCATTATGTTTAAGTATCGGACTAAATCAATCAGTACACTATTAACTAAAAATTGGTTCTTCAAACAAAGAAATGTACCCAACTTTCTTTGATGAAGTAACTATTGGAGAATGATATCTCGTCCATGACATTTCATCAATCCACTCAGAAACATTTACATTAAGCAATTTTGTTGAAAACTTGCCTTCATACAACTAATTTCAGAAATAAAACGAAAATGTGTTTCAATTCGATGGCAGTAAATTCCAAACAAAGCTAGAGGAGTTTAACTATTAGGAATTTGGAAAGTTAAATAAATATTTTCCTAAATCATAACAAAAAGAAAATATTATTGTAAATTGTTGTAAAATAAAAATTACTTAATTTGGAACGTGTATCACATTCTAGCATAACTTTCGCTTGTAACCGCAATGTAACTGCAAACATCTCGGAAGATCAGCTTCCTCAATCTTTTCGTGGATTTTAAGATTCTCTTGATATTGAAACTGAATTTGTTCATTAAATATTGAATACACATTTAATCAGGGGCGAAAGGGCAACATCTTAGTGGCACGAGAAATAATATCTGTCGGCCATTTTTTAATTTCCAGATATGGCTAAAATATACATTTACAGAGTGTTACACATTTTTCCTTTAAAATTTAATAGAGCATAGGTTTATTACAGATTATTGTTGAGGTCTCAAAATGTTGTTTGAAATCTCAACGTGCACTGGTTTCATATATATAAATAAATAAGGTAAGACTGGATGTGTAAAACTTTTTATTATATAAAATCATAACAATTACTTTTATAAATAGACGCTAAATTTCCAGAATACGAAATAAATATGTGCTATGTACTTATTCTATGTTATGTCGCAACTATTGTGTAGTTCCTATGCAGATAAATTCCCTATATGTTTAACGTATTTGTCTTGTTGTAGTTTACAGTCTATCTAAAGATTCCATTTAGCTAAACCTCTTGTTTGTGGTAAAATTTGGGCCAACAAAATGACTTTTGCGTCGCTATTTATATTAAAATTTAATTTTTAAAAAAATTTATATTATTCTCCCATACCGGAAATTCATTTTTAAATTACTCTCTAATTAAAAATTCCATCTGCTTTGATATTTTCTGCAGAATGATATAAAATATTTTATTTTGGAATAGTACAAATATTAATTATATTTCCCCTTGTAATATTTAACGTGTAAAAAGAATACATACAATATATATATTGCTAAAATTTACATTAAATCTGTAATTCAAAGATATATATATATATATATACAATTCTATGATAGTCTTATCAAAATATTAATTCAAATAAAGTAAAATAAGTCAATTTTTTGGATTGTTTTTTTTGGATTGGTATTTGAATTGCTAGTTCTGAGATTGATTCGGTCCACTTCTTCACAATCGGTCTTCTGCATACATATTGACTCTATAGCCTTTTAATCCTATTCTGTAGTACTTGCTCAACACAAATGTGGTGATGGACCTGCCCTCATCATCCAACATTATTAATAATTTTTCATATCTAACTCGCGTATTATTTACAGGATTTTTGGATACTTTTTAAAAAGACAACAAAAGTCTTATCTTACATTACAGATTGAAAATGATATTTTAAGCCTTTACTTTGTTAAACAATTTCAAAAATTCATATTTAATACATTATTACATTTCATAACAAATTTTATTAAAATTTTAAAGTTAAAATATTTTTAAAAAATTTTAAATTTTAAAAAATTTCAATATATTGTCCATAAACATTGATGAATACCATATTAGCTTTACGCAAAAAAACTCTGCTGATAGAATTACCATGTGCTCTTCCATTCTAGGTTATCAGTAATTATCATTCTTAGTTAGATTAGTAACTGATGACTAGAAAGGTATATTATGCTGTACTCCTGCTAGATAAAGAGTTACCTCAAGGGTAAACATTAAATCAAAAGAAATGGATGCATTGTATTTGGAAGGTTAAGAAAGGCATCATACTTATCTTTAAATATGACATTAAAATTCTAACGTAAAAACGAATCTTTATTGTTTAAACTTGTACTAATATTTTGTATTTTTATTTAAGTTCTTTAAAATGACTTTACAACAAAAATGATTTTTATGCAGGCTCTTGGAAAACCAAAATCTGTTCAACATGCATTCGATAAATTGATATCTCGAAATCCCAAACATTTTTGGACATCTGGTCAATGGATGACTGAAAAGAATGGCGGTTCTGATGTAGGTAGATAAAATAATATGCTGATAGATGAGATCATAATGTTGTCTACAGCAAATAGTACTGAAACTGTCGCTATTTGGGATTCTGAACATCAATGCTATAGGTTATATGGATATAAATGGTTTTCATCAGCAACTGATGCCAATATGGCGTTGACTCTTGCACGATCTGTTGATAGTAATGGAAATCTTATTGGGGTTTGCATTGTTTATTATTATTATTATTATTATTATTATTATTATTATTATTATTATTATTATTATTATTATTATTATTATTTCCATATTATTTCCATATTATTTATATTTGTAATAACTACAATATTTAAATTTATTTAGTTCATTAAAAACATTAGAATAATTTTTTATTTAATCAAAATAAAAGAATAAATTCATTCAAACTAATGGATAGAATGAGTTTAGGGCCATGTTGCACATGTTTTTATTTCTTTCCATTCGAAAATATCCATTTTCTCCCCATGCGGGACCCCAACTGTTTTTTATTATCCAATAAGGTGTTCCTGATTCTTCATCCGTTCCATATCCTACTAGTAAAACTGCATCATTGATGCGAACATCAGCACACATGTAATCATGATATATCCCATTCTTATATCCTGATAACAAAGGCGACGCGGAAAAAGCTATTGAAATTGGCCCAATTGTTACTAGAGCTTCTCTCAGAGCTTCTTCATCTCCTGGAGGTAAAGATACGAAACCAGTATCTGTTCCCACTATTTTTTCTTTTTTGAAATAACATTTTTTATTAGGTTTCTTCGTCCTTCCTGACACATATGGATAATCTTGCTCAGATTCAATTCCTCCATTTTGTTTAATATAAGTTAAAGTATCAGTCACAAATCCACCGTTACATGCATAATCAAAACTATCACAATCAACAATCTGTTGTTCAGATAAACTTATCAAATTTCCAGTTTTTCTGAATAGTTGACCTTCTAACGCGCCTGTCGTAGAGAATGCGTAGCACGAACCGCAACCTTTCTGATTCTTAACTTCAGTAACTGCACCTTCGTCTCTCCAATCAAAAGACTCTGGAAGCTCAGGCTCTAAGTTCAATGGCAAATATGTCGACCCGGTTAGATTAGATATCTTTAAATTATTGCGTTGATGGAATTCTTCTGGAGTCTAATAAATTACAAATGAAATCAGAATGGATTATAATGTGAAATGAATTTACCCAATCACTCATATCATTAATTCCCATTTGGAATTTCTTGTGACCCTTTGCAAACATTTGATTGTGATGCTTCATTGTTAAGAGAGATATTACAAAACTGTTGTATCTTTCGTTTTCCTCATCAGCTGATGCGTATACCTTTCCATATTGTTGTTTAAATTTAGCGAAATCGTCTGCTAATGATGACATTTTTCTGGAAAATTTCGGGCTGGCGTTATTGTCACGGAGATTTTTAAGGGGTTGATCCGGTTGCCAGATTTCGGCATTTGCCAGGAATGCGACTGAGATACATAATAAAAACACAACTGAGTAAACCATTTGCAATTATTATAATTCCAATTAATAAAAATTTGACTTTTATATAAAATTTTACAAATGTGATAAGTGTTACATAATAGTTTGTACTTGTCTCATCCTACAAATGATGCTTGTCATCAATAAGAAGGCCCTGATAATGAATTGGAATCTTTTTATCACGTGGTGAATTATCTCATCTCTTGTTATTTTATCATTTAACTTGTGATATTTATTCTCAGATCCGCCATGCTGGAACTCTATTCTAATTGAAAATACAATTGATATTATTATTATTATTATTATTATTATTATTATTATTATTATTATTATTATTATTATTATTATTATTATTATTATTATTATTATTATTATTATTAGAATTCCTACAAATTTATTTATTATATACGCTTAAATGTTTCATTTTATATACTAAACCATGTATATAACCAAATACAAATTTAATTGAGTATCATTTCTAAATGTAATTATTAATCTCATTTAATTCTAAGAAGCTTCTTAATATTATTTACAACATTTGAATGATTGGCTAATCAAATCGTGAGTTGCGGATAAACGTCTTGGCAAATAGACATTTCTTGTCATTCGCATTTTATTATTATCCAATCACATTTATGTCTGAGATAAAATTGAATTGTATCAAACAATTGATAAATTGCTTCCACTAGATGAATATTATCTTAAGACTTGGAAAGAATAGTATCTTTCCACAACGATTATTTTCTTTGTGTTTATATCGAAGAACAAAATGAAAAATATTTCACACATCATAAATACTGTGTCTAATTGAATCAAACAAAAATGATGCATAAAATGTTTTATGGAATTTAGCTGCTATATATTTTAAACAACTCAATCCAGTATTTAAAGTTCATGACAAAATGTAGAGTTATTAAAACTTTCCAAAAACCGAAACCTTATAGTTATCTAACTTCCAGAAATATGTCCATTGATACGTGATTAATAATTCTATTGAGTTTTTACAATTAAAAAGATTAATATATTTAAAAGTAATTTCCATGAAATAATTTCTTGGAATTCACCATTTTGTATGCAAATTTTCATGAAAATAATTGGAAAATTAATAATAGATAAGAATAATTATCTCCATAAAACTATTTGCTATCATTCCATTAGAAAAATAATGTGTTCTACAATCTCCATGTTCTTTATCATGTCATACATTATTTTGCTTCTACTATTATTTTATCGTTTGACTCTTATCCATTTGTACCCCATTGGCTACATTATGTCGATATGGTAAATTCTTTTGTAACTCCGTTGATAGCAATGACTTTGCAAAACTGATAAATCGTGTTTAAAACTCTACTAATAATTATCTAGACTTTTTTAAAGGATAAACAATAAATATGTACATGATGGCGACCTTTAGTCGCCAACGGAGTTTCAAAGGAATTTACCATATCAATTTTGTTGGGCTCAGAGCCAAAATTAAAACAAAAATTACAAAATCAATTTAAACAAAAAGGTGAAAATTGTATAAGTTAGAACAAAATGATTAATGTAGTTTTGAAATTGTCCATATGGCTGCCGTAACATAAGCACTCACCGCAAGAAGAAACCAAAAATAAAATAAAACATATTAATTAAAACAAATTAAAAATATAACAAAAATTAAATAAAACAAATAATTAATTAAAATTCGGAAAAATGCCTACAGATGCAAAAAGAAACATATGAAAAATAAAATAAACTGCCAAAACCTTGCAAAATAAGGTTTAGAAAAAACACAGGCAGAAGAGGCGACCAGAAAACAAAATATTGGGGTTAAAAAAATAATATTGTAATAAAATAATAATAATAATAAAATTCAACATTGTAATATTAATATATCAAAAAATAAGGAAAAATATATAAAAAATTACAAAAATATTTTGAAATAAATAAAATAATTAAAAAACCCTAAAAATGGCGAAAAATCGCCCATTGGTCGCACACAGGCACAAAAATACTATATATACGGCAGTCATTTTCATAATTTCAGACAAAAAATTTAGACTGTCTTAGACATTTTTTCAGTCAGGTGACTACTAGAAAAATTTTTAGACATTTTTAGACTAGCAGTGAATCATTATTAGACCAAATTTTGTATGCAAATTTATGCCAATTTTTCAAATCTGGTTACATGACTGTGGATTGTAAGTACTGTTATTTTTTTGTGTAAATATATATTTCGAAGTCTTGTTACTTTGATTTTATTCTGGATGGTCGTGGAATCTTTTGGTGCCACTGACAAATCCCCCTAAAATCTTATTTATACTAAGTATTTAAATAGATGGTTCATGGGACGGACCGTGTGCCGGCTAGTGGGTGAAAACCCTTAGTTGAGCTCGTGGGTCGTGCCTCGTGAACCCCTCGGCAGTTCGCAGTCGGTTCTGGCTTTGTGCACAGGACCGCTACGCAGGGCGCCGTTGTATACTCGAGGCGGCTGCTGAAAATGTGGCCGGAGCGAGTCGGAATAAAATTCGGGAAGTGCGACTTTAGTTAAGGGGAATAAAGTTTTGTAAGGAAAATTTAAAACTTTGTCGGAAAATAAATCAGAAAATCAAATAGGAAAGGATAGGATAGGTTAGGAATGTAAATTTGAAAGTAGTTTTCCAAAGTTGAATGATATAACCTGACAGAAGAGAATAGCGTTTATTGAAGTGATCGCAGAGGGTTGTAATTACTTAAAATCATGGGAAACGTAGCGGGAATTAAGGAATTGTTGATCAAAATTTTAATATAGGGAAAGATAAAGGTAAATTAGGAAAAATGTAGTCGATTCCGTGATTAAACAAATGAAATAGGAAATTTATCCAAAATTAAGGGAGGAACGCTGCCCAAATTTTTGAAGGATATTTTTATAAATAACGCGTAAAGATGACAAATAAGTATGGAAATTGTAGGAATAGACGAGTAAGGACCAGAATATAGAAAAAGAAAGACGTAAGACCTTCTATCGGCAGTCAAGAACCCGAATGTGAAGATATCATGAGGAGTAGTTCTAGCAATGGAGCTCACCTGCTCATGAATTTTCAACCTCTATGTACAGTACCAACATGGCAATCACCATGGGTACATAGGAGGGATAGAATAATAATCGTGATGGCGTTTAGGGGGGTAGATGCACAAAAACCCTAGAAAAAATAAATAAAAACCAACCCCATTCGCCAACAATTTAAAGTCGCCAATAATAGATACAAAGGATTAATATGGAACCTACGTTTCGTCATGTTGAAACTCATTTTTATTTGAAAGTTTAAATCCAAACATTTTTACTTATTAACTTTTTATTCACATTTTAAAAAATGAAGACTGACAATCAAAATGTAAGTTGTATTTGTTTATGAAGAATTAAAATTTCATATTAAGCTATTGAATGAAGAAAAGTATGAACATTCTATGCCATTTCCTTTAATATTAATCAACTTTGAGAAGTAACTGACCAATCTAGATAATTTTCTGATATCATTATAAACTTCCTTTTCTAGATTGTCAATTGTAACTATTATAAATTGTATTACAAATGTATTTTTCTACAACGTTAAAGTACATTAACAGTGATATTATTAGATCAGTTGTGACAATAATAAAGGATTTTACTTAGCAAATACAAAAGTCATGCTGAATTTTTGAAAAGCCGGTAGTATTATTATTCACCTTTCTCCGTTATGCTTCTCCTGAAACATTACACTTTTATTTCGTCTTTAAATTACTGCATTTTATTCTTACATGACATTTTTTATTAACTCGTTTTATATAAAATAGACAAATTTGAAAAGGTGGTTTAGCAAAATATCACAAATGGGAAAAAGAAGTTAATAACATTGGTGAAATCAACAAATTTACAAATTGTTCTTTAAAATATAAATGCGCTTTAAATGCAAGTGACGCAAATAACACTGAATAATAATTCAATTATTGCGCCGTTTATGACAATTCATTTTTGAAATATTCAAGACTATTTGAGTTTAAATATATTCCAAGTTTAAATGTATTTTTGGTTAAATATATGTGTAAAAATTAAAATGAAAAATAAGTTTCCACTTATTTGAAAATCATCTATAATCTTTTTAGGGTGGTAAAGGTCTCAGTTTATATTATGTAGAAACTGCTTCACAAAATGATGGATCAGAGAATAAATGGAATCATATAGAATTAGTTACATTGAAAGATAAATTAGGTACGAGGCAATTGCCAACTGCTGAACTTGTTCTTAAAGGTTCAAAAGCGATTAAAGTAATAAATATTTATTGAATATAATTTACAGAAATAATTTATTAATATTTGTATTACGATTTCACCCATGAACCTTTATTATAATCCCAGCATCTTATTATTCATTGGCATAATTTAAGACTTGACTTATTTATTTTTTAACCTAGCCAATAATGGTATTATTATCAATAAACTTTAAAATTGTATAATATCCTCATTTTGTAGGTACTTTGTTATAACTTGATATTGTGGGTATTTTGCTATTAGACGAATTGCTTATATTTGAATTTGAATATATATATATATATATATAAGTTTATTGATTTAATGTTTTTTATTTCACATCGATTTATGTTTTGATTTATTGATTTAATTTCATATCGATTTCACATATATATATATATATATATCGATTACGCAACCATTAACATATCGGTGGTTATGTAAGTAACATGTTGACTACATCACCCTTGAAATATCGACGATGGTGTAAATAATGTGTTGATTTTGTCATCATTAGTTGTCCGATGATTCTATAGTTTATATAGGGTACCGTTAGTCTGATAACCTCACTTCATTATATTATTTGAGAACGGCTTCTCAAAACTAACGGCCATATCAATAACATATCGATTACATCATCATTAAAATACATGGAATGTGGATAATATATATGTTACATCATTATTAAAATATTGCAGGTTACGTAAGTTATATGTATGAAAAGTTGAATTTTAATAGCTTTGCGACCGGATTTTGACCACATTAATCAAATTTGTACTCCATTTTATAAGAAAATAATTATATTGTTTGCATATGGATGTGGTCTATGTGGTCTGTGCTCTGTATAAGCAGAGGCAAAGTTAATCAACATTGTCAGTGTGGTCGAAGTCAAATTTCACAATAAGAGAAAGAAAGATTATATTAAAGTGCACCATGGTTCAAAGAGCAAAGTGTTGATAAATTTGTACTTCATCAATTTAGTTTCGAAAATAGTTTGAGTTGACTTCCTTTCAGATCATTTGTTCATAGACCAAATTATTTATTTAAAAAAAATTAGTTTGAGTTGAAATATTGTAAACTCGTGTAAGTCTAATTAAATTATGTATTTGTATTGCATATAATCTGCATTGTTACTATTTATATAATGTGTGTTCAGCCAATGAAATTAGGCATGTGAAAGGATAAGAATATGAGCATTAATAGTTTCATAAATGAATACTTCGATTATATTATTGTCATTGTTAAAATGGTCTGGTACATTTTATATGATATAAAATTTTTTTTGTGTAAATTTGATAGAGGGGGCTTGGATGCAATAGAAGGATTGATTTAGTGAAAATCATGTTCTTTTCTACTTTCTCAAATTGTTCAATTTTCTATACGTATATAGATATGTATGAGTGATAGTTTTTGACTTTTTCAGTATATGATTAGGACCAAGACACATTTGCGTATATTTGATTGCACAAACAGTCACAACTGTGAATATCATATTTATGTTCAAAATATTCAATTTCACACATTTTTGGTTGATATTATTTACTAGATTTCCCAAGCAACTTCAGTGTACACGAATTATTAACTACTAGTATATTATAATAGATGAATGAATAAAAATAGTAGTACATAAATAAGAAAGACAATAATATATACAATTTCTATTTCACAGTTGAGTGATGAAGGCCGAGGAATATCTTCAATTGCTGGAATGCTCACTATAACAAGGATCCATAACGCAATAGGTGCGGTTAGTGCAATGCGTCGGATATCTTTGCTTGCGGTCGAATATGCGAAAAGCAGACAATGTTTCGGATCAAGCATCATTGATAAGTCTTTGCACGCTGCGACTTTGGCCAGTTTGGATGTTGATAATTTTCTCTAATATAATTTATTTCATGACAAATTTTCAGATTGAGTCTCGAGCAGCATTCTATTTTGTTATGGACGTTATGAGATTGTTAGGGTTACATGAAAATAATAAGGCTACGAATGAAGATGCTGTAATGCTGAGAATTTTATCACCGTTGCTGAAACTATATACCGCAAAACAAGTATAAATGTTCTAAGCAATTCTTATTTGGTTTATTATTACTTGACTTAATTCTTTTTTAAAGCTTCTTTCGAATTTGAAATATAGATTCACGTGGATAATTTTTAGGCAGTATCTGTTGTTTCAGAAGCCTTAGAATGCTTTGGAGGCCAAGGTTATATCGAATCCACGGGTCTTCCAGGAATATTTAGAGATTCTCAAGTGATATTATATTCGATCTTTCAATTTTCCAGCTTCAAATTATTATTAGGTGTTTCCAATATGGGAAGGAACAACAAATATTTTGAGTCTAGATGTTCTTCGATCGTTGAAGATCGAAACGTTTAATGCCGGTATTTTACACGTGTTTATTGACAGATGTCACGAAAAATTGAATAAATGTCAGAAAAATAAATACATTAAACAAATAAATCAATTTCAAAATGCTTTGAATATTGTGAATAATTTTGTTGTGAACAATCATTTGAATTTGGATACTTTGCTACTTCATTCAAGAAACATTGCATATTCCATGTCACGAATTTATATGGGTACGATGATTAAATATAATTTATTATTATTGTTATTATAATTATTATTATTATTATTATTATTATTATTATTATTATTATTATTATTATTATTATTATTATTATTATTATTATTATTATTATTATTATTATTATTATTATTATTATTATCATTATTATTGTTGTTGTTGTTGTTGTTGTTGTTGTTGTTG
This sequence comes from Schmidtea mediterranea, assembly GCA_022537955.1. Lineage (NCBI taxonomy): Eukaryota > Metazoa > Platyhelminthes > Tricladida > Dugesiidae > Schmidtea > Schmidtea mediterranea. Next base: position 91,092,225 of record CM039681.1, on the reverse strand, counting down.
TTGTTGTTGTTGTTGTTGTTGTTGTTGTTGTTGTTGTTGTTGTTGTTGTTGTTGTTGTTGTTGTTGTTGTTGTTGTTTTTGTTTTTGTTGTTGTTGTTGTTGTTTTTGGGATAGTACGAAATTTATCGATGCAATTAAAACTCGATCCAACTCCTGTGTTCAGAAATCAAAATAATCAAAGTCAAATCCCAGCAAAATCTTTATTTTACAATTTCGCAATTCTCTATTTTACCAGAATAGGGTATCACTTAAATAAGTCAAAACATAAGATATTCCCTCTTTCTCTTTCCTATACAACTCCTCGTTTAAGCTCAACCTAATTTTGCTTTTTATTAATTTACTCTGACCAACTGGTGCTTGTTATCTCTCGCGTTCTGCTTTTATATCAATTCCTTTCCCATTCAATTCTTCTAAAGAAGACAGCAGACATTTCTGAGCCAGGTGGCAATTTATTGCCACCGATTACTATTTTCCCCCTATAAAATATCAATTTATACTTTTATTCAAATTTTTAATTAGGTTTAATTGATTTTTATAATTTCCAAATTTTATATTTTATTTCTTGGAATTTGTATTACTCCAACATTATTATTGTTAAAACTGTTTTATTATTACTAGAAGTAGCATAAGTTAAAATACCAGGCAAGTAAATAATTAAAATAGCCCTTGTTACAAAGTATTTATTAAATTAATGAAAAACAATTTGCAGCAAGGGATCATTTTATTAATTACTTGCCTAATATTTTAATTATTATTATTATTATTATTTAATATTATTAGTAATATTTTATTTGTCTTATTATTTTAATTTTTTTTAATTTTGATGATTATTTATTATTGGTATTATAATTATTATTATTATTATTATTATTATTATTATTATTATTATTATTATTATTATTATTATTATTATTATCTAATCCAGGGGTCTAATCTAATTTAGTAATCATGAAATCGTTTTGTCTGAGTCTGGCCACACTATTTCAATTTTTATTAAACAATCTATTTACAAATTAAAAGTAATATATACTGAATTACGCTGATAATGAATTAGACGAATTTATGCAAGAATATTTTGCATTTGAAGCTTTTAAAAGTAATAATGAATCACAATTTCGAAATAGGAAAAAAATTAGAAATGTTTGATTTAAATTTAGCTAGGTTAGGTTGTATTAGGTTAGAGAAAAGTTGCTTCTGGCTCTTTGAAATAGCAATAATTATTATTTTTGATCTGCTGTTTATTAACCGCTTTATACGGAATTTATTTCAACAGCAAACACTCATGCTTGGTTGAATTTTAGCAGTTATTAGTATAGAAGAGAATTGCTTTAATGCATCAATAGGTACTTTCAATCCACTTTAATTATTTAATTTCAAAAATATTCGAAATTTGATTGATATGTTTTATTAATAGTGCTTCTATTTTATGTTTTTAGGTATTCTTTTATTGGAAAATGCTTCATTTTCGGATTCTGACCTCTCTGATCATTTGTCAGTGATTTAGTAAGTGAAACTGCTCACCTGCGGTTGGGAATTAATTATTGTCAATTCAGTTGGTGTAAAAAAGATTTAGTTTCTGAACTCGATCAATTCGACGACGGTTTGAATGGCAATGATTGGAAGAAATTTTTTGATTAATTGTTTTTGCTTGATGATCGAAATAATGACGTTTGATTTTTGATAAAATACTTTTTAGTTAATTTTTTTTCCATTAGTTTTTCTTATATTGAAAATGTCGATATTTTTGGTAGGCACCATCGAATATTTTATTGGCAATTTTAGTATGAATTCTATCGAACTGAAACCTTTTGAGTTATCGGTTTTTATTGAGAAAGCATAATTTTTAAATTATTTTTTGCGCCTTTTTAAATTTAGTGAATTGAAATATATATTTATTCTAATACTGTAATTTTACATTTTTTAGAACTCAAATAAAATGAGTTCAAATTAGTTCTATTAATTTAATTGTTTCTACCCGTCACCGCTTTATTAGTCGATCTTTACATGGTGCTCATTTTATTCCATATTTTAAATCATAAGAATAAGAAAAAAATTAAATTTCAAAATTTAGTTCTAGTTTTATTTTAAAAATTATATATATATATATATCTCAAATTACGTGTGTGCCATACGTACGGCCTCAAATTACATCCAAATTTCACAAAATTTGACAGCGATGTTTCTAATACCGATTCGGGATAAATTTTGTTTATGGACACTGCTAAATACACACTGAAATTATAACAGTTATTGTGACAGTAATGAAAAAGTCTAACCAAAAATAGATTCATTGAAACAATTTTTAAATATTTTTTATTTTTATTACATACGTTTTCGAATCTAGAGCAAGCTGCATCAATTAGCTAGTGTTGTATAATTTGTTAATTTATTTATGTAAATGCACTTATACGCTTTTAGGGATAATGCCATTGAAAACTAATAAGCTATGTGAGATAACACGTTCTTAAGATAAAAATTTTATTTGAAAATTTAAAATATTTGAAAATATGAAATAATTTCTGAATTAAAAATTTTTAAATAGAAAATATTTTAAAAATTTCTAAATAAAATATCGATTTGTTTCAAGAACGAAAATATTTATTTAAATAACAATGAATGGATTGATAGAAAATATTTTGGTTAAATAAACTTTTAAAAAATACAAAGCGGACAATTATTTTTTTTTATATTACCAATCTGTAAGAAGCTCTTACAATTCAATATGAAAGTCTAAAGTACAAACATTTCACTCTAAAATTCTCACAACGATTAGAAAATAAAGTGTAAAGTTCAGCTATTTATCTCTTAACTTTATATTAAATAAAGTCAGAGGTGAATTGTCTGTAACATTTACGGATATACCAATCTGAGGATGAATTTCAAATTTATTTCGATCAAAATAGTTATGTGCTTCCAAAAGAATAAATTTGTTTTTTATTGCGGAAATACTGTAAAATGCCAATGTTTTATTGTAAGACTTGAAATTTAATCCTAAAATTTCAAAACACGATTGGTTTATTTGAAAAGCTAAGGGAGCATCCATTAAGGTCATCTAATAAAAATAAGCAACTTTTGATTCCCCTCTTATTTGTCTCTTCACGATCACACCCCAGGGGACATCCCTCCAAAAATAGATATCCTTTATTTTAAGAAGAAATTTAAATAATTTATAAGCATAGGCTAAATTTTATTTCAACATTATAAATAGAGATAAAACATGCATTTATAATTAAAATGATCAAATGAGAAAGTATGTCACTTACTTACCATATCATATATAGTAAATATAAATGATAAAGAATCATTAATCCATTATTTATAATATTTAAACGACCAATGCTGCAGGGGATGTCCTAATCACTTAAATCCCTTCCCTATTGTTCCCATTTGCCCCTTATGCGAAGATTCCCTCTCTTTCCTTCTTAATAAACGTCCTTAATGGATGCTCCCTAAAGGTTGCCAAAATCATTCATTTCTTTCAATGTTTTCCAATTAAAATACATAACTTTAATACAGGTCAAATCTCGATATAACGAAGCTCACGGGACTGAACAAAATATTTCGTTATACCGAATTTAGAGAATTATGGCATCCAACCATACACAAGTGTACTCCTGAGTCAAAATAATGGCAACCGGATGTCCGATATTCCAGCTACCTATTGAAGGACAAAAAACAAATGAAACAGCGATCTTCAAACTCTGATATATAGATTTATTAAAAAAATATATTTATTGCATACTCATCATGATTAAAATGATTTAAAATAAAAAATATTTAATTAGCCCAAATAAACAATGACAATTATAAATTACGATAATATAATTTATGTGAATGCTAAAGTGTAAAAATATAAAAAATATAGTTGATATTTAAAATAAGTCATTAAAGTCAAAATTCAAAGTTATTTTTATAATGTTTTTAAATTTATTACTAATTAAATGTCGCTTTATCTTATTCAACAAAGCCCAATTTGACTTTGAGCCTTTGATCTTGATTTTTGATCATTTATAAATGCTGCTTTGTACAGAATAATTTGGGATTTCTAAATTATTTTGAATGAAAAAATTGATACTTAAGAAAGGCTCCTATTTATTCGCTATGTATTTTTTACTAAACGTTATGTATTTTATTAGTGCCTTTATGTATTTTTTTCTAAGTAAATATTTATAAAATGCTAAGTATTATATTAATTATATAAGTAAAAAAATAGAATTCATTAGGTATTTAATTATTTTATTATAGGTAATATTTTTAATTTTTATAAGTAAAAAAATACAAAAACTAAGTAAAACAATGAAAAATTCATATGAATAAACAAAAAGGGACACAATAAAAAAATCCATAAAAATACAAAGACTAAAATAAAAAAATTTGAAATTATTGTTTTAATAAGGCTTTTTTAGCTTTAGTTGGTCTTCCTCTTGGTAGTTTACTTCTAATGGAAGTATTCTTAGCTACTGCCGGTACTTTGCAATATTTAAGTCTTGGTGGGTTACAGGGTTTCACATCTTGCTTGACTTTCTGGTTACCCTCGTAACGCCATACAAAATGATTCTGATCCACTTGGCACCCGTTGCTAAGCAACGTTGGTAATGTGTTCAAGTGGTGGATTGCCCGCAAAAATTGAGTACCATGTGCTAGTACTGTAGTTGCTCGGACAACCCTCGGGTTCACGAGCTGTCGATAGAAGACCTGTGCTCGCTTTTGATTCTTAGGTCCCATTATTCTCCTATCTCCTTCAAATGTTAACCTATACTCTCATATCATCCATTGTTATGTCCATTCCCATAGTCCTTCTTATCGTTGTCCATGATGATGATTATTCTTTGGCCTGTACACCCTTTGTTATGTTAAATACACTCACATTATATCTTTCACCCTTATCCCTATTATCACTACAATGTTTCCCATTAATATTACTAGCATTATCATTGTTGCTATTATATGTATTACCCTTATTAATTGTTACTACTAATACCTTTATTAATATTTTTATACCTATAACTACCATTATATTTATTGTTATTGTTACTATGAGGATTACTATTATTATTATTGTTATCATAATTATTATTGTTATTATTATTATTATTATTATTATTATTATAATTACCATTACCCTTATCATTATCGTTATATTTATTAAGATTTTGTAGGGATCCTTCCTTATTCCTCAGCGTTAAAATTCTTTATTGATATACAACATTAGCCGTAGTCCACCTATATTTTCCGGTTTTCGATAAAGTATTTTTGTAAATTAGAAAATTTTAGCAGTGTTCCGCCCTTATTTTACGGTTTATCCCTATTCTACAGTTTTCGACAAAGTATTTTCATTGACTCGGAAAATTTGAGCAGCGTTCCGCCCTTATTTTACGCATTCCATTTTTACGTTATTATTTTTGTTAAGTATTTGAATTAGTTCGGAAAATTTGAGCAGCGTCCCGCCCATATTTTCCGCCTCAACTCAAATTAATTTATTTAATTCTTATTTAAAACATTATTTTTCATGATTTTGGTCGTTCGGATTAATCTTTTTCCGATGGCTGTTCATTTTAACTGTTGCAACGATTTCGCAATTTTCCCCGCTACCCATTCCCTCTTTTTGTCCTTAAGATCTATTTATGTTCATTTCATAGTTAATGAGTGCCCACTGGACTACTCGGTGTTAGAGATTTTGAGCCGATTGTTGTTAAAAATTTATGTCAATTTTACAGAAAACGGATGGTGAAGGAGCAGCCAATAAACTACTCATTTACCCTCCAATTTCCCCTATGTACGGATAATATTGACGTTCCAACTCCTGCGTTCCGCACGCTGAGCCTTCACGGGTACATATCATTGGCGATTTTCCACGCTCTTACACAAATCTGTACTATGTAGATTTTGCTTTCTTGCGTTATGTGCTGGCTGTGGGCCGGAAAAAAAGAATAACAAATAATATTTTACCATAGCATTTGGAATAAAAGTTTCGATGCACTAAGGCTGTAGATATAAAATATTTATTCGGCATATTACATCGGCTACATACATTTGAAATTCATTGTATCCATTCCATAAAATTTACTTCGAAAATCCCATAAATTTAATTCGATAAATCATCTATAAATTCAATTGAAAGAACAAAATTATCCATAAATTTAATCTGAAAAATCATCCATAAATTCAATTGGAAAAACAAAATTATCCATAAACAAAATCATCCATCAATTCGATCTGAAAAGTCATACATAAATTCAATTGAAAAATTACCCATCAATTCTCTTCGAAAAAATGAACTAATAATATTGCACCAGTTGAGAGTGATCGTGTTCAGGCAAAACACTTACCCGTGTTAATTGCCTGAATGCACGGCTCTCAACCAGCCATACAACCAGCTACACAGTTCTATAATGAAATTTTTTCTCCGAAAAATAAGACTGAAAATTTGTGAAAACACATCGGTATTTATACATATTTTTCTCGCGTGTGAAATTTGATGCAGTAAAACAAAATTCGACCTTGTTATTTTCTAGTAAATTCTATTCGTTAATTTTATTATTTTTTTGATTTATTTTTATAATTTTTTATTTAAGATTTTTATTGAATTATTACTAATTCAAATTTTCGATTTAAATTTCATTTTAATGAACTTTTATTAATTTTTTCAATTTCGTCCACTCTTTTGCTACATTTATTTCTTTGTCTTTTTAGTTTTTCCATTTAACTCAATGACCCCAAATTTTGTTTCTCAGTTAGCTGTCCTTTGTTGTTATTCGTCAGTTTCTCATTACTTGATTCAGTTTTTCGTCAAATTATTCTCCCTCGTCTTTTTCGTTAACTGACTTGATATTTCATCTATTTCTTCGATGCTTTCGTTTCGTGTTGATACTTCCTTTACTGTTTTGCTGCTTTATCTTGCTCCGATCGTGACTTTGTTTTTGTTGTTCCTGATTTTCGTCTCTCATCTGATTGTTCTGGATTCTCTCCAAGTTTACTCTTGTCTCTGATTTCCTTGATGGCTTCGGTACCTCTTAATCGGTTTATTTCAATTTCTGATCCTGATCTGATTCTTGTTTTACACTCATCTATCTAACTAAGCTTTACTGCTTGATATTTGATTGGCTTCCATTTGATTTGTTTCTCCATTTTAACGTAATATCACATCACATGTCTTTCTCATTCCGCTATATTCTTTATCCCATCGTCTGATTTTTAAATTTGTTTTCGCTCCTCGACTATAATATTTATATACTACTTTTATATATTATCGGATATTATTATATTCATTCCATATAATATTTATACACTACTTTTATACATTACTATATAAACATATCTATTATATAAATTATATGCACATTTCTAACTATTTATTACTTTATCTCCAAAGGGTCTTCGCGCAAGGTGCGTAACCCTCCGCATCTCTCATCAATTACTGGATATATATCGATCTCACTTGGCTATTGGGTATTGGTTCATATTTTGACTTGCTTTGTTCTCTCGATTTTGAATTTTCTGTGAGTCCATCATTTGTTTCCAACAGATTTTGTCTGTGTTTTCTTCATCATTTGATCTTTTCTGATCGTCTTTTATTACTCTCTCGGTTTTCTCCCTCTTTGTTATCTTCTAGGCTCTCTTTTATTGTCTATGAATTTTATTTCTCCTTTCTTTAACAGGGCTTTTATCGTCCTTGGTAATGCATACCCGGAATTTATTGCTCTTTTTTGTAATATATTTTCAATGCTTTCGAATTTGTTTACGTCTATAATTTCGTTATCGGATTTTCTTTTTTCTCCAATTGATCAGTTTTGCTGCTGCTTTATCGTATCCTCTCCCGATTGCTCCAAGGATTGGGTTTAAATTTTGTCCTATTATTTCGATGTCTTCTTGAATTGCATTTATCGTAACTAAATCTATTGCTCTTGCTTCTCGCGGCATCATAACGTAATTTAACATCATTTTTCCTTTATTGTCATTCTCATTGAGAGTTGATCCTGTTTTTAATAACGACTTTTTGCTGTTCCGAATATTTTCCGGTCCATAAATATCGAACATCATTCCTGTTTCTCCTCGTATTACTTCGTTGTCTTTGATTGTTTGCGGATATTTGTTTAATCATACCTCTTAATTGCTCACTCTCTTGTATTTGATTGCTTTGTGTACTTTGACTATAATTTTCGTTTTTGGTTGTCCCGATTTTCTCTCTATTGGACAATTTTCAGCCAAATGTCCGTTTAGGTTGCAGTTGAAACAGGTTGTAATCTCGAATCTTGTTGTTGTACTCATTATCGCCCTATCTCTTAAATGTCTGACCTCTTGCTTTGGGTTATTTTATGGACTCTTCTTGAATTGGTTTGGTTTTTGTTGACCTTGAATTCTTCTCATTCGACAATTCTTTGACATATGCCTGCTTTGATTGCAATTAAAACAGATTATCATTTCTTCTCCTTCTGTGCGAACTCTTCTATCATATCCTTGGCAATTTTTTAGTTGATAACCTCGGTCAGTTCTGCATCCTTCTTTTGAATAGATATCACATATTTGATTGTAGTTCGCGTTGTTAATCCTGAAATAATTATTACACTTTATAAATTTACCCCTATTGTTTGAATCCTCTTAACTGGAATATCGTAAATTCGTAATGGTTTTTCAATATATTGATTTGGTTGCGGGTAAATATCTTTCGTTTGTCTCGTTATCTCCATCACTACTTTCATTGGTTCTGATACTCGATCTTTTAACTCGGTTTGCTCATTTTCTCTTTCGACTCTTTCTTCTATTGTGGTTAATATTTTCTCTTCCAGTACGATTTCCGTTTGTCATGTTTCAGCTATTTTTGTTCCAACTGTTTTTATTTCCGAATTTCCAGTTTCTTTTTTGTCATTTAAATCTTCTTCGTTGCATTTTCTTTTTGAATGCATCTCCTGTACATTCCTCTTTAAACTTGAAGATATTGGTTCTCGGCCCCTCATTTCTGGTTCATCGCGTACGATTTTGTACATTGTTGATTCTCTCGAAAATATTTCTGTTTTATCCGTGTTTTTACTTGGCAACTCTTGGTTCATTTCCTCTCGGAGTTTTTCCATCTCTTTACTCGTACTTATTTTCAACTGAGTTGGAATTCCTAGCTCGGGTGATTTCACGTTGTTTCCTTTATCGGTTAGCTTTTCCGTTAATTTATCATATTTTTCGGCTTCTGTTTCCAAACTTTCTAATCTTGTTGTAATCATTAGTTCTGCTATCGCTACTGTATTAAGTTTTCTATCTGTTGCCGCTTTTCACTCTCTTTGAATTCCAATAAAATGGTCTATTTCTTTATCCTTGTTCTCCGTTTGTTTTGGTATATTCTCAGTTTCTCTACTCAATGGTTTCCTTGATTCCGGTTTCTCATAACTCGTTTTCTTGATTCTATCTCTAGTTCATCGGCTCTATTATTCGTCGTTTACTTGATCTCTTTATTCTTTTGGTTTACTCGATCTCTTTATTCTTTGTCAATTATCTAAACATAAATAACACTTCTAGTATATAAATTTCCAAATTAATTTATCGTACTACTCTCACTGCTTTTCCTTAATTCTTTTCTCTACGTCAACTTCTTATCTTTTTAATTTTTGTTTTTTCATTTTAAGTTTATTTTAAATTATCTATAGCTCGTATCAATTATCTATTTGTTTCGTCTAAATTATCCTTATAGTCGCATCAATTATTTATCCGGTCGTATCAATTAACTATTTTAATCAAATAAATCATCACCATCATATCAATAATCGTCTCGTTAACTATTCTCCTTTATCTCTTTATCATTGGTCCAAAAATGTTTCTTAATCTCTATTCACTATGGTCCGTTTTACTTAACTAGTCTCGTCTTTTATCCTAAACTTTATCCACTATTGCTCTATGAGTCTTTTTATTTAAATCTTCTTGTCTTTTTCCTTAAACTTTATTCGCTGTGATCGTTTTTCTTTTGATTCATCTCCCTTTATTTTTAAGTCTATTTTGAATTATCTATATCTCGTAACAATTATCTATCGACCTCGTATCAATTATCTATATAGTCTTATCAATTATCTATGTGGTCGCATTAATTATCTATATTACAATAATAAAATCATTATACTCATACTCTCATTCAATCTGTAAATCATTTTTCCTAGGTCTCATTGATTAAAAATCGTTTACTTAATCCTCAGTCGCTGGCGCTCTATGCCCTCTATAATTTCCGTTGGCTCTTCGGCCTTCGGCTTTTAACTCTTTTACTGGTCATCTGTGACCTTAATATCTATCCATAATCATATTTCATCCTTACTCATATCATATCTTATCTGGCACTCTATGGCCTCTAATATCTAATCATAATCATCCGGCACTCTATGGCCTCTAATATCTAATCATAATTATATCTCATCCGGCACTCTATGGCCTCTAATATCTAATCATACTCATATCTCATCCGGCACTCTATGGCCTCTAATATCTAATCATAATCATCCGGCACTCTATGGCCTCTAATATCTAATCATAATCATCCGGCACTCTATGGCCTCTAGTATCTGATCATAATCATATTCTGTCAATTTCATCTTTATTCATATTATCTCTCATTGTTTCACCGGACTTGAGCTCATCAGTGACTTTTGGGTATGTTTGAGGCCTCACACTGACTCTCAAGCCATGGCGTCTTTTGGCCGCGCATTCTTCCGGTTACGCTTTACTCACCGCCATTCGGATATTTGGTACTCGGTGTGGGATCCGGGTTATTGTACCAAACTCCTCGCTGGGCAATAAAAAAACATTCCCTCGGTACTCGGTGTGGGATCCGGGTTGTGTACCTCGGAGAATATAAAAGTATGGAAATGCCTAGACGTTCAACCAAGTTCCAAAAGCGGTTTACTTGATTTCCCGAATAGTGAAAAGAAAAGGAAGCGATTAAATGTGGGAGCGGAAAATAATCTATCAAATCTCTACCCGCTCCTTCCATCAGATTTCTCGGCTCAATTCGGCCGCTCTCATCTGGCTTTAGTAGGACATTTTGAGTATGAACCATTTACCGGTTAGTTCACATCTCACCTACCGTTTGGCCCCGATACTCGGTGTGGGATCCGGGTTGTTGTATCGAGTTCCTCCCAGCGAAAAAAAGAATCGTTCGATACTCGGTGTGTGATCCGGGTTTTTGTATCGAACGGCTCAGCGCCATCAGTCCCTTGGCTGATAACAACCTGAACACGACAGTCCGTAGCTGTCCTCTGGTGCCTCACCACCAGCTAGGGAAAAAAAGAATATCTCTAGGTACCTTTAACGTCTAAATCATGCGCATTTTTCAATTTTTATTTTTATTTTCGGTTTCCCCTTCACTTTCCCAATTCAAAAATTGTAGTAATCGCGTTGGTTTGTTCACCAAAGAGGTGATCAATCTCTCGCCAGGAACTCCGCAACATTTGCGACGGATCCTACTACCTTCCTCTCCTCGGGTTGATCAAGGTTCCCCATCGGAATAAGCGTACTATCGTTATGATAGCTCGGTTTTAAATCTTACTTTCCAGTATCATTTCCATATAATATAATATAAATAACACTACAAAATACACTAACAAAATGATGCATCGAAATTTTTACCGTACCTTATGTGTGATTTTTCAGCTTTCACTGTTTAAGTTGTGTTTTACTTGTCCACTCAGAATTTATTTAACGGCTTTCATGAAGTTTTCGGCTTTTTCCGTATGTTTTACACCTTTCGGTTGCTATTGTTGTCTCATTTATTATTATTATTAATCTCAACTCATCGTACTCGTTTTCAATCATCGTTTTCCTCTGGTTGCTAACTATTATTCTCGTAATTCATTATTATCTCTAATCCTTTATTTTCAATTATAACTAGCATCATCATTTTATTCATCTACGCTCATTTCTTATAATTCATTTCATTTATACCTGAACATTTCCTTTTATCTACGCCTAAGTTTCTCCATCATCTGGATTATCTTTTCGTCAATTTCTCTAACTTAATCGATTATCTGTTCTCGTTTTGTATCTAATTTGGCTCTACTTGGCCTCATGTCTTTTGTAATTCGCACAATCGATCGTTCGTTAGTTCCGCTCATCTCATAGGAGTAGGGGTTCGAAATCGTTGCAACCTTTTCCGTTAATATTTTGATCTTTAATTTAATTACTTTCAATTAATCGTTTATTACGTTTAGAATTATTTTAACTGACTTGGTGATCACGTCTTATTTCAAACAATTTTAATCCAGTAATTTCTGGTTTTCCAATTTTTTACGAACTCTTAGACGACCCGCATTTTGTGGTTTCCCCTATTTCTAATCACTTTAACCCTCGTGATTTCCACCTTTTCCCTATTTTTATTATTTTAATTTTTATTTATTTATCTATTTTTTTATATTTTTATTATTACTTCTACGGTTTTTTGGATGATATTTACACGATGATTCCATTGATTTATACAACCTACCCATAATTTTATTTTTATTTATAGTTTCCTGTTTCCTTGATTCCTACTCTACAAATATTGATAACTTTAGCCCCACTTTCCTGTTGAATCGTTTCATTTTTGAAATTTTGTGTATCTAATATTTTAACTTATTTACATTTATTGATATTTTCCTCTCTTATTACAATACTCGTCATTTATGAGTTTTCTAAACTGTTGTTTTGTTTCATCATATTGTTGGGGTTCTCGGTGACTTCGAATAGAAATTATTGTCGATCTGACTCCAAACGTGCCTTAAACACCAGTAACGAACTCCAAACTATATAAACTTTATTGATTAAAACACTTTGTCTCCACTGATTTACAAAAATATTTACAATTCACTTTCAAAATTTTTAATTTCTTCGCAATTTTCCGAATTCTAGAGTGTTCGAAGGTTTTGACCCATTGTAACTTTTTATCAAAAGTTCACATGATGATCGTTCTATAGTAATTTTTGATCGTCTTATTATTCTACACAATATATCAAAATTAAAATTTTTTGCCAAAGTTGTGACCCTTTATAACTTTTTATCTAAAGCTCTGATGACTAAAGTTCTATTGGCAATTTTGCTTGTTTCGTCGATCTCTACAACATATCAAAAATTAAAAATTTTGACCAAGGTTTTGACCCTTTATAACTTTTGACCCAGAAGTCAGACTGCCATACTTCTATAGTAAATATTGCTCAGCTTCTCACGCTCTACAACATATCAAAAATTAAAAATTTTGACCAAGGTTTTGACCCTTTATAACTTTTGACCCAGAAGTCAGAATGCCATACTTCTATAGTAAATATTGCTCAGCTTCTCACGCTCTACAACATATCAAAAATTAAAAATTTTGACCAAGGTTTTGACCCTTTATAACTTTTGACCCAGAAGTCAGACTGCCATACTTCTATAGTAAATATTGCTCAGCTTCTCACGCTCTACAACATATCAAAAATTAAAAATTTTTACCAAGGTTTTGACCCTTTATAACTTTTGACCCAGAAGTCAGACTGCCATACTTCTATAGTAAATATTGCTCAGCTTCTCAAGCTCTACAACATATCAAAAATTAAAATTTTTGAAGGTTTGACCCTTAATAACTTTTTATCCAAAGGTCGGAAGATCCTAATTTTATCGCCACTTTTGCCCTTTCGTCGTTCTGTACAACATATTAAAAATAATTTTTTTGACCAAAGTTTGACCCTTTTTAGCTTCGAACCTTTAGAAGATATAACCATGGTTCTATTGGCAATTTTATTAAGCTCATTCTTGTCTACAACATATCAAAAGTTATATTTTTGGTCAAGGTTTGACCCTTTACACCTTTGAAGTTCGATAAGATACGACTATAGTTCCATTGACAATAATACTCAACTCGCCGTCCTGAACAACATATCAAAAATAAAATTTTTGACCAAGGTTTGACCCTTTTTAGCTTCGAACCTTTAGAAGATATGACCATGGTTCTATTGGCAATTTTATTAAGCGCATTCTTCTCTACAACATATCAAAAATTATATTGTTGGTCAATGTTTGACCCTTTGTAACTTCGAACCTTCAGAAAATACAACCATAGTTCAATTGGCATTTTTACTCAGCTCATCGTTCTCTACATAATATCATCGAACTGTTTTCTCATCGTCAATAAGTCGATCGTTTTCCTTCGTTTGTTGTTAAGTTCCATTCTTTAGTTCACCCTCTCTCCGTGGTCCGACAAAATGTCGTTCCGACATTTCTGTTAAATAATTAAACATTTGCTTTTATTTCCTTGGGTTCTTTGCAAAAACAATCATGGTTATCCCGGCTGAGCCCCCAAATTTGTACTTGGTGGGCTAGTCGTCTATTGTTTACTCTCTTGATTTGTAGTCAGGTCATTCGTTTTTCATCGATCTTTACAATTTCTCATCAATCTTTATAATCGATCTTTACATTTTTAAGTTCCACATGTTTCATCTCTCTGGGGTTCGGCAAAATGTCGTCTCGACATTTTTATTTGAAAAAGTAGTTCTATAACCTGTCCACTCTCATTTGTTTGTAAAAGAAAATCATTCGATCCCGGCTGAGCCCCCAAATTTGTACTTGGTGGGCAAGCCATTCGTTTCTCATTTTGTAGTCGGGTTACTCGTTTTTTATCTTTCTGTATTAAGCTCTCTTCTTTTTCATTTGTCATCTCTCCGGGGTTTGGTAAAATGTCGTCCCGACATTTTTGTTTGATCATTAGACATTTGTTTGTATTTCTTTGGGTTTTTTGTACGAAACAATCATTCTATCCCGGCTGAGCCCCCAAATTTGTACTTGGTGGGCTAGTCGTTTATTTCCTTGACATTTCCTCTTATCTCGTAGTAAGGTTGTTCGTTTTCCATTTATCGTTCTCTGGGTTTTTGTTTCATTGTTATTACATCTCTCCGCGGTTCGACAAAATGTCGTCCCGACATTTTCAATTTAACCTTAACCATATGTCTATATTTCCTTTGGTTTTTTCGCAAAAACAATCATTCAATCCCGGCTGAGCCCCCAAATTTGTATGGTGGGTTACAGGGTTTCACATCTTGATTGACTTTCTGGTTACCCTCGTAACGCCATACAAAATGATTCTGATCCACTTGGCACCCGTTGCTAAGCAACGTTGGTAATGTGTTCAAGTGGTGGATTGCCCGCAAAAATTGAGTACCATGTGCTAGTACTGTAGTTGCTCGGACAACCCTCGGGTTCACGAGCTGTCGATAGAAGACCTGTGCTCGCTTTTGATTCTTAGGTCCCATTATTCTCCTATCTCCTTCAAATGTTAACCTATACTCTCATATCATCCATTGTTATGTCCATTCCCATAGTCCTTCTTATCGTTGTCCATGATGATGATTATTCTTTGGCCTGTACACCCTTTGTTATGTTAAATACACTCACATTATATCTTTCACCCTTATCCCTATTATCACTACAATGTTTCCCATTAATATTACTAGCATTATCATTGTTGCTATTATATGTATTACCCTTATTAATTGTTACTACTAATACCTTTATTAATATTTTTATAGCTATAACTACCATTATATTTATTGTTATTGTTACTATGAGGATTACTATTATTATTATTGTTATCATAATTATTATTGTTATTATTATTATTATTATTATTATTATTATAATTACCATTACCCTTATCATTATCGTTATATTTATTAAGATTTTGTAGGGATCCTTCCTTATTCCTCAGCGTTAAAATTCTTTATTGATATACAACATTAGCCGTAGTCCACCTATATTTTCCGGTTTTCGATAAAGTATTTTTGTAAATTAGAAAATTTTAGCAGTGTTCCGCCCTTATTTTACGGTTTATCCCTATTCTACAGTTTTCGACAAAGTATTTTCATTGACTCGGAAAATTTGAGCAGCGTTCCGCCCTTATTTTACGCATTCCATTTTTACGTTATTATTTTTGTTAAGTATTTGAATTAGTTCGGAAAATTTGAGCAGCGTCCCGCCCATATTTTCCGCCTCAACTCAAATTAATTTATTTAATTCTTATTTAAAACATTATTTTTCATGATTTTGGTCGTTCGGATTAATCTTTTTCCGATGGCTGTTCATTTTAACTGTTGCAACGATTTCGCAATTTTCCCCGCTACCCATTCCCTCTTTTTGTCCTTAAGATCTATTTATGTTCATTTCATAGTTAATGAGTGCCCACTGGACTACTCGGTGTTAGAGATTTTGAGCCGATTGTTGTTAAAAATTTATGTCAATTTTACAGAAAACGGATGGTGAAGGAGCAGCCAATAAACTACTCATTTACCCTCCAATTTCCCCTATGTACGGATAATATTGACGTTCCAACTCCTGCGTTCCGCACGCTGAGCCTTCACGGGTACATATCATTGGCGATTTTCCACGCTCTTACACAAATCTGTACTATGTAGATTTTGCTTTCTTGCGTTATGTGCTGGCTGTGGGCCGGAAAAAAAGAATAACAAATAATATTTTACCATAGCATTTGGAATAAAAGTTTCGATGCACTAAGGCTGTAGATATAAAATATTTATTCGGCATATTACATCGGCTACATACATTTGAAATTCATTGTATCCATTCCATAAAATTTACTTCGAAAATCCCATAAATTTAATTCGATAAATCATCTATAAATTCAATTGAAAGAACAAAATTATCCATAAATTTAATCTGAAAAATCATCCATAAATTCAATTGGAAAAACAAAATTATCCATAAACAAAATCATCCATCAATTCGATCTGAAAAGTCATACATAAATTCAATTGAAAAATTACCCATCAATTCTCTTCGAAAAAATAAACTAATAATATTGCACCAGTTGAGAGTGATCGTGTTCAGGCAAAACACTTACCCGTGTTAATTGCCTGAATGCACGGCTCTCAACCAGCCATACAACCAGCTACACAGTTCTATAATGAAATTTTTTCTCCGAAAAATAAGACTGAAAATTTGTGAAAACACATCGGTATTTATACCTATTTTTCTCGCGTGTGAAATTTGATGCAGTAAAACAAAATTCGACCTTGTTATTTTCTAGTAAATTCTATTCGTTAATTTTATTATTTTTTTGATTTATTTTTATAATTTTTTATTTAAGATTTTTATTGAATTATTACTAATTCAAATTTTCGATTTAAATTTCATTTTAATGAACTTTTATTAATTTTTTCAATTTCGTCGAATTTGTTGTGTTTTCTTGTTATATTTGTGTAGGTATCGTGCGAATCTTGGTGCATTTTGTTATTATTTTAATTTTATTTTTATGTTTTTGATTTTATATTTATTTATATTCTCTCAGATTTTAAAGTGTTTAATTGGTGTTGTATATTGTATTTTAAGTTATCTTGGTGCTGGGTTTTCGTGCTGTATTACTGATGCATTTAAACAATTCTCAAGGCTATTGGTGTGCTGGCCCAACAGTCTGATTGAAATGCCGACAACATGCTTGCAAATAAATTTTTAAAAAAATGCTGGACAATTGCACTGACCGTCGGCCCAATTGGCTTTATCGTTTTGTTGAGGATACCTAAATAATGAAATAAAATAATTAATAAAAATGTAAAATGATTGGGGGAAACAATGAGAAGTGAGTAAGATGTGGTTCTGGAGCCTCATAAAAAGAGAATGAAAAAGAAATGTTGAACAACGAGAAAGGAATAAGAGAAAATCAATAAAAACAGACAATTAAATCAAAGAAGGTCATTTATAATTAACAAGTACGAATTTTGGAAAACAAAAATAAAAACAAAATTCGCACATCATCTCAAAAGCCCTTTCAAGATAAAATCTGGGAAAGGGCATCTCCAAAAAACGATTTATCTGGACAGCTGTCATCGATCATGGTGGCCCAAAATGAATTAGCGGTAAGAGATTCTATTCGACAGCAGTAAGTGTTATTGAAGGATGGAGTATAAAAAGGAAGCGCAATTGAAATCAACAACACAAAAAATTAGACAAAATTGCGGAGACAAGAAACTTGCAGGAGACAAAGAATTACAGAAGACAAAGAAAAACAAAAGGAATTAAAGAGAAATTTGAAACAGAAATTAAGCGAGGTCAAAGCAAAGCGAAGCAACTAAATCAGAGTTACCGATCTCAGAAACCCACCGCAGTAGTCAGTTGATTGTAAACCTAATTGATCCGAAAAGTGCTGTTCCTCCCGAAGGGTCGCAATAAGCACTAAGTGTGATCGATTGATAATTCGTTGTGTCATTTTAAAGTGGAGATAAAGTGTATTTATCAATAAAGTTTATATAGTTTGGAGTTCGTTACTGTTGTTTAAAGCACGCTTGGAGTCAGATTGACAATAATTTCTATTCGAATTCACCGACCACCCCAACAGTTTTGTAAATTAATGCGCCAGACAGTAAAAGCTCGCTTTGTAAATTGATCGAATGTTGTTCAGCGCATTTTTTCAACTTTGTCAATGTCTTCTTCAGTTATAGTTGCGTCACTTGCTGAAAAATATAATTTGTCGACTGTTCTTGGGGCACCGAAAGAATTGCTTTGCTTTCTTTAGCCCATTGATAAGACTGTGTCCATAATGCTGTGTCTATTGATTGTTTTGTAATAAACTCCTTCAGACTTCGAGGATATGCTAGTGACGACTTTTTAACAATATCTAAAGCTTGTTTGCTAAATATAGATAATGGCGTGTGCTCTCTAATAGTTTCTTCGTCTTTAAGAACTCGATTATTTGACTCTAGATTATTGTTAGTACTTGGCGTGAAGGGCATGTATCCTTCATACCAAGTATTGTGTGTCGTAAGCCACATCATATTCATATAGTCTAAAAACTCAGTCGCTTTTTTTTGTCTCCATTTTTTAACAAATAGAGAACTTGCTTTTTCAAAAATGATTTGGCTTTGTGACAATTGAAGTTGATCTACATCTTCAATTAATTCGTTTTGATCTTCTTTAGCTACTAAAGACTCGATTTTTTGACACAATTTCTACGCATATGTGCCCAACACATCACAATTTCATTTTTATTAAAAACTTGTGAATAAGCTTTACGTATAGCGTTAGAAGCATCAGAAATCAATACAAGAGGATTGATTAATGATGCATTTATTTTTTTCAAGCCAATATTGATACTTGAAAAAATAAAATTAAAATCAGCAGTTTTTTCATTGGTACATATACCTAGGCCAAACGAATGAAAAGGCCTATCTAAATCGGTTGTACCAATGATTAAAATTGAATAGCCCAAACCAGTTTATAAGTTGCATCAGCATTTAAAATTGTTGATGCTGAGGCTAGCTTAAGTAATCTTATTGTACTTATAAAAAATCTAAATTTAGAGCCGTGGTTTTCTTCATCTTCATGCTTTCTTCATTACTCTCTTCACACTCATATTCATCGGCATAAGTTATTTTATAATTGACTACAAAGGCTTCATCTTCTAACTTTGGTATAGAAGATGACGATTGAAGCCAATTTTCAAGCTCACCTAAACTTATTACTAGTGTCCCGTAAATAAATAAAGACTTTACGTAGAAAAACATACCGCTTTATTGAAAGTTTGTAATAATTGTCGAAAAAAAATAAGATCTAAGAACATCTTTGAAAAAATTAAAATTTATTGATGGATTTTATTAATTGACATATCGTTTTTTTAATTTTACTTATAACTTGTTTTCTTGACTTGGCATTTATTTATTTTACATAGTTTTTAATTAATTACTTAGCGAATGTATTAAATATCTAGAATTAATTAATTAACATAGAAGTGTTTTACTCTAATGATACTATGTATTTATCTACATAGAAAGTGTTTATAAAATACATAGCGTTTAGTAAAAAATACATAGCGAATAAATAGTTCTCCTTAAGAAATAGAGGTTTTTCTTTTTTAAATATATTTTTGTTTAAATCCTTTTCATCAAAAACTTTCCCAGAATGGTACCAATAATTTGCATTCTGTTGTCAATTGTGAGTATTAGCAACAATCTAATGTATTGCATAAGTCAGCCTGTCCACATAACGGTTAAACAAATTGTTATTTATTAAATACTTAATTTTTAGAAAAACTATTTAAGAAATTCGAAATTTTGAATTATATAAATGAAAAACGACAAATTATAAAAAGGGATTTTATTTACAAATTCTATAAAAAAAAGCATCTATATGAAATCGATTGAGGAAAGATGTTTACTAGTCAGATTCCGATGGAATTATATGATAAATTCTGCCATTTCCAACGTAGGCAATGGGCATCTACAACACCGAGGCAGTATCCAATCAAATAAGGACGACCATTTTCCTCAATTGTCCCATTTCTTTCCTTAGGTTATCTTCGATTAATTTTTGTTTCTTTTCAAACATTGATTGCATCATGTTCACTGTCTCATAAACTGCAGCAAAACTGTCCCGAACTTCCCGTTTGAATCTCGACAGATCATCAATTTGTTGACGATAAAGTCTATCGGAATGATCTGTCATTCGCTTTTCGAGATCTTTCTCGAATCCGATTCGATCCTTTCGGAAATTTTTGTAGTCATTCTCAAAATTTTCCAGTCTGTCCAATATAACTTTTAAATGGCGATCTGAATTCATATTTTCTTCCAACTTTGTCTAAATATTATAATTTATAATTTATTATTATTATTATTATTTATTAATATTATTATAATAAACTTTCGAGGTTCATAAGACAATGGACCAATATTAAAAATTTATTTTATTACAAACGTCAAAAATGCCATTGTTCTAGGGTGCAAAGACTTGAAAGAATTATTATATAAAGATAATTTGTAACAAAAATAAAAGAGAATATCATATTAATTCTAAACAATATTTTTAACTTGACCATTTTATTATGAAATTCTCTTTTTTTCTCGTTCTATATTATCCTTATATACTGGATCTTCGGGTCAATTTCGTATATTGAAAATTCAATTTTGTCAATTAACTTTAAACCCCAATATAATTTAATGTTCGAAAGATCAATTTCGTATACAGTCAAACTCGGTTATAACGAACTGATAACAGCTTTAATTCGGTTTGAGCTATTTTATAGATATTTTTTCTCAGTTATAGCGAAGATTGTTTTCAATTTCATTAATAATAATTTTATTTTGAATTCAATTTAATCAAATACGCACAAAATATAATTATTAAAATTAAAAACGGTTAAATCAATTTGGTCTGATCTAAAAAAGATTTTAACGAGGAGGGCATATACAAAGCAGATGAAACACGATTGTTTTACAATTTAACACCCGAAATGACATTTGAATTCCGAAATCAAAATGTGCTAGCTGAAAAAAGATTAGGAACCGTCTGACTGTTTTGATTTGTGCAAACATGATTGGAAGAGACAAAAACAACTTTTTCTAATTGGCAAATAGCAAAACTCGCGCTGTTTCAAAAATGTTAAAAAAAGCTGCCTGTCGAGTTTTGGAAAACAAAAAAGCATGGATGACCTCTGAAATCTTCCAAAATAATTTGAGAAAGTGGAACAGAGAGTTGCAAACAAAACAAGATAGATTTTATTTTAAGTTGACAACTGCCTTGCTCATCCAAAATTTCCTAGTCTAACCAATATATCAAATTGGTTTTTTTTCACACCAAATGCAACTTTAATTTCGAAACGAAAATATATGGAAGTAATCAAAAATCTGAAAGATTTTACCGAAGATTTCTTGTATTTTGATAATGATTGAAAAAAGGGAAACTGGAAAAGATTACAAAATAACTGTCCTGGATGCAATTATCGGGATTAAGGACGCTTGAGACAGTGTAAAACCTTTGACAATTTCAAACTGTTTCAAGAAATCTTGTTTAAATTCAGAGACAGAGAGCAATAACGCACTCGAATCTGCTTTTACAGCGATTTTCGTCATCCAAAGAAATATAAAAGATTTTAAGTTGAAATCTATGAAGCCATAAAGTATTTTAAGTTTTGTTAATAAATGCCTTTTTTAAATCATCTTTTTTATTTTTTGAGTTTTTATCTTAGTTTAGCATATTTCCTGGTTATAACAAAATATCCTGGTCCCATTAAGTTCATTATAATCGAGTTTGACTGTATAAAATTATATGGGCTTGTAACGAAATTAAAATTTAAGGGAAAATTTTATATTTAACAACATTTATTTGCTACGAATAACCTCTGAAAACTCTTCTATCATTGACTTGGATATTAGATTGTAATGAAATTAAAATTCTGGAAATTCGTCTATCTTTTTTACTTTTTAAATAATTGGCTTCGACATTAGAATTCATCAGCATGTTGTAAGATTTTGAAAGTTGTAAATAATAAAAATATTTAAACAAATTTTACTTTATTATAATAAAATTATAATATTTATGAAAGTGTGACCAGAACATGGAAATTAAAATTTGTTACGAAACTGAACTTTCAAAATACGAAACTCCAATTTAAAAATACGTAATTGACCCGAGAACCCTGTAATATAATAATTCTCATTTGCTATGTCCGCGTCTAACGAAATCTGTCTTGAAGTCATGAAGATGCGGAGACCTAAAAATAAGGAACAGATAGATAATAGCTCATATGGATGTGTGATTATGTTTTTGGGAATATAAGTTTTTCCGGGAACCGAAAGTGGATGGAGAGGTTTCGAGTCAAATTCAATGTAAATTAGTATTATTTTCAAATAATCTAAAGCAGCCTATGGAGTTTACAGTAGATTGTAGAAGATTATCTTCACCCCATGAAAACAAAATAAGAGAACGCAGCTACTAAGGGTAAGTTAAATATTTTTGATTTGGTGGTTTTTAACCGATGTTACGCTAGTTCATTATGGAAATAAATATTAAATTATTATAAAAATGAAAATAATGAAATTACCAATCTCGCTTCAAAGGATGTGAATGATTTATCGAATGCCGTTAACATTCTCGTTTCAAATTTTTCTTTTTCAACTTCTGATTGCATCTGGAAACTTTTGATTTGGTGCCGAAGATCATCAAAGATAAATTTTGTGCGATTGTCGAGCTCAAATAACTGCTTATTTGTTTCATCAACAGAAATCCGGATGTTTGTATTGCTGTCGGAGTTCAAGCGCTCGATTTTGTTGAACAAGTCTTGATTCTGGATGTAACGAATATATTTCCGATTTTAATGTTTAATTTAGCACTCAGTGTACAAACCAGTGTAACAGAGTGCTAGAAATCATAAAAGACCACTCAATTTAGATTTCAGATCTAGAATTCATGTGCAATTTCAGTACAAGCCGAGATCAAGGGTAAATCATTATTATTTCTCAGAAAGTGACAGACCTGTTAGTAAAGATGAATTTTATTCGTTTTTACTGGTGTAAAAGAAAAGGAGAGGTTGAAAGGTGAGTTCTGCTGATGTCGGTAGGTATAGAAAGAAATTGGATTAAATTAAAGAAATAGCTAAATTACTTTTTAGATATTAAAAATTATTTTAAGCCATTAGCATGAAACCTCACAGAGAAATTTTAATGTTTGGTTGAGCAGAAGCAGGAAAAACAATGTGGAAAATGAAACTGGAGCATTTTTATCTTGTTAATGGGCTAGAAATTATGTCCAAATTAGAAAGAGAGTTTGAATAAAATTTAAGAAATGCTTTTGAAGAAGCCGAAGCAAGTTTTCCTTCTTTTATTTTTATATAAGAAGTTAATTCACAACTACTTAAACTGATGGATGGCCCTAAATTAAGAAGCGGTGTAGCTTTAATGACTGTTATTAATCGGCAAAATAGCATTGATCATGCAATGAAGCAATTTGGTAGGTTTGATAGAAGTAGTAATAATATTAAGTATTCCTGCGAATGCATAAAGGTTGAAAAATTTGACAATACATACGAAAATATGAAACTTGTTGATGATGTAAGTTACATCATCAATTTTCATATTTTCGTATGTATTGTCAAATTTTTCAACCTTTCTACATTGCCAGGAATACCAAAAAAATTGCACTACAATTAGAAATTGAGCCAGAGCTTGTGTAAATAAGAAATCGTAAACCTTTATACGATCTACTATGAGACAATAACGATTAGATGTCCTGGCCACTTTTTCAATTGAACGTGAAATTGCCAAAAATATAAATGAAGATTAATTAATTGACAGGTTTGATAATATAAAGGCTCAAATAAAAATATAAATAACTCTTAAATTTTAAATAAATATATTCATACATTTTACCTAGTATTTTTATTATTAAAAAGTTTAAAAAATAATATGGAGGCGGAAAAATTTATATGTGCACAGGGCGCGACAACTGTTGAGCCGGCGCTGGATGTAAGACGATAACAGGTTGGAAATGAAACTCATAAATGTGTTGAAGTAGATTTAACGCTTTTTTGTTCAGAGGCTGCCTTACAACGAAAACAGTTCTCAATAATTTAGAAGTTGATATAGATATTGAAGTTCTAAGTCAGGAATGGGAAACCTGCGGCTTTTTCGATGTCAAGATGCGGTTCTACAGTTCATTGTGTAAATATTAAGAATTATATCATTCTTAAAAAATACTCATGAAAATATTATACTGCAAACAGAATAAAAACACTCATCAGAGAACAGTGAGAATATGTGGAGTAGAGAAGTGAAGAAGTTGGCATTTGAGGTGCTGATGATCTTCAGGTTCCCTTGCATGAATATAATAAAAAAAAGTAAGAAGCCAACTAATAAATAAAAATCTAGAGACGTGCTTGAAATTGAAAACAAGTTATGAGCCAGATTTAACCAAACTTCCAAAAGACATGCAAGACCAATGCTCCCATTGATGTAACTATCTATACTTGTTATAACCAGTCAAAAACGACGGCCTTTCTTTTTTTGAAGTTTAGATTTACATTAATTAATTATTTTTATTTTCTAGCTGTCTAAAAATCCAAACACATTTTTTTCTATAAAGATATTTTTATTTATTTATGCGTTTAGATTTTACAAAAGCTTTGTCTAGAATATAAATTAATTATTATTATTAATTATTATTATAGCTACTGACAATTATTAGTAGATTATTAATTTATATAATTTTGGTAGTAATCATCGTAACATTCATACCAAAAATAAATATATATAATAGTTATTTGATAACTAATTTTATTATTCTAGCTGAGCTAGCTAAAATACTTTAATATGTTTTGTGCGAAACATTTGTTTGTTTTTATATGAATAAATATTATTTCATATTTAAAGCTATTTATAAACCTGATCCAAATCAAATACCATAATTATTATGGCATAATATTGAAACAAAATGTTAGCGACTCTTTAAAAATTCGGAAATTTTGTAAATTGTAACTTTGGCTCTTCCGTCTCAAAAGGTTGCCCACGCCTGTTCTAAGTAGTTTGAATGTAACAATAACGATTGAAAATCGGTAAGTTGAAGATTTGGAAGTTGGAAATTAGAAAATCTCTACCAAAAAGTTACAATAAATAATCCAATATCCAATTCAACATCCCGAAATGTTCCTCGAATTGGTTATGAGGTGTTCAAGTTTATGGTGCTTCAGGATGTGATAAAACCTTTTTAGCAGAAGCTAGTGCAAATGAATGTCAAGTAAACTTATTAGTATTAAAATGTTGTTGATGTATTATAATTTGGAGAATCAGCGGCTAATTTTCCGAAAATATTGGATAAAGCAAGAGAGTTTTCTTCTTAATTGAACTAGACTTAAGTGCCACTGCTCGAGAGCGCTGATGATGCTGGAGGACTAAGAATTCGATTTATTAATAAATCCCTCACAAAAATGGACGGAATGTTAGACAAAAAGAATGTTTTTATAATTGAAGCTGCCAACAAACTTGAAATTATTGATGGGGTTATTTTGAGACCCGATCGGTTAGATCAATTATTTATTTTTTAATTTAAATTATTTTTCAAAAATATATATTTAAATTTTTTATTTAAATTTTAAAAACAAAATTTATTTATTGTTGCAAACTTTTAATGTTTTCCCAAAGTATTCCACAATCAAAGGAAATGGGAGGAGGATTTCAGTTTTCCAGTGAAGACAGTCAAGAAACTGATCAATCAATCAACGCGGATAAAATATAAAAATGATTTGGAGATTTTGGATAAAACATTAATGATTTTGTTTTTTTATTATTGATTTTTCAAAAATTAAATTCACAAATCCTTCTGTGAAATGTTACCTTTAATTCAATGTTCTGCAGCTTTTCATTAGTTTTATTTGATGTTTGACCTAGATCCATTCCAATTGCCTTTACAGATTCTCCAAGCAGTCTAATGTCATTTGCCAATTTTGCCGACACCGAGTCGCATCGACCTATCCGGCCCCTGAGAAATGCCGCATTAAAATAAAGATATTTCCCCAACGATTATTCACACCTTATTTCACTAATTGACGATATCTGATTGTTTTCAATTTGTCGAATTATATTGCTTGTTCCGGAATTTGTAGTTTCTTTTTCTTTGATAGTCGACTCGATTGTCTGCAAAACTAGAAATTATATTTTTTCTTTGGTTTTTGAAATATAGTGGTATAATAAAGACTAAATTAAATAAGAAAAGAAAGTTGTTTAAATAATTAAATTTATTGTTAAATAGAGAATTTGAAAATAGTAGTTTCTTACTGTTTATTATTATAATACAAGCTATCCGGGTGTGATAAAAGACATTCTAAGCGCAATAGAATGTTTGATTTATCAGAAATGAAGAATCTGGCTTTTAACTCTGGAGATCTACCGGTAAATATTATAATAAACTCTTTGCCAGCAGAAATTTCAGTTGAGGTGAGACGACAAGGATCAACGTCAATCGACGTAATCGGTGACATCGTTTCACGATTGAATTTAGTACAACGACATCAGTCTGCTTTTGCAGTGAAAACCAAGAATGTACAATGCTTCATATGCAACAAAAGCCGTTTTGCCCGTAACTGTGTGAACAAGAAGAAAATTCAATGCTCCCGGTGTGAAATACTTGGACATCAATCCCGATATTGTAAATCGGGAAAAGAAAAAAGTATCGAGAATATTCCGAAATCTCTCGATCCCAAAAAGATGCTAAAAGAAAGACTCCTTTAGATAAATGGATGTATCATAGATTCCGGCTGCTAGACAACAATTATACGGGGAGAATCCAACATGTCACCCAACGTTCAATTGTTCCTAGCAGATGCCAGTGAGTCAGAGCAAAGCAGAAATCGAATTAGAAAGAAAGTACTTTTTTATTGAGTGTTTTATTTCTAGAAAAATGATAGCGGGATACGACGTCATATTAGGCATGAACGCCATAATAGCACTAGGAAGTGCGACAATTAGTGAAGATGCCAGATACGGATGCGAATCGAAATGTTTGACGGCTGCAAATAGTAAAGAAGTTCATAGTTTTACAATTCAATACAGAAGCCCCAGTATTAATGTCAGATCGATAAAGTTAGATCAAGATAAACTCAAGGCAAGCCACACACTTAAAGTCATCGAGCAGCGGGTCAAAAATGGCTGGTTAGTTGAATATGACGAAATACGTCCAGTTTTTGACTTTAGATCTTTAAATCATTATTTAGACGTTTATAGCGGCGAAGCAATAGTCTGTAATGAAACCATACGAGAGTGGAGAAAGAAAGGAAACAAAATAGCGATTTTAGATTTATCTGATGCGTACATGAAAATCAGAGTCAATGATAGTATGTGGAAGTACCAACCATGTATTGTAAATGTAAGGCGATTAGGTATCGTACGAAAAATATCGACGAAACAGTTGTTCCAGCTGAGGAAGTAAAAGCCTAGTTAAGTAAATTTAACTTAATGACGAAAGAAATTGAACGTCCCTCATCAACAAAAGCTCTTAGAATACTTGGTCTCTCAGTTTATATTAAAGACAGCGTATTAAAATGGGAACGAGCCAACGTCATTCGTTATGAATTCGAGAAGAAGAGAATGGATAGACAAGGACTGTATTCTTGAGGTGATCGTCAAAAGCATTAATTTATGCGTCAAAAAGAATTTAAAGTTTGTAAAAATAATGTCGGATAATAAATCTGTGGTAAGCTGGGTGCACAATGCTCTCGAAATTGTCGAGAAGTGTGACACATGTCAGTCAATAGACCCTCACCCGGTTAAGATCATTAAAGGGCAATTAGAGGTAAAAGATTCTTGGAAACGACTAGCCATTGATGTGATGAAATTACTCAAAGTTCTTTAATAATTATATATTGCGGGTCCTCTTGATTTGCGATTTGGCGAGAAATACGAAACGAAACCGCAGACGAAATTCGATAACAGTTGGAATAGGTTTTTATGAAAGAGGACTTCTGTTGGATAAATACTTATCGTTAAGATCACAGACTTTCACTTCGTTGATGAAAAAGTGGAGAATTAGAACTGAGTTCAAATCCGCTAATAGATCAGCAGGCAACCGCATCGTCGAGAGGAGTCATCGAACAATAAAGGCAGCAGTCACACAATCGGAATGCTCAGCGCAAGAAGCAAGTTAATGGTATAATAATACTCCAGTGAATGGCTCTTTCAAACCCCCAATAAAAGGTATTTATGCCTATGGCGGAAGACTTGGATTCAATGACACGAAAGAAACGTTTCGACAGATAGACAATAGATTTCAAATTAAAGACAAGGTATGGTTAAAACTCGCTAAAAATCAGCCATATACATCTCCATGGATAAGAGGAAGAATCATGAAGCTGATGTCTCCACATGCGGAACTGTTGCAATGCCGTGTCATATAGCCGATTTAAGACACATGAATAAAGATTCGTCAGAATCTCGGGGAGATGTATAATAAAGAATAAATTAAATAAGAAAAGAAAGTTGTTTAAATATTAGTTTCTTGCTGTGGCTTATTTCTAATATACTTTTGTTATTTTCCGCCGATCACCTGACCAATTTTCATTTACTGCTACTAAAGGGATTAAGTATCAAAACTATATTTTTAACATTTAAAAGCAAAGAAATAGGTTAAATGTCTTTTCTGAATGGGACCATTTTAGTCAAACTTCTCTAATTTGGAAATGGTGCTTATTTTCTCCAAATGGTAAAAATCTATGTCGAATATTACCAGATAAATGGTTTCATGTATCAAAAGGTAAAAAAAACACATTTTATAGTAACTTTATAGGACTTTAAACAGTTCGATCCTGAAGCTTTACATTCCAAATGAATATATGAACTCATCAAAATATCAATTGGGTGATCTTATTGGATATATTACATTTTTTATGAAGACTTACATATGATACTACACAATATCAATGCTAAACACAAAAGGGTCATCCATATATCATGTACGCAAATAACTCGCGATATTGACAACCCTTCACCTTGTTGTACCTCAAATATTTTTATACCCATTCCTACTATATGTACACACATACGCCCCACCACATTACCCCTATTTCTCTCTCTCGCTCTCAGCGTGTGTTCTCGCCATTATTAATACCAAGACTTAGAATATTAAGAAGTCTAAGTCCATCACTGCAGATGCACTTGCCACCTGGAGACCAGGTGTTAATACACAAACTTTGTAGTAAAATGTAATATATAAACCCTTTACATAACATATTATTATGGTAGAGTCATATTATTACACAAACTCTGAATAGAATCTGCTCCCGCCCCCACCCACAAATCCCTCACTCCTGACACAGCTCCCTCCTCACTCACAAACCACTCAATCGGAACACCACTCTCCCCACCTCCATCCACAAACCACTCACTAGGGACACAGATCCCTCCTCACTCACAAACCACTCAATCGGAACACCACTCTCCCCACCTCCATCCACAAATCACTCACTAGAGACACAGCTCCCTCCCAACCCACAAATCACTCACTAGAGACACAGCCCCCTCCTAACCCACAAACCACTCACTAGGGGAAAACTCCTTCCATCCTCCCCAGTAGCCTCTGAATGAACAAATACAGTTCAAAAATGAAACAACTGCAGTAAAATGTATGAGATAACCGCCATCTGCAGGACATCACATAAAAATCATCGGTCCTACAAAACGTCAACTGGTACCAAATGAGTTAAAGTTGATTGAAATATAAATTTCGTATATTAATACAGTCGATAATTATTCTCATTACATTTGCTTGCAGTCCTTCGTGTGTAAAACAATCAATAATCGCTTCTCTTCTTTTGTTAGTATTTTATTTGTATATTTATTTGCATTTTTCAAACTGGCAAATTTTTCAAATGCGTTAATTACTACTTCAATCTGAAATGATGCTTTCAACCTTTTTCAATGTATTATTATATTACTCATTTGAAACGCTTCCAACTGTCCTAACTGGTCACGCCCTCTCTCGATCCCCCCCCCTCCATTCATTGGTAAAAACATAATATATAAAAGTACACTGACAAAAACGACCGACAATTCACGGCTACATACTACCTTTTTCACTATCCGAGTCCGGGCCCGATTTGGCAACCGTGATAATTAGCCACAGGCCGATTGCAAGTGCCTGAATCAAATGATCAAAAGACAAATATATAAAATCATTCCAGACAACATCAAAAAGTTATATGAAAGCTAAACAAAAATAGAATTGCAAAGATAACTGTTTCACCTAACCCAAATGGATATAAGCTAAAATACTCAAACAGAGACTACTTACAAAATTAATAATTCGATTTGTTAACCTATAAATTCTAGCAAAATGGGAAATGGTCGAGAAATTCCAATAACATAAACAAACCTTTATTTCTTTATTCATTTGCCTAATTACAGCCGTGATTGTTCTGACATGTTCCTGTAGCAATTCCCGGGCTTCTTTTTCTTCCATCCAGGTTCCTTGGGTGAAATTTAAATTTTCAATTAAGTTTTGTTTTATTTGAACAGCTTTGTCAATTAATTGTTGGGTAGTTCGTTCTTGTACGTCTAGTCTAAATTCGAATTCACCGATTTTGTCACTATTTATCCCACTATTCATTCGATTATAAGGAATAATTTGTCCAGAATTCTTTCTTGCTGATCCATAACTATCGTCATACATTGATTTGATCGGTGGTAAATAATCATTTCGATTTGGACTTCTTGACATTTCAAGTATTTCTAAATATTGTATAAAAATAACAAAAAACAAATTTTTATTATTATGATAATTAAAATTATTAAATAGAAAGTTACAATAATTATTCAAATATATTAAATATAATAAAATATTTAAAATATTAATTTATTAACTTTTTAATGTAAATATAAAGAATTACATTTAAAATACCAGCGATTAACAGTTGTCAAGGTTTAATAAATTAAACTATGTTATACATTTCAAACAAAGGATATAACAAATCATGTATGTCCAAACTTTTGGATTTGATATGGCAAATTGTTGCAGAAGATATTTTCATTTGTCTCTGAAAAGACATTAAACGAAATTTAGATTAGTAATAACCTTTGCTTATAATATTTTATTTATTTTATAAATTTAAACTTGCTCCTTAGAAACCTGATATATTTACACATAAAATTTAATAATTTCACGGCTATTACCGCACATGCGAAACCATAGGCAAGTTTTCGATGCGAGGCTGAATCTGTTTTTATTTAGATACACTAATGTCACACAAGAAATGTCACCCCAGCAAAGTAGAGAGAGAGAGAAGGCGCCGATTAAAGACAGCCTGTTTACTGGGTCAAAAAAATAATTTTAGACCCCCATCTTCTGACAACCTCAGATAATCTTGTGATATGTATAATAAAAATGTTCTGGGTTTGAATCGTTTTTGGATCGTTTTGCAATAACTTAAATTATTTAAATAGTACCTTTAAAATAAAATCAAATGGATGGATAATGATATTATTTCAGTTAAATTAGCGATATAGAGACCCATAATGAATATGAGCGTGAATACCTTCTATGGTAACTCGTGAATCTAATGGTTTTCTAGAGTATCAGCAGTCATGACAATGTTGGGTTATTATTATTAAAAGTCGGTTCCCTCTGACTTCTCGTGTAATTTTCGAATCAAATAAGCAAACCCAATACAGAATAATTTTATTTGCACTTTACCACAGTTACAACTCAATCCGATTTATATCAATGTTTTTAATTACAATTTGTGATTTATTTGCATCCTTCAACTGGTGGGTTTCTGGGTGTTGAGATTTTGAAACTATATTGTTGTTACCCAGACAACTCCATACAAATATATTTCGCTTACAACTCGGCACCCGTTGCTGAGCAACGTTGGAACTGTGTCCGAGTGGGTAGATCGTCCGCATTCTTATTACTATAATTACCATTATATTTATTATTATTACTACTATTATTATTATTACTATTATTATAATTACTATTATTATTATTATTATTATTATTATTATTATTATTATTATTATTATTATTATTATTATTATTATTATTATTACGATTATTACCCTTATTATAACTATTATTATAATTACCATTATCCTTACTATTATCATTATTATTATTGAGTTTTTGTGTAGGGATTCGTCCTTATTCCTCGGCTTAAAAAATATACTTTGCTTATATAAAAATTTAGCCGTATTCCATCCTTATTTTTCAGTTTTCGACAAAGTATTTTCCTTGAGTCGATAAAGTTTAGCGGCGTATTGCCCTTATTTTACAGTTTTATAAGGATATTATACTAACAATTGAACAACATTTTACTTTTACTTTACTATTTTCGATAAGTATTTTAATTAATTCGAAAAATTTGAGCAGCGTTCCGCCCTTATTTTTGTAGTTTTACGATAAATGTTTTGACTATTTCCGAAAATTTGCGCAGCGTTACTGCCCATATTTTTCGTCTCTATTCAACATAGTTTATTTAATTTTTAAATATTATTTAAAACATTATTTTTCCTGATTATAGTCGTTCGGATTAATCTTTTTCCGATGGCTATTCATTTTAACTGTTGCAACGACTTCGCTATTTTCCCAGCTACCCTTTCCCTTTCTTTATCCTTATGATCTATTTATGTTCATATTACATTTAATGAGTGCCCACTGGAGTACTCGGTGTTAGAGATTTTGAGCCGATTGTTGTTAAAAAAAATTTTATGTCTATTTTTCAGGAAACGGATGATGAAGGAGCAGCCAAAAGACTACTTCTTTACCTTCCAATTTCCCCTATATACGGATAATATTGACGTTCCAGCTCCTGCGTTCTCACGCCGGAGCCTTCACGGGCACGAACTATTGGCGATTATACACGCACTTACACAGGTCGATGGTGTGTTTTATTTTACTGTCTTGCGATATGTTTTGGCTGTGGGCCGAAAAAGAAATAATAAATAAATGTTACCATCCTAGTTGAGTAAAAGTTTCGAGCATAGTACGATTTATTCGACATGAAATATTTCACATAAATATCGCACGTCTATTGGCATCATCATTGTTCATTGCTTCATCCCAATACATTTAATCCAATTGGACAAGAAATTCATGCAGTATTCACTCATTAGCCAAATAATCCATTAGGTATCCATCTATCTCGCTTCACACAGCAATGTACAGCAACTGAAAGTTGTCGTGTTCAGACAAAACACTTACTAGTGTTAATTACCTGAAAGCACGGCTCTCAGTTGCAACGCACACCAACTCAGTTTAGACAGGAATTTTTTCTCTGAAAATTAAGACTGAAAATTTGTCAAAACACATCAGTATATATACCTATAATTTGGCTTTAACCTTGCGTGTTAATTTTATTGCGATTAAACAAAATTCGACCTTGAAATTATTTGTGTTATCTAGATTAAATTTTTATTAATTTCTTGATTTAAATGGGTAATTTATTTTTAACATTTTTAATTAAATTTATTCAGCCAAAAATATTTAATTTTTATTCATTTAATTCATTTATTTTTTCTTTTATATAAATGGTCATTTTACGGTCAAATTTTCTTGTTATTATGTTATTTTAATGTAGATTTCGTGCGTTTAGTATTTATTGACCATTTTGTATTTATTTTACTTTTATGTTTTTGATTTTATATTTATTTATATTCCTCAGATTTTAAAATGTTTAGTTGGTGTTGTATATTGTATTTTAAGTTATCTTGGTGCTTGGTTTTTGTGCTGTATTACTGATGCATTTAAACAATTCTCAAGGCTATTTGTGTGCTGGCCCAACACAACCACCGAATAAATTTGATTATCTTAAGGTAGGTTATCCAATAGATAATCACCCTTTCTGATAGATAACTTTTGACTTTACTTGGGTTTAGACTCTTTTACTGACCTGACTAGACTACTCTTTTGGTTCGACAACTGGCCATTTCGTATTTTTCCCTTTTCCTTTTATACTCTTGCTCAAACTGTTTCCAGACAATTGTCAACAACATTTACTATATTATTCAATTATTAAAAATAATTACTTCCCACAGATCACCTTAGTCGACATTTGTCAACAACGTATGCTACATTACTAAATTACTAATTAGGAAATAATTACCTCTCCATAGATCAGTGGTGCCCATTTAATATTGTTTAGGCTAATTTACCCTTTTATATTATTCCGTCTACACGCCGGGTTTTCCTCATCTCTCAGGTTTTCCTAATCTCTCGGGTTTCCCATTAACTCGAGCTTCACATTAGTAATTAATTTTTTTAATTAATTTCTTTTTTATCTAATATTATTTTCTAGGAACCCCTCACTAAATTTTTATTATTTCTGGACTCGTCACTCAATTTGGCGTTCAACCATACTAATTTCCCCCGATCAATACTACTTTCGAGTTTTTGTAAATCTTTTAATTAATATTGCACTTTTATAATTTTGGTGTTTTATTGACTTTGTCGTGCTTTTTTCGTAATACCCCAACAGCAATATGGCTCACCTTTTAATAGTGTTGGGCTAGTACAAAGTTTTGTTTAAATGGATTGGAAACAGCACGCAAACAAAACATGTAAAATTTAAATCGGACCCATAAACATCAAATAACCCCTTAAAAATGCGAGAAAACACATAACAAAAAATATAAAATGAGAAAAAATAAAAGTAAATTTGCACGAATCCACATAAAAATAGCATAATAACAAAAGATTTGACCGAAAATTGACAATTTACGGAAAAAGAAGAGTTCATGAATAAATTGAATAAAAATAAAGTAATTTTAGTCAGAAATGATTAAAATTAAAAGTTAATGAATAAATTGTCAAATAAATCAAAAAAATAATAAAAATTAGAAATAAATTAGACAAGTAATATCAAGGTCAAATTTTGTTTTATCGCATGAAAATTAACACGCAAGGTTAGGGTCACAGAATAGGTATATATACCAATCCATTTTAACAGAATTTATATCAATTTTCACTCAGTGAATCAATTACTTTTCACCAGAAAGTTATAATTGAAAGAAGCAACTCTCGACAATTGTTTCCACATCGCGAAATCAAGTAACTTAATTTAAGCTCTACTTGCTCGTATGTGTGGGAATCTTTTGTCGTATGTTTGAATGCATAAACCGAACTAATGGATAAACTATGATGTAGTTGTTTTGAAAATATATGTATTCAGAAAGAGAATTTTGTTAACATGTCGAAATTTTTCTGGCCCACGGCCACACAATATGCAAGTCATTAAACTGAAATATAACTAGTCACACTGTGTAAGTGCGGTTTCACCGCCTATAGTGTGTGCCCGTGAGAGTTCCGTCGTGCGTAACGACGGCCTCGAACATAAATATTATATTCGTTATAGGGGCGGTGGGAAGATCGAGAACTGGTCTTTTGGCTGGCTTTCTTTCACCCATCTCCCGAAAATTCGACCTAAAATCAATTCTATACATCGGCTAAAAATAATCACACTGAGTAGTCCAGTGGGCACTCGTAAACTCTAATGTAAACACAGTTTTTTAAGATCAAAATAAAGAATTTCGGGAGGTGGAAACTCGATATTGATGATTAAATCCAGTGTAATGATTAAAGATATTAAATCTATCAAACGAATTAAATCCAACAAGATAATTAAAGATATTAAATTTAACTAAAATAATGAACGACGTTAAAGCTAATAAAAATAATTAACGATGCTAAATCTAATGAAAATAATTAAAGATGTTAAAATCTGACGAAAATTAATTTATAACTCATTGCATATCTCGAAACCAATTATAATCTTTTAAAAGTGTCTAACAGTAATTATTATTTAGTAAGAATAACGAAAATAATGATAGTTCATCGAAAAAACGACCAACACCATCATGATTTATTGAAAGTAAGGAACATATGTATAGTTTAAACAACAGAGAGAAATGTAATCAAATATATCGATGGGACGAAGAGTAACTAAATATATTTAAACTGGGAAAAATAAATAATTGGTGGGTTTCTGGGTTTTGATATTTAGAACCTATATGGTTGTTACCCAGACAACCCCATACAATTATTCTTTCGCTTACCACTCGGCACCCGTTGCTAAGCAACGTTGGAACTGTGTTCGAGTGGGTAGATCGTCCGCAAAAAGTGAGCGTTATTGCTAATACTATAATTGACCGAACGATCTCTGGGTCCAACGAGCTGTCGATAGAAGACCTGTGCTCGCTTTTGATTCTTAGGTCCCATTATTCTCCTATCTCTTTCAAATGTTAACTTATACTCTCATATCATCTATCTTTATGTCCATTCGCTTGGTCCTTCTTATTATTGTCCATGCTGATGATTTTTTTATGGTCTGTAAACCCTTTGTTATGTTAAATATACCCACATTATATCTTTCACCCTTATCCCTATTATAACTACAATGTTTCCCATTATTATTACCAGCATTATTATTGTTACTATTATATATATTACCTTTATTAATTGTTACTACTATTACCTTTATTATTATTTTTATAACTATAATTACCATTATATTTATTGTTATTACTACTATGATTATTACTACTATTATTATTATCATAATTATTATCATCATTACTACAAATACCATGATTATTATTATTATTATTTTATATTATTATTATTATTATTATTATTATTATTATTATTATTATTATTATTATTATTATTATTATTATTATTATTATTATTATTATTATTATTATTATTATTATTATTATTATTATTATTATTATAATTACCATTCCCTTTATCATTATCGTTATTATTATTAAGATTTTGTAAGGATCCGTCCTTATTCCTCAGCGTTAGAATTTTTTTATTGATATACAACATTAGCCGTAGTCCATCTACATTTTTCGGTTTTAGATAAAGTATTTTTGTAAATTCGAAAATTTTAGCAGCGTTCCGCCCTTATTTTACGGTTCATCCCTATTCTACAGTTTTCGACAAAGTATTTTCATTGACTCGGAAAATTTGAGCAGCGTTCCGCCCTTATTTTACACGTTCCATTTTTACGTTACTATTTTTGTTAAATATTTGAATTAATTCGGAAAATTTGAGCAGCGTTCCGCCCATATTTTCCGCCTCAACTCAAATTAATTTATTTAATTTTTATTTAAAAACATTATTTTTCATGATTTTGGTCGTTCGGATTAATCTTTTTCCGATGGCTTTTCATTTTAACTGTTGCAACGATTTCGCAATTTTCCCCGCTACCCATTCTGTCGTTTTGTCCTTAAGATCTATGTATGTTCATATTGTATTTAATGAGTGCCCACTGGACTACTCGGTGTTAGATATTTTGAGCTGATTGTTGTAAAAAATTTATGTCAATTTTACAGGAAACGGATGATGAAGGAGCAGCCAATAAACTACTCATTTACCCTCCAATTTCCCATATGTACGGATAATATTGACGTTCCGATCCCTGCGTTCCGCACGCCGGGTCTTCACGGGCACAGATCATCGGCGGTATTCCACGCACTTACACGAATCTGAATACTGTATATGATTTTATTAACTTGTGATGTGTCTTTGTCTGTGGGCCGGAAAAGGAATAACAAATAATATTTTACCATAGCATTTGGAATAAAAGTTTTGATGCACTAAGGCTGTAGATAGAAAATATTTATTCAGCATATTACATCGGCCACATACATTTGAAATTCATTGTATCCATTCCATAAAATTTACTTCGAAAATCCCATAAATTTAATTCGATAAATCATCTATAAATTCAATTGGAAAAACAAAATTATCCATAAATTTGATCTGAAAAATCATCCATAAATTCAATTAAGAAAAATCACCCATAAACTCGATTCGAAAAATTATCCATAACTTCAATTTGAAAAACAAAAATCATCCATAAATTCGATCTGAAAAGTCATCCATAAATTCAATTGAAAAATTACCCATCAATTCCCTTCGAAAAAATCAATTAATAATATTGCACCAGTTGAGAGTGATCGTGTTCAGGCAAAACACTTACCCGTGTTAATTGCCTGAATGCACGGCTCTCAACCAGTTATACAACCAGTTATGCAGTTCTGTAATGAAATTTTTTCTCCGAAAAATAAGACTGAAAATTTGTGAAAACACATCGGTATTTATACCTATAATTTGGCCTTAACCTTGCGTGTTAGTTTTACTGCGATTAAACAAAATTCGACTTTGAAATTATTTATGTTATCTACATTAAATTTTTATTTATTTCTTAATTTAAATTGGTAATTTATTTTTAACATTTTTAATTAAATTTATTCATCCAAAAATATTTTATTTTTATTCATTTAATTCATTTATTTTTTAATTTTATATAAATGATCATTTTACGGTCGAATTTTCTTGTTATTATGTTATTTTTTTTTGTAAATTTCGTGCGGTTCTTGATGCATTTTGTATTTATTTTATTTTAATTTTTATGTTTTTGATTTTATATTTATTTATATTCTCTCAGATTTTAAAGTGTTTAGTTGATGTTGTATATTGTATTTTAAGTTATCTTGGTGCTGGGTTTTCGTGCTGTATTACTGATGCATTTAAACAATTCTCAAGGCTATTTTTGTGCTGGCCCAACATAATTAAGAAAAGTAAATAGATATATTAAAGCTGACCAAAGTAACTAACTATCGTAGGTACGATGGAAATTAATCAAATAGTTTAACGTAACAAAATAAAACTAACGAGAGCAATTGGATATCTTAAAGTTAATGAAAGTAATTAAATATGTTAATGCTGACGAAGTAAGTAAATATATCAGATCGGACGAAAGTAATGAAATACATTAATCTAGACGAAAATAACGAGAGGTGATGGACGATAATAAAAACGTAAATAAACTAATTAAACGTGATAACTACGAGTATCTACAATTAAATCAGACATAACTGGACGTGATGTATTACAGATTAGATGTGATTAAAGGTAAACTAACTAGATGAAATTAAGACGCTTAGAGTAAACGTAACTATTAGTAGCTAATAATCTGATTAAAGGTAGTCAAAAGTAACGCCATATAACCACCGACGAACAGCCATAACGATCTGCCACTAAAATATGCCAATAAATGAGGAACATAAATAACGGTGACAAAATATTATGGACGTAAATGAACGTAACGGATTGGGATAACTGGGCTTAAGGAAAGTTAATTAAATGCAGAAAACATAGACACAAATATCGTAGATAATTAAAATGATTACAACGACGAATAGTAGCAACGCAATGACATTCAGATAGGTAAGCTGATAAATGTGCACGGTAACTGATGGAAAGACGACTCTAAGCCCTGTAGTCACCCCAACCCTTGAGTGAGTAAGAGATGACCACTGTTAATTCATGTTAATATAAACTCAAACCCAGTTAGATGATTATTGATGCGTGATTACATTTAAATAACCTCAAATAAAATCATAACACAATTAACAAGTCATTATAATATTCATGTAGAAAAAAAACAGATAAATTAAAATATCAAAATGACACATAGAATGACAAGATTGAAATGCCATTGGCCACAAAGACAATTGATTGGGAGGACAAATGGTGCGAGGGACAGGAAGTTGAACCATAATTGTACGCATACGCATCTCTTCTCGAGTATCAGACTATGAGAACAAATGACATGATTATCCAAGATAGAGAGACGATTGAGGTCTGTTCGGCGGGTGTTCTAAGAGTAAATGTATGTCCGGAACGAATATACGAAATCCACAGTTGCCGGAGAAGATGGTGGGTCCAGACTGTCGCGGCAGGTACCCAGCGATGGAGATTTGTAGCGAGCCGTTTTGGAAGAGATCATATGTGTTAACACTGTATATTTATAACCGGATCGCTCAACCATCCAAAACAAGATCGATCAACAGAGAGGGAGATAAAACACATAATAAAATTAATCTCTCATTTGAGCTAGATGACCCAAGACTCCTGCAAATGGCCGCTCTAACGACGCTGATCTTGCCTGAGAGATTGATCCAGCCGGCTCTTCACAACAGACTCGGACCGAGACAGCAAGACGAGCATGCTTATGCCTGCCAACACCCACAATTGGCATTCTCAGGCCGAAATCGCCAAAATACGGATTCCAAAGACCAGAATAAATTCTAAACTTGATTAAACTGGTGTCATAAAATAAATATTGTTAAATCGATTCGATTATTTAATTCTCATTTTCTTTTATAAATGGAATAAATTCTAACAGGGTGATCAGTGAGACGAACTAAAATGACTTCATTCGATAAAATGTTTTCCTGACTTATAATTTGGTCGCTACGAGGAAGGGGAATCTCTGAGTTCAAACAGTTAACCATGAATTAAGTTAAATAAATAATTTGTAACGAGATTCACCGAGAATTAATTAGATGAAACCAATGATGTTCACTAATATATTTTGAGCGCTGACAAACGAAATTAATTAATGTGTTGAGAGCAATGATGTCAATAATTATCTCTTAAATGATTTTAATTTAGAAATGAAAGCGACAAGAATTCTCAGTCAAGAACTAAAGGAGCTTCGGCGCGAAAAAATTCATCAACAACTCCTCCAGCAAAGCCGCGAACTCCAAAGAATAAAAGCCACCTGGGCGGAACCGGAAAAATGAAAGTGTATACCAACGCCTTTCTGCGGCCCAGCAAGGTTGGAAAGATAAAAAATTGTTGAATCAAGGCCAACGAACTCAGATAAAAGGTTTAGAGGTTGCCCTGTCAGCGTGTCAGGAGGGTAGCGCGGTGACGTACCCCCTAGTCTTCGCACAGGCACAGCTGGTCTATCGCGACCAAGATAAGCCAAAACCTTCCAACAAACGATCCCATCTGCATGCCAGGCCAGGTCGAACCGAACGCGTGCCCAAGGCGAAAGCAAATGATTATCAAACTGAAATCCAAACGAACTGATCAACAAACTGAAATTTAAATGAAATAAAATTGTGTTTTTTATTAACTTGTCTCTTCATAACGATTAAGGTGCACGAGTAAAATAAGAAAGGAAAAGATTAAGGAACCTGAAAGATAAAACGGACATAGGCCTTCCAATGGCAGTCCGTTGAACATGACATAGGACTAAACGTTAGCGGTTCTGATATCGGAAATCACCTTTGGAGGTCCTGTGACCAATGGATTACAGTTCCAACGTTGCTTAGCAACGGGTAACCATTGGCGGGCATTGAAATATTTTGTATGAAATGGGGCTAAGGTCACGAAACCCACTAACCCCGCATAGAAACCGCAAATTGGAATACATTTCCAACGTCATTTTTGACGGGTATCCAATGGTTATGCTTTTTATGCGCTCGTCTTGTGGGATTCCCTTGAAAATGATCTCAAAAATCTTATATCTTTTACCCATCAGGTGCCCAGCCTATTTCAATTTATTATTTAGTATGATTATTGTTGGGCCAATACAAGAATTTGTTTGAATATATCGGAAATAGCACGCAAACACAACAATGTAGATTTAAAATCAGACCTATTAACACTAAATAAACAACCAAAAATATGAGGAAAATGTAGTTAAATAAAAAATCTATAACATAAAAGTAAATTAAAATAATAACAAAGATGCATCAAGATCAGCACAAAATTAACACAAAAATAATAGGATAACAGGAAAATTTGACCGAAAATAGATCAATTTATAAAACCAGCATTTTATTGGAAAAGCTAGTTGAAAATAAAATATTTCTAATCTGAAATATTCAATTAAAATTTAAATAAAATAAATTATCTATTAAATGCAAGAAAATAACAAAATTAGAATTAGATATTACAAGTAAAATCAAGGTCAAAATTTTTTTAATGCTTCAAAAAGAACGCGCAAGGTTAGGGTCACAAAATAGGTATAAATACCGATTCATTTTTACTGAAAAAATTCATTTTTTCTACGACAACTCATGGACCAAACCGAATATTAGGGCATTGGCAGTTGTTGGGCCAGAACACAAACGGCCTTGAGAAATTTTTAAATGGATCGGTAACACACATGCAAATATAACAAGCAAATTCAAAATAAAACCTATTAAAACACCAATTAAACCCTATCAAATATGAGGAAAAAGAGAATTAAATACAAAATAATAAACATAAAAATAAATTAAAATAATAACAAAAATGCAACAAGATTCGCACGATACAAACACAAATATAACACGAAAACCCAACAAATTCGACAAAAATTGATAAATTAATAAAAGTTCATGAAAATGAAACTTAAATCAAAAAATTTGAATTAGTAATAATTCAATAAAAATTCTAAATAAAAAATTATTAAAATAAATTGAAAAATAATAAAATTAAAGAATAGAATTCACTGGAAAATAACAAGGTCAAATTTTGTTTTACTACATCAAATTTAACACGCGAGGTTAGGGACAGAAATTAGGTATAAATACCGATTCATTTTCACATTAAAACACACCGTTTATCAAACGAAAACCATTTTTCAAACCATTTTGAATCAAAATTTGATTAAAAATCTATTACGAAATTTTTAGGTGAGAATTAGTTTTATTTGGAACTCTCTCTCCACAACACATCCTCGCAACCTCGGTAGAGCTCTGCTTGGGTGTCGGCGTGGGGAGAGATGTATTTTTATGAAATTTTTGATTGAATGGATCAAGTAATTCTGTAATTTGTTTTTAATCTATATTAATACATATTTATGACGTTTAAAATTTGTTTTTCTTAAAGTTAATTAAACATTTGTCGAAATTTTTCCGGCCCACAGCCAACACCTATCACAAGTTAATAAAATCAACATACAATTCAGATTCGTGTACGTGCGTGGAATATCGCCAATGATCTGTGCCCGTGAAGATCCGGCGTGCGGAACGCAGGGTTGGAACGTCAATACTATCCGTATAGAAGAAATGAGGAATAAGGAAGGAGTCTATTGGCTGCTTCCTCGTTTCTCATTTCTGTAAAATCGACCTAAATTATATTACACACGGCTCAAAATCACCACACCGAGTAGTCCAGTGGGCACTCATTAAATATAATATGAACACAAAATGCGTTTAGGGCTTATTAAAGGGAAAGGTTACGGGGAACAAATCAATATGAAATCGCTGCTATAAAAATTAAATTACTAATGAATTAACTTAACTTTGAATTAAAATTCCTTAAACAAATCAACCCAAATTTCTATTAACTTTGAATTAGAATTTTAATCAACTCAAATTTCTAATAAAATGGGGAATTTAATCAGGTACTGAGTCAAAGCCCACGCGCGTTTGCGTTGATTACCATGTAATAATCGAAATATTTAAAACAAGTCCACTATAGTACGGTTGGTTTTATTATAAAACCTATAAGGTAGTCATTGTACGCTATTAAAAATCCCCAAAAACCCTTTATTAATCAGCATAAACATGGTAAAGCGATTACTTTAATATTAAAAAACGAAAGTAAAACCATATAAACTTTATTTCAGTAACATAAAATACTCGCCTATTATGATTTTGGCATAAAATGACGAAGATAAATTCCAGACAGTAAGTAGAATAGTTTGATGTTACATATAGGATCCCGTCAGAACCCGAACCAAGTTTCATTAACATGATAGCAAATAAGGTAAATGAATCCGACAAGATGATTTTTGCGAACACGGAAAATCCCTGGAATTTACACCAAAATTAATTAATTAAATATATACGATAAATAACCGAATGACCAGAGAGAAACTTTCCAACAAAACCACTGGCGATCGATAGGAAAATCCAACGACATGAAGCTCCGCGACATAATAGCGTGGTTGGATTCCATAAAATCACCGTATTATGCGAAAATCATCATAACAAAAGCCAATTCATAAAACTTACCCGATAATTCACTGAATAAAAATCCAAAAGTTCAACTCGCCTAAACAATAATTCGTAAAATTTCAAGTTACAAAATAAACAATCTTACTTCAACTAAAACTCGCTGACATTTCCGTCGATGTAAATATTCACCCATCGTGATCGAGTTGCGATTGACATTCATTTCCTGTTTGCCTGATTCATTTGCAGTTTCATTAATATATTCATCGACGATAGCAGGATATCCATTATTTTCACTTGACTAAATCATGCATTCACCAAATATCTCAGGCGAGGAT
Source organism: Schmidtea mediterranea (assembly GCA_022537955.1). Classification (NCBI taxonomy): domain Eukaryota; kingdom Metazoa; phylum Platyhelminthes; order Tricladida; family Dugesiidae; genus Schmidtea; species Schmidtea mediterranea. The sequence continues at coordinate 91,047,908 of CM039681.1, read as the reverse complement.
TTAGAACTTCAATCTCTGAATGTTGCAGAAGCCCCTCTAACAAGTAAGTTTTAATTAATTTTAATCACGAAATTCTGACCATGTTCGAGCCTTAGAAACAACCCAGAATAAAGCCTATATCATCTTTTCCGCCAAATGGAAACCCGAGTTAGTAAGTAAACGCTCCAGATTAAAGGCAACGACCAAATAAGCCATACCGATAATGCATCGTGATAGTTCCGCACCAGACAAATCCCAAATTCCTGACATTCCGCCGCTAAGCGCAACCATCATTTTCTCTTGTTGTTAGGTACCTGCGTCAATCCAAATTGGTCTGCAGTGTCACAAATATTTAGTTAACAAGTACTACGCGAGAATTCCGGTCTTGATCACATAAGAAAATTGTTCGACGATTCATTTTGGGAAAACGAATTTCTTGAATATTTACTTCAGAAATCTAGGTTAAAATCAAATCTTGTGGAAATAAAGATACTGGCTTGGCGATCGTTCCAAGTACTTTCCTTTAAATTCTTCAGTCGAATCGTTAGATCATTCTATTATCATCATTACCATTCGACCCAGGTATTTTTAATTGATCAATGGACCATACATTTAGCACGAATTTCGTAACTTTTGTAACTGTTTTGTTTTGAATAGATAAACGGTAATTGTTAAAACCACTTTATTTTATAATTCGACAGAAGACCTATACATGTTTAACTATCCAGTTGTTGTTCCATAAAAAGGTAGACCACTTTATTTCTATTCAGAAAAATAATAAATGTTCAAAGAATATTTTGTAAGGTTTCCTTAAACATTATTTATTTAATTTTCCTTTTATCTTATATTAATATTTAAATATATTTCTAGTTGAATATTATAAATTTTAAATGTTAGTAATGAATAGACCATTTGTAATCTAAATAAGATAAAGTCATAAATGATTTGCAATTTTTGTTGTTAAACATGCCATATTTTAACATCCATAAAGATTTTCTCGAACGGATCCTTACGGAATGAGAATGCGTAACCCAGTAGTTCGGAAGTACCAATTTTCCTTGTTTCCAAATACCCACCAGATCTGTTAGTAACACGCCCAATTTCGAGTTCCATGAGGTTTAGCGCATGAAAAATTTGTTAGTTCAGGTTTTTCTTTAAACGACGAGGGATTTTCTATGATCGAGAACCACAAGATAACCAACCCCATCTAAAAATACCAAGAGAAATACCGAGTAATAACATTAATCTCACCAATCTTTCCATTCAGGACAATCTGGAGCTATCATTGAACTCCCCGCTCATATCGTGGAGCAATGGCGGCAGGCATGGAATCGGGTGTATCGAGAGCGATGCCCTGACATGCCCGAAGACGACAGGCAAGAGGATATCTCACCAGAAGAATTTATGCGACAGTTCCGACAACTGTCTGACGAACCAAGTCCATCCCAAGACATACTGGCTCAGGCCCAGGAACTCCTGGAAGGTCTCCTACAACACCAGCGCCATGTCGAGGCGGCCGTAGAACGGGCCACGAAATACTTGGCCAACGTCAAAGACGACCTAGCGGCGGGACGTCTGGCAAGTAGCTATCCACCTTCCCCGAGACCGACTCGAAATGCCAAGAGGCCAGTATTTGTGATCCCTGGCTACTCCCCAGAAGAAGGGATCAAGCGATTCCTCGCAGACGAGTAATCATTTAAAACAATGACAATTAATGATTGGAATATTTTGTCATTTAGTGTATTATTAGAATTCTAGACTTAAAAATTCTTTTCTTTTTTGTTATTGTAGATTCGTTTTATAAATATGTTTAAGTTTAATCACACTTATTACTATAGCAATCATCACAAATTTCAACCATTATTATTCTAGAGATGGACCCCGTGAAATTACTACAAACCGAATTAACCCATGCGAGACAGGCCAATAAGAAACTCCATGACCAACTCGTCCAAATTGTCCGGGAAACTCAACAGATTAAAGCGACGTGTATAGAGCCACAGAGAGTCAAACCGTTATACCAAAAATTGGCCGCGGCCCAGAAGGGATGGGCGAAAGAAAAGCAATTGGTCCAAGGACTGAAGACTCAAATCAGAGGACTAGAGGTAGCGTTGTCCGCCTGTCAAGAGGGAGCAGCGGTGACCTACTCTTTAGTCTTCGCTCCAGCTCAATTGGCCTATCGCGAAGCGAATACTACCCCATCTACAACGTCAACTACTACCGCGACCATTACTCCAATCACCCCATCAACAACCAGTCGCCGACCTGGGCGTAAGGAGCGGGCTAAGCGACGAGCCGCTCGAATTTCAGATCAACTTGGATTTTTATAGCTTATGTGTTTAATAGATAAATAAAGTAGGATAGAGATCGTTGTTCATATATATGGTAGTTTCTGTATACATCTTGTTATATTTATATCATCTTAGTGGTTTGAAACAACATTGTTGAAGGGGTTTAAATAAGAAATACCACCCATTTTGTTTCCAAACTAATGCCGGTAAAACAGTTAAATAGACGATAGAAATTTAGACGCAAGGGGACCAAATAATTTAAAAGCGAGCATAGGTCTTCTATCGACAGCTCGTTGGACCCAGAGATCGTTCGGTCAATAATAGTGTTAGCAATAACGCTCACTTTTTGCGAACGATCTACCCACTCGAACACAGTTTCAACGTTGCTTAGCAACGGGTGCCGAGTGGTAAGCTAAAGAATATTTGTATGGGGTTGCCTGGGTAACAACCATATAGTTTCAAAATGTCAAAACCCAGTAACCCACCACAGTATTTGAAAAGAGGCTCACCTTTTGCTATTATTCACCCACTAGCACACAGTGCCAACGTCGTTTTCGACGGTGGCTAGCAGTTAAACTTTTATGCAGATGCTGAGTGTGAATTGGTTAGCCCTTGGACCCTTATGAAATCTTTTGTTACCCATCAGTACCCAGCATTATTTTATTTTTAGTTTCTACTTGCGGTGCATGTGTATGTGCAGTGGCCATTTTCTTTATTTCTATTTTTTTGTTTAAATTGACACTAAAATTATTTTGTTTTAATTTTGGCTTTAAGCCCAACAATTCCATCTATCATTATATCTAGAGACGAAGAGGCAGGTGTATGGATTTAATTTTAACAATCAAATTTTGCCTTGGAAAAATACTACTTACCATTTCAGCTAAATTTTTCTATTCATTAAATATATGAATAGATAAATAATATTTTTTTTTTAAAATCTAGTAAATTCTTTTTTTAGAATTAATTAATTTCAAAATTTTGTTCAACTTCATCAATGATATTAAAAATCAAAAGATTCATTCAAATTATTCAAAAGTTTTCAATAATTTGATTTTTTTACTTTTAAATTCACATATTTAAAATGAGTTTTAAATTGACACTTAAAAGTTTACTTTCAGAAACTAGAAAAATGGTAAAATTAGGACAACAAAAAATTGACTACTTCAAAGAAGTATTTTTATTAATTCAATTTTAATATTAATTTTTAAATAGGAAAGTTACCAACTGGTAAGTCAGTCGTATCCAAAATTAAATCAAAGAGAGAGATATGAATATCTTAGGGAGTTGTCTCTAATGCATGACTATAACAGAGAAAAGCTTTATAATTTGAAAGCCCAAGATACGGTTAGCTAATTATCCGACGAAAATAATTTCGTGAAAATAATGATGAATCCATAGACATCAGATGCGTTGCGAGTGCGTCGAATGTATAGCATTAAAGAATCTTTACAGCCTAAATATCGTGAATTTTTCATTAATCTTGGTAGAGTTCCGGACGGAATCAAATTGTTGGTCGATTTACGAACCGATGTCATTGTTAGTCAAATTTTTATCGGCAAATTTTGCAAAGCAAAAATTCAATTAAAAAAAATTTGTTCTATACTTTAAAGAATTTTTTATATTAAATTAATATTTTTAATTTTATTATCATTTATCGTTATTATGAAATTTTATTATTTTTTTTTTAAATTAGTGTTATTAAATTATTTTTATTTAAATAAGATTTTCAAAATCCTTTTATTCATTATCCATTCTAAGCTTTATATTGTTTATTAATTATTTACTTGCTTTGTCACAACCCTAGAAGAATAATCGACATAAAAAGTTTCTGCGTGTCCGCGAAGAGCTACATAAGACGATTGATTTCAGCGTAATCATTTATACAAGCAACAAGTGCATTTGAACACTGCTTCATTAAAATACATTATTTATACCACTATAATTGGTTCTATGTTCATTGCAGTTAATATGTTGATTAGACACGGTTGGAATGATTCCACCACTTGAAGGTTATATCTCAACCTATTATTTTATTGTTTTGTATTTTCTTTTTATATATTTGCAATATTCTTATTGGTTCTTACATTTACATCCAAATCCATTCAATAATAGATCACTATTCGACCGTGACCTACATTGAATTTAAAATCGATCCGATACGGACTTGATTGAAACCAAATCATCAGCTAAAATCTATCAATATTTTGGAGTTTATATTTTATAGGAATTTTCGGCATTTCGTTTTTCACATAGATGTTTCGCATTATATCAATAATTTGATTTATGTATATTGTAGAGAATTGCATTCCATCTATATATTGGAGAGAATTATTTACAACAAAACACACATGTACAAAAACAACAAAATTATTTAATCAAGTCATTTTCTAGATAATTAAATTTTGTTTATATATTTTTTGAGTAAAAATAAATCAATTAATTGTATAATAAAATTCAAAAAAGTTGGCTGTCACTTTATTTGAACAAAAATTCAAATTATTGATTACATAATCGTAATTTAAAACAAATAATGTAAGATGTTATAATTCGAGTTGTCGATTATGTAATATTCAATTAAAACAAAAGGGTAATTTAAAATTTGATATAATCACTTGTTACCCTCTCACTCCCCCTCGTTACACGTCACAAAACGTTAGACCCCCTCAAATATGACGTCACAAATCTTTGTCCCCCTAAAAAGCTTTATTTCATATTTCAAAATGAACATGTTTCAAATCATTTTATTGACATTTTAGTATGTATTTAGTGTAATGCTGCACTATTATCGTATGAGAAAACATGTATTAAAAAGGAAGCCCTAGAAAGCTGAAATTAGTATAAAATTATGTTTTAAAAATTACAAAATTTAAGATGTGACGTCACAGTTCTTAAACAGCCCCTCCCCTCGTCACACATCGTCACAAATGTTTGACCTCTCTCATCCCCATGTGCGCGACGTCATTTATTGGTGGCCCCCATCAACGGCTTAAACCAATTGGTTTATCAGGGGAATATTAGAAAAAAATGACTTTTGTGTAATTTTTTTAATCAAATTTGAAAAAATTTAATTGTAAAATTAGAATGAAATAAAAATCAATTAAATAAAAAGGAAAATGAAAACTGAAACAAAAATTTGCTTGAAAAATTTCCAAATAATTGATATGAGAAACTTTTATTTTTAACTTGATTACATTTGAGTAATTTCATTATTTTCCCTATTAAGGATATTCAGCGGTTAATTTCAAATCAATCTCTTCTTTCATCACCTTTTAATACTGAACCAGTTCAATCACAAAATCTCTCTAGCTCGTCTGAAACGTTTAAATTTTCTACCGACAATCCCAAATTCAAAGAGTCTTCCAATTTACGTGAGCTGTTGAATGATTTCTCAACACCTGAAAACTCCTCCAATCTCTTTGTGCTCAATGCTGAATTGAAAGATTTGATAAACGTCTGGTTTGCGGGAGGATTCTGTCAGTTGCAGCGAATTACTTGGAACTCATCCTGTCAACTGTTACAGCGTGTGAGCTTTATTTCTTTTAATCTATAACTTATATAATGACTGCAATACTGATGAGGTGCTTATAAAACCTTTCGAACGACAAGTGTTGTTTTACCCAATGCAATGACCACCTAATATATAGCATGGGAATGTTGGTAAAAGTACTTAATTAATACTTAAAAGCTGTACTTAATTGCACTTTCATAACCTTCAATAACTTAGCCATATAAGCAATAGGAAATATTGATGCCATTTCCATGAGGTCAATATAGACTCGAGTACAGCAGTATTGCATTCCATGAGAGATTTTCGAGCCATTGTATACCTTATGGTGTTTCCCAGAGGCCTTGAAACCTTCCTCCTGTATTCATCTCCGATATCTACCAATTGATTCAAAAATGGCTCAATTATTAATTATATTACCAAATGCATTATCGAATCCCAGGAAAGAAAGGGCATATCATTGTCAATACCTTCGAAATAATTAAATATTTGAGAACCGATGATGACAAAGATAGGAAGATATTATAATTATATTACATTTATTCTCTTAATAAATTTTAATTTATAAAACGACAGAGTTGCCATTGAAAATCATTTTATGAAGTTATTGTTTTTAATTCTATCAGAATTTTAAAACAGATATTTAGTTTATTCAGAAATCTCATAAATGATTTATAGTTCATATTTAGTCCATGATTCCCCATATATGTTTGCCCTCTCTGGTGTTTTTGATATTCGGCAATTATCAGCTTTCCTACAGTATAAACTGTATCATTTTGCAAGTGATGACCGATAATTATTTGATTAGATATCAGAACTTGAAGCAGTTCACCCTGTTAAAGGATGGGCTGATATCAAACGAAGAGTTGGTGCATATCGTCGGTGTTACGTATTTACTCATCCCTGCATGCCAAATGAACCTGTTGTTATTCTCCATACAGCCTTACTACCAGAAATTCCAGCTTCCATAAAAGTTCCTCGTTCTAATTTATAGATACAATAATTGTTATTCAACCTACAGGAAGTAGTTCAACGACGTGCAACTAAACCAAATACAAATGAAGAAGAAATAGAAGATCCAGCCAAAGTTAATGCAGCTATATTTTATTCAATTTCTTCGCCGCATTCTG